>WAAF01015416.1:183024-380978 GCA_013400475.1 Tricholaema leucomelas
TGCATCTGTCTCCTAACCACACCCTCCATTTCCTTGGCTAATCCACTTTGCTTCCTAACCCCCCTGGCCAAGCCTCCATTTCTTCCTTGGGACTGGGGTAAGGCTGAGAGGGGTAGGGGGAAGGTGAGGGGTGGTTGAGAGCCCCTCCTGGGGACTCAGGTTTCTGGGAGGGCTGTTGTGTTTCTGCATTACCTTTTCCCTTGTCTATTTCTGTCTATCACTGTATATACTGTAACTATCTGCTTGTAAATTGTGCCAGCTGTAAATATAAGCTTCATTCATATTTCCAGAGCTGGCTGAGTCTACTTTGGGTGATTGCTAAAGCAGGGGGGAACACCCAAACCACCACAAGGTATTACCCAAAGGAAAGCAACTCTAAACAGCACAGTGCCACAAAATAAGTGGATTTCAGTTGCAGTTTGTGTGTTTTATGAAACCAAATACAAAACCTCATTCTTCAGTCTTTGTCACAAGTTCCCCCCCCCAAAAAAAAACCATGAAAGCTATTTTTAAAGGCCTTTGCCTCCTATGTTCATGAGAACAAAAATAAGAAAATGACTTGCCAAAACACATCAGAGCTGGAAAGCTGGAAGAGGAAAGACTAGACAATGCATGCGAAGAGGGAAGGAATCTAACAACCACAGAAAAGTTTGCCGTGGTGTCTGAAAAGGCAGCATCATAAAATTCAGAATAGACATTTTTGATCAAAATAACTGCAGCATTTCTCAGAGTATGAGTATTGAAATTGAAATCAGAAAATACAAGTCCCAGCTGAAGCCTGAAATGATTTTTGGTGTCTATCTATCATACATTCGTCAAAAACATAAAAGGGATTTGTACTCTTGCCCTGATTTGAGTTAGAATAAAACTAATTCTGTTCAAGGATTTTACTTTTCAGCTCAGTGTCTCCTACGTAACTACACCTTCTGAAGTTAGTGGCATACTTTGCAGAGAGTATCTGCTTCTAGAAGTGATACACTTGATGTTTACAGTTTCTGCTACAGATCAGTGTGCAGAGAAGCTCTTATATTTTCTCCTGTGGAGACCAAGCTCTCTGCTGAATTTTATCTACTACACTGAGGGTGGATAAAGTGAGAAGCTGCCACTTTTGTAAAGCATAGATGAAACAGGTGACTCAACAAGGTGTTCCATTCACAGGATCTCACAGAATCACCATGGTTAGGAAAGACCTCTAAGATCAAGTCCAATCATTATCCAACTCTGCCAGGGCCACTGCTACACCATGTCCTTGTGCACCATATCTAGAGGGCTTCAAAGAACATCCAGGGTCAGTGAAGCAATCACTTCCCTGGGAATCCTGTCCCAGTCTTTGAGAACATTTTGAGTGGAGATTTCTTTTCCTAATGTCCAACCTAAACCTTCCTGTCCTAACTTGATACTGTTTCCTCTTGTCCCATCAGTTATGACTGAGAAGAGACCAACACCCACCTCACTCCAACCTCCTTGCAGGGAGTTCTAGAGAGCGACGAGGTCTCCCCACAGCCTCCTTTTCTCCAGACTAAATAGCATCAGTTCCTGCAGATGCTTCTAATAAGACTTACTCTCAAGGCCCCTCATCAGCTTTGCTGCCCTTCTCTGGACATGCTCCAGCACCTTGATATATACATAAGTATTCCATATACACCATAATCAGTGTAAAGCTAAGAAATCATGAAGGTCAGACTCTATTCTTCAATGGCTGATATCAAATGGTCTCCAACCTAAACCTGTGCATTCCTGAATCTGTTTCTAGAATCCAGCTCCTGAATCTGGTTCCTCTCTTCCCCAGACTCCAGTCTGGGGATTACCCAGTGCTTGCCCACAGCATCAGTGGTGATGGTGACATAACTGCCATCAGGGATGTTTGGTTCAATATTGGGTTTGTATGCATTTATTTTTTATGCTATTGTCTGTATTAAAGCTGCTTTAATTTCCTTTTCCAACCCAGTATCTCTTATTCTCTTTCTCTGAGAAGAGAAAGGGATTAATAGAGAGCATCTGTTACTTGTCTAGTAGTCAACCCAGTCCTAACCATTGACATCTGTGTTTTAATAGGACACCTGCTATAGGAAGAAGTTACAATTAAACACAGAGAACTGGCAGAGTGAAGGATTCTGAAGTCAAAAGACACAGTATTCCAGCCTCAGCAAAGAAAAATGAACTAATTCATCCTATTTAGAAAGTGGGCAGCTTTATTCCTTCTCCCTGCTTTCACTACTAGGCAACAACAGCAGTGTCCCACTCAGTTCTGTCAACCAAAAGGTGACAATCATTCACCAAAGCTCTAGGTCACATTAGTTCAAGGGTTATGTGTTTATTTTTATATGATGCTCTTAACAGATGAGAGAGCCTCAAATTTCTTCCCACATTAGCTTGCCAGCCTGGGAAATGCCAAATTCTGGATATCACAATCATTAAGGTTTCAAGAGAACTCTGAGATCACCAAGTCCAACTACCAGCCCAGCACCACCATGGCCATTAAACCATGTGTAATCCCAGCAAGTTTCCAAGCTTTTGCACAATCAGATCTCCACAAAGAAACTTCAGACAGAAGTAATACTGTATCTGTTTCCATATGAACTACAGGCTGTACATTTGGTGGCTTTTTGTGATGGAGGCACAGCAACAGTGGATAAGGGAAGGGCAATTGGCATCATCTATCTGGCCCTGAGTAAGGCATTTGACTCTGTCCCACATGACATCCTGGTCACCAAACTAGAAAAACACGGATTTGATGGATGGAGCACTGCTGGATAAGGAATTTTCTGGATGGTCACATGCAGAGAGTGGCGATCAATAGCACAATGTCCACCTGGAGACCAGTGCAAGTGGGGTCAGTGCTGGGACCAGTGCTGCTTAACATCTTTGTCAGTGATATGGGCAGAGGAATGGAGTGCACTCTCAGCAGGTTTGCAGATGACACCAAGCTGTGTGGCACAGTTGACTTGCTAGAGGGCAGGGATGACATCCAGAGGGACCTGGGCAGGTTGGAGAGGTAGGCCCAGGCCAAATTCATGAAATTCAACAGGGCCAAATGCAAGATCCTGCGCCTGGGTCGGTGCAATCCTAAGCACAAATCCAGGCTGGATGGCAAGTGGCTGGAGAGCAGCCCTGAGGAAAAGGATCTGGAAGTCTGGGTTGATGAAAAGCTCAACATGAGCCAGTAGTGTGCATGTGCAGTCCAGACAGCAACTGTATGCTGGGCTGCATCAATAGAAGCATGGCCAGCAGGGCAAGATAGGAGATTGACTGCCTTTACTCTGCTCTTATCAGACCCCACCTGGAGTACTGTGTACAGTTGTGGAGCTCCTAACACAAGAAAGACATGGAACTGTTAGAGTAAGTCCAGAGGAGGGCCGCAAAGATGCTCAGAGGGCTGCAGCACCTCTGCTATGAGGACAGGCTGAGAGAGTTGGGGCTCTTCAGCCTGGAGAAGAGAAGGCTTCAAGGAGACCTTGTAGTGGCCTTCCAGTACCTGAAGGGGGCCTACAAGAAGGCTGGGGAAGGACTATTTGCAAGGTCTTGTAATGACAGAATGAGGGGGAATGGGTTTAAACTGGAAGAGGTGAAACATTAGGAAGAAGTTCTTTACAGTGAGGGTGGTGAAACACTGGAACAGGTTACCCAGGAAGGTTGTGGATGCTCCCTCCCTGGAGGTGTTCAATGCCAGGTTGGACGAGGGCTTGAGCAGCTTGTTCTAGTGGGAGGTGTCCCTGTCTATGGTGGGAGGTCCCTTCCAACCTAAACTATTCTATGAGTCTATGATTCTGCGATTTTCTCTCGATCATCATTACCAAGGATCACAGAATAGTTTGGGTTCGAAGAGACCTTAAAGATCATCTAGTTCCAAATAGTTCCATGGTCAGGGACATCTCCTACTAGACCAGTTTGTTCAAGGCCTCATTCAACCTAGCCTTGAGCCTTGAGAGAGGGGAAATCCACAATCTTCCCAGGCAATCAGTTTCAGTGTCTCACAACCCTCACTGTAAAGAATGTCTTCCTAATACCCAGTCTAAATCTACCCTCTTCCAGATTCAATCCATTCCCTCTCATCCTATCAACCATATGCCCTTGTAAAAAGTTCCTCTCCAGCTTTTTTGCAGACCTCCTTCAAGTACTGGAAGGCTACTGTAACATCTACCTGGAGCCTTTTCATCTCCTGACTGAGGAGCCCCAACTATCACAGTCTATTGCCACAGGGGATCGTGATCACAAGAGAATTGTCTCAAAGTTCTTAGTTCTTTGTGGAGTTCCTCAAATATAGTCTTTTGGTTTGGTTTGTTTTTTTTCCCAGGGAAAGCCTGGGAAAATGCAGTGCATCAAAGCCTGAGTGAAGCAGTTGTGTTAATATTTGCTATGCAGTGATGTATGTGCCTGTATACTACAGTGCATTAATACTGCATAGTCCAACATTTTCAACTCACCTCCAGAAAAATCTATAGGAAATTTATACAGAGGTTGGAAATTAAATTCTAAAGCAACATGATAAAGTGCCACAGGAATCTTTGTAAAATGTTGTGGCATTTACTATCTTCTTTACAGGATTGCTATACCATTTTTTAAATTAAATCAGCTTTACAGTCCCATCAGCAGATTGTATAGTGTGATGGAAAAGTTGTAAAGAAATCTCATTATCAACTTCTCACGTAAGGATAAAATCTGAAGCAAGAGAAGAATATTTTTCTGTTTGAATCAATAGCCTCCTAGGAAATACCAATACTATTACAGAGAGAGACTCCAGTCAATAAGAACAGACTCAAGCATGTGCACACATCCCAGAACTTGAACTCAAAGCTTGAGGGGGGCAGATTTAGACTAGATATTGGAAGAAAATTCTTTATAACAAGGATGGTAATATGCTGAAACAGGTTGCCCAGGGAGGTTGTGGATGCCTGCTACCTGGAAGCCAGGTTGGACAAGGCCTTTGGCAAGCCAATCTAGTGGAAGGTGTCCCTGCCCATATCTGGAGAGGTTGGAACTAGATGATCTCTAAGGTCCCTTCCAACCCAAACCATTCTGTGACTCCATGATTGTATGGACTGTCATACATGCAAATGGCAGCCCAGCAGTAGCTGAAGGTACAGCATTTTGAGCACCCACATGCATCATCTTCTAAGAGAAACAGCAGAAACTCTCCTGATGTCAGTGGGTTTAAAACAAAACCAAACCTAAAAAAGGAGTGTTTCTCCTACCAACAGAGTTTCAAGAATAGCTGTGAAGAAGCCTCTACTCTGCCAGAGTTTAAAGAAAAATATCTGTGAAGGAGCCTGTGGGGGTTTGGGTGTTCCCTGCCCCCTCCCCCCCCCACTTTAGAAATCACCCAGACTAGACTCAGTCGGCTCTGGAAAGATGAATGAAGCTTATATTTACAGCTGGCACAATTTACAAGCAGATATTTACAGTACATACAGTTATAGACAGAGATATACAAGGTAAAAGGTAATACAGAAACACAACAGCCCTCCCAGAAACCTGAGTCCCCAGGAGGGGCTCTCAACCAGCCCTTCACCTTCTCACTACCCCTCTCAACCTTACCGCAGTCCCAAGGAAGAAATGGAGGTTCAGCCATGGGGTTAGGAAGCAAAGTGCATTAGTCAAAATTGGAGGGTGGGGTTAGAGAATAAGACACAGCTCAGCCAGTTCCCAGCAGCAGCCCAAGTGAGATTCCCAAGTGAAGTGATTATCTATGTTTTGCTTTTCATTCTTATACATCTCAGCAAGCCTAGGAGCGAAGTAGGCATCACCATTGTTTTCTTTTCATAGCCTGTAATCTAGTTCTCCTCACCAAAACATTCTAGCTAGCTTCAAACTAGCACAGAGCCCTGTACACTCTTAGGGGAACATTGTAAAACTAATACAAAGGCATTAAAGACAATGGACATTTACTACTGTCTATAAGCTAGATACAGCCCTCCTTGCTCATTCCTACCATAGAATCATGGAATCACCTTAAGATCATTGAGTATAACCATAACTTAATGTGTCCATGTACACAACTGTTAGATTATGTTAGCAGTCCTTTCAATTAGATACTACCATCAGTGTTTTGGAGGAGCAAAAAATGGAGAGTTAACTGAAGAGTTCTTTCCAGGCAGAAAAATAGCTAAGAAATTAAGATCTCCAGAGTAGGTAGCTTTGAATCACTGAACTATGCCCTTTCCATACAGCTCATTTGCTGTAGATGCAAGCCTGCAGAAAGGAACAGATGCAGTCTTGGCCTCCAGATTTGCAGGACATAACATAACATACACATGGTCTGCAGCCAGAATTTGGGATGTAAGCTCTGACTGCCAGATCTGGGTTCAAATGACACTGATCTCTAGATAAAAACCAATAAACAGACAAATCTGTAGTAGTAAGAACACAGATGGTGCTGTCCATATGCTTTTATGAGATACACAAGGGAAAATCTAGTAATTTAAGATGCACTTTTTCCTCTTCATTGATACAGTAATTAAATTCCCTGAGAATATACTCAACAGCTTATAAAATAAAGAAACATTGAGAACTTGGTGGTGTCAGCTTATTTCACAAGCAAGGAAAGTGAGAACTGCTATGATTTATAGAGTTTACATGATGACACAGCAAATCTTGACCAGAGCATATTCACTTCCAGACATGCTGTAAGGACTCGAGCTAAATCCTCCCCTTCTATTCTACCCTAACAAGGCCACATCTGGAATGTTATGTCCGTTTCTGGGCTCCCTGGTTCAAGAAGGACAGCAAGTTGCTGGAGAGGGCACAGAAAAGAGCTATGATGATGCTGAGGGAACTGGAACATCTCTCTTGTGAGGAAAGACCGACAGAATTAGGGCTTTTTGGTCTGTAAAGGAGAAGACTGGGGGGGATCTCATAAATGCTTACAAACACTTAAGGGTTGGGTGTCAGCAGGATGGGACCAATCTTTCTCCAGTGGTGCCCAGTGATAGAACTAGGGGTCACAGGCAAAAGCTTGAACATAAGAAGCCACATCTAGATATGAGAAGGAGCCCCCCAGTTTAAGAGTGACATTGAGATGCTTGAACATGTCCAGAGAAGGGCAACGAGGCTGGTGAGAGGCCTTGAGCACAGCCCTACGAGGAGAGGCTGAGGGAGTTGGGGTTGTTTAGCCTGGAGAAGAGGAGGCTCAGGGCAGACCTTATTGCTGTCTACAACTACCTGAGGGGTGGTTGTAGCCAGGGGGAGGTTGCTCTCTTCTCTCAGGTGGCCAGCGCCAGAACAAGAGGACACAGCCTCAGGCTGTGCCAGGGGAAATTTAGGCTTGAGGTGAGGAGAAAGTTCTTCACTGAGAGAGTCATTGGCTACTGGAATGGGCTGCCCAGGGAGGTGGTGGAGTCGCCGTCCCTGGAGCTGTTCAAGGCAGGATTGGACGTGGCACTTGGTGCCATGGTCTAACCTTGAGCTCTGTGGTAAAAGGTTGGACTTGATGATCTGTGAGGTCTCTTCCAACCCTGATGATACTGTGAGACTGTGATTTAAGGGTGCTGGAGCACTCAAACAGGTTGCCCAGAGGGGTAGTGGAATCTCCATCTCTCAAGACATTCAAACCCTGCCTGCACACGTTCCTGTGTGACTTTCTCTAGGTAAACCTGCCTTGGCAGAGGGGTTGGAGTCGATGATCTCCAGAGGTCTCCTCCAACCCTTACCATATGGTGAGTCTGTGACTAAGGACATAAGATGACCTACTGTATATGAGATATTATTTCTAGATCATTGGCCCAGCTTATTTAATGAGTGCAAGGCAAAAAAAAAAAAGGTAATTTTTGCTACTTATAAAGAAGAAAAGGGTTTAATAAAAGTCCAGGCATCCAAATAAGAAGGACAGTTTTTCTCCCAGGTTTATTGCTAACATTTAAAACAATGCTTCCATTAAAAAAAGTGTTTTCACACTTGATCAGTTTAAGGGGTTCATTATTTTCATGCTGTGCAATTATGGAGACTTCTAGTAAATATTCTCTGCCTCTGTACACTAGATTCAAGTACTAATTTTATTATTTGCTTGGTGCTCAGAATGTGATAATGGTATTTGGAAGGAAGTCTTTTATTGAGCTGTGTAAAAATTAAGAGTCTCACTTCACATCCATTTATCTGAAAAAAAACCAACCCCAAGTTCAGTAAGCACCTCTCTTCTTTTTTGCCTACACCAGGTTAAGAGCTTCAAATAAAAGCCTGCAATCTTCATATATTTTAAACACATTAACCTCTCTGCAGTTCACATACAATGTATCTCTACAAAGGACATAGTTTTATTGACTGTGAAGGAAAAAAAAATAAAGCCACTAGACTCCCTGACTCATAGGTCTTCAAAGCCATCCATTCTGATTTTTGCATTCATAGAATCATAGAATGGTTTAGGTTGGAAGGGACCTCAAGGATCATCCAGCTCCAACCCCCCGCCATAGGCAGGGACAACTCCCACTAGAGCAGGTTGCTCAAGGCCTCATCCAGCCTGGCTTTAAATGCCTGCAGGGAGGAAGCATTCACAACCTCCCTGGGCAACCTGTGCCAGTGTCTCACCACCCTCACTGTAAAGAACATTCACACGAATGTACAAACTTGTGTTACCTTGTACAATATGATGTGACCGTTGACATAATGCACAGTAGGATAAAGAGGTTATTTTTTACATACTTAATCTTGCTTAAATATTGTTGTAGTTTCAGGCCCCACAAAGCCAGGAAACTGGAAGATAAAGGCCATAGTACAACCACCTGCTCAAACCACCAGCAGCGCCTTGCCCACCTGTTGCTAATAGAATAGAATAGAATAGAATAGAATCAACCAGGTTGGAAGAGACCTCCAAGCTCATCCAGTCCAACCTAGCACCCAGCCCTAGCCAGTCATCTAGACCATGGCACCAAGTGCCTCATCCAGGCTGTTCCTGAACACCCCCAGGGACGGTGACTCCACCACCTCCCTGGGCAGCCCATTCCAATGCCAATCACTCTCTCTGGCAAGAACTTCCTCCTAACATCCAGCCTATACTTCCCTCAGCATAACTTGAGGCTGTGTCCCCTTGTCCTGTTGCTGGTTGCCTGGGAGAAGAGACCAACCCCCACCTGGCTACAACCTCCCTTCAGGTAGTTATATATAATTAATATATCTGGTATCAAACAGCCATTGGCTGGTTCAGCTGGCTGTCTTGGCTATGGCCCCTTCCATCTCCTTGTGAAAAAAAAAAACCAACAACCAAAAAAACCCAAAACCAAACAAAAACACCCTGCATTCCAAAAAAACCCAACTAACTAAATCAACTAACCAACCAAAGAGCAACAACAAAAATCACAAACCCAATGCCAAACTGAAGCCAAACCAAACCAAAAAACTTCAAACCCACAAAGCTTAACCTTATCCTAGTTGGGCAATGTTTGACCTCAATTCTCAGAAAGTCCTGCAAAGTGTCAGCAACATGAAAAATGTTGTGCTTGGAAAGAATTTGATTGTTTTGGGAACAGCTCTAGGAAGAGTTTGCACAACATGAAAAGATCTATGTGGACATTTGCTGAAGATTATGTGAAGTTCAAGGAATTTGTAGGAGACACAGGTCAAAAGGGATTCTTACAACTATGGATTCTTGTGATTACCATTTTAAAAGCAACAGAAAATCTCCAACTTGAAATTAGATTCTGTCTGTTCTTAAATTTTGTAGGACTTCACAGTCCTTCATTTACAAGTTTAAATAATTCCTTCCAAAAGTATTTTTCCTGCTTTGTTGTTTTATTTTATTTTGTTTGGAGAGAGAATCAAGTGCACCCTCATTAAGTTTGCAGACAACAGGAAGTTAATAGAATAGAATAGAATCAAGCAGGTTGGAAGAGACCTCCAAGATCAGCCAGTCCAACCTAGCACCCAGCCCTAGCCAGTCAACTAGACCATGGCACCGAGTGCCTCATCCAGGCTTTTCCTGAACAATTCCAGGGACAGTGACTCCACCACCTCCCTGATGATCTGATTGAGGGTAAGGAGGCTCTACAGGGGACCTGGATAGGTTCGACTGATGGGCTGAGGTCAACAGCATGAGCTTCATCAAAGCCAAGTGCCAGGCCATGCACCTGTGCCACAACAACCCCATGCAACACTACAAGTTTGGGAAAGGATGGCAGGAGAGAGCTGTGTGGAAGAGGAGGGCCTGGAGGTATTGATTGACAAATGGATGAATATAAGCCAGTAGTGTGCCCAGTTGGTCAAGAAGGCCAATGGCATCGTGGCCAGCAGTACCAGGGAGGGGTTTGTCCCTGTGTCCTCAGCATTGGTGATGCCGCATCTCAAGTACTGTGTTCAGTTTTGAGCACCACAGTAGAGGAAAGACATCGAGGCACTGGAATGGATAGAGAAGAGCTACTAAGCTGGTGAAGGGCCTGGAGAACAAGTCCTGTGAGGAGCAGCTAAGGAACTTGGCTGTTCAGTCTGCAAAAAAGGAGGCTGAGGGGAGACCCTATTGCTCTCTGCAACTACCTGAAAGGAGGTTGTAGAGAGATAGGAACTGGTGTCTTCTCACAAGTAACGAATAATAGAACGGCAGGGAATAGCCTCAAGCTGCACCAGGGCAGGTTTAGAATGGACATTAGGAAGTTTTTTCCAGGGAAGGCATTGTCAGGCTGCCCAGGGAGCTGTTGAATCACCATCCCTAGATGTGTTTAAAAGCCCTATAGATCTGGCGCTTGGGAACATGGTGTAGTGAGACTTGCTGGAGTGGGTGAAAAGGCTGGACTTGATGATCTAGGAGGTCTTTTCCAGCTGGATGATTCTACAGTTCTGTGATTTGAGGAGCATTTTCTAAGGAGCTCTAGATAAACAAGTTTCTAACATTTCTGTGCATTGTTTGCTGTCAAGAAAACAAATAAATAACAAGAGCATGCCATATATGCCAGATAGGTGAGTCTGTTATTACTCCTTCAACATATATGTCCAGAAAAAATCAATCTGACAGGATAGTATTTGTGAAAAATCCTAGCATGCTTCACTGGCTGAAAGCTATAACGAGCTTTTGCCTTGATTATTTTTTGGGGGAGTAACCTAAAATCACTGTTGTTTTGTTCCTTGGGTCTTTTTTCATGACTTTATCTTTTCTACCATCAGATTGTTAATGAGCATGCAAATGAAATCTGAAGGTTGAGTAAAATGCAGGAAGGAGAAGACACACAAAAGCACATTTGGGAAAAGAACATTTGAAGTAACGAGCATGTGAAGAGCCTGAAATGCTGGCCTTAGGAGGATAACTTCAGAGTGTTAAAATCAAATGAAGTATTGCCCTCAGCTAACAGTTCTTCCTCAGAGACAAATATTTCTTAGGGGAAACATCCACCTTTAGAAAACAAATTGTTCTTTCATGCTTATTAAAAAAAAAACAAAACAAACCAGCAACAAACCCAGCAACAACAACAACAACAACACAAGAGTTTGGTAACTAGCTGCTGCACACAGCAGCTTATTTAGCACCTCCATAAAGCTTAGAGAAAAATACACTGTTTTAAAAAGAATACCAAGATGATGATGTCTGGGTCCCCACAGCCAAGAGATACCACTTAAAAGCTGCTGTACATACTCTAGCTCTTTGATAGGTGTTTGATAGCCAAAATCACATGCCATTTTTTCCTCCCCAGGAACCCTCCTTATTCCCTGCACAGGATACAAATGTGCTCACTCAATGAGCAGCTCTTCAATAAGTCTTCACATTATTTTTCCCAGTAGCACCTATTCCCTCAGTGATCCTAGAAATCCCTGGATTTCATAAGCCCACTCTCAGGCTTCAGAAGATGGGGAATTACATCCTGTCCCACCTAGCCAGAAAGAAAGAGGAGATGCTAGTAAAGATCACAGATCTTTTAGAATCATAGAACTGTTGCAGTTAGAACAGACCTTAGAGATCACTAAATCCAACTGCTTCAACC
The DNA here is from genome assembly GCA_013400475.1 of Tricholaema leucomelas. NCBI lineage: Eukaryota > Metazoa > Chordata > Aves > Piciformes > Lybiidae > Tricholaema lacrymosa > Tricholaema leucomelas. The sequence goes on from WAAF01015416.1 coordinate 194,916, forward strand.
ACCACTGCTAAGCCAAAATCTTGAGTCTTTCTATTCTGGCAGTGGGGGTTGGACTCAAGCTCTTTGGGTCCCTTCCAAACCCTGTGATTCTGTGTGATCTTCTCATAGAGACATAGAATTGTTTGCATTGGGAAAGACCTCTAAGATCACGTGAGTCCAACCATCAACCTGACACCGGCATGGCCATTGAACTATTGCCCAAAGTTTAATGTCCACATGTTTTTGAATGCCTTCAGGGATGGTGACTACACCACTTGCCTGGGCAGCCTGTTTCAATGTCTGACCACTCTTGCAGGAATGAAATTGTTCCTAATATCCAAAGTGAACCTGCTCTGGCTCAATTTCAGGCCATTTCTTCTCATTCTATCCCCTGATACTACAGAGAAGAGACTGACCCACATCTTACTCCAACCTCCTTTCAGGGCATTGTAGAGAGTAGTGAGGTCTTCTCTTCTTCAAACTAAACAATCTGGTCCCTCAGCTGTTCCTCACAAGAGTTGTTCTCTAAACCCTTCATCAGCTTTGTTGCCCTTCTTCTCAGGAAAAATGAGCAGGGAGCAGAGCAAGACTACAAAAGATAAGGAGAGATTTCTTCATACACTGAGTTGCCACGAACTGAGTCCATGACTAGTCTCCTGATGTACAGCAAGCATTCGTGGACATACCCTTCTCCACCTCTCCTGAGAACACTAGATACTACTCCTTTCTCCATAAGGTTGCCCAAAGGTTGCCACTTCCAGCCACACTTAGGAAGAACAAACCCAGTATACCCAGATAGGAAATGTAAATGCTTCATAAAATAGAACTACATCTTCACAACACCCTGATGGTTTCTATGAGATGTTGAGCTGTAGATGGCACTTGCTAGGTTTGGCATCTCATGTGAGATGCTTACAGCCTTATTTTTTAGGATGATTCTGAAGCACACTCAATGGTATTGTGTATGTTGGACCAGGATCCTGAGCTGTACGCACTGTGGGTACTCAGAAGGTTTGAGTCAAATGACTTGATAGCAGAGCTCTATAGCAGAGACATGGTGAGAATCTATTTCACAGTCTCACAGTATCACCGAGGTTGGAAGAGACCTCACAGATCATCAAGTCCAATCCCTTACCACAGAGCTCAAGGCTAGACCATGGCACCAAGTGCCACGTCCAATCCTGCCTTGAACAGCTCAACAGGGACAGCGACTCCACCACCTCCCTGGGCAGCCCATTCCAGTAGCCAATGACTCTCTCAGTGAAGAACTTTCTCCTCACCTCAAGCCTAAACTTCCCCTGGCGTAGCTTGAGGCTGTGGTATTTCTTCAGGTATCTTTCAGCACTGTTTAACCATGATATTGTCCCACCTAGGGTAGTTTGCAAGGAATGCATCCAGGTGGGTTTTGAAAGTCTTCCAGAGAAGGAGACTCCACAACCTCTCTGGGCAGCCTGTCCCAGTGCTCTGTTACTCTCACCGTAAAGAAGTTTCTTCTAATGTTGAGGTGAAAGCTTCTATGTCCCAGTTTGTCTTATTACTGTGGACCACTGAAAAGAGATGGTCCCCATCCACTTGACAGCCACCCCTCAGATATATAGGTCTTTTCCAGGCCAAAACATTCTATGAATCTATGAAATTGGTCCCAATGCTAAATGCACAATCATATCCACAGTCAGTGCTCCTGCTACCTCCAGAGAGAAGCCCCTCTGCTTCCTACCAGCACTTCCTATATGCTGCTGCCACAACTATGTCTCCCAGTCACTTTTGGTGCCACACCAACTATGTCTCTTGTGACTGCTGGAGCAGTTTCTGCTACTCCATCAATCATCTTGTATCATGCTGTCATAGAATGACATAAGTTGGAAGGGACCTCTGGAGATCGTAGAATACAATCCCTCTACCAAAGCAGGTTCACCAAAAGAAGGCCTCAAAGGAGCAGGTCCAGGAAGGTTTTCAATGTCTCCAGAGGTGGAGGCTCCACCACTTCTCTGGGCAGATTGTTCCAGTGTTCTGCCACACTTAAAGAAGTTACTCCTCACGTTTGGATGCTCCAAGTGCCAAGTGCTACACTTTGGCCACAACAACCCCATGCAGAGATACAGGCTGGGGTCAGAGTGGCTGGAAAGCAGCCAGACAGAGAGGGATCTGGGGGTGCTGATCGATACCTGCCTAAACATGAGCCAGCAGTGTGCCCAGGTGGCCAAGAGAGCCAATGGCATCCTGGCCTGCAGCAGGAATGGTGTGGCCAGCAGGAGCAGGGAGGTCATTCTGCCCCTGTACTCTGCACTGGTTAGACCACACCTTGAGTACTGTGTTCAGTTCTGGGCCCCCCAGTTTAGAAGGGACATTGAGATGCTTCAACATGTCCAGAGAAGGGCAACGAGGCTGGGGAGAGGCCTCGAGCACAGCCCTACGAGGAGAGGCTGAGGGAGCTGGGATTGTTTAGCCTGGAGAAGAGGAGGTTCAGGGCAGACCTTATTGCTGTCTACAACTACCTGAGGGGTGGTTGTGGCCAGGGGGAGGTTGCTCTCTTCTCTCAGGTGGCCAGCGCCAGAATGAGAGGACACAGCCTCAGGCTGCGCCAGGGAAGTTTAGGCTTGAGGTGAGGAGAAAGTTCTTCACTGAGAGAGTCATTGGACACTGGAATGGGCTGCCCAGGGAGGTGGTGGAGTCGCCGTCCCTGGAGCTGTTCAAGGCAAGATTGGACGTGGCACTTGGTGCCATGGTCTAGCCTTGAGCTCTGTGGTGAAGGGTTGGACTTGATGATCTGTGAGGTCTCTTCCAACCCTGATGATACTATGATACTATGAACTCCTTATGTTTAAATTTGTACCTGTTATGCCTTGTCCTGTCACTGGGAAGCACTGAAAAAACGATTGCTCCCATTGTCCTGACTCACATCCTTGACGTATTCATAAGCATTTATAAGATCCTTCCTCAGTCTTCTGTTTTATAGCTTATAAAGCCCAAATTCTCTCAGTCTTTCCTCACAAGAGAGGTGTTCTAATCATCTTTGTAGCCCTACCCTGTGGAGGAGCACCTATGATCAAAAATAACATTTCTCTGGATGTCCTCAGTGCTGCAGCTGTCTTGCATCCACCCATCAGAGGCCATCACATCCATTGAAAATACCAATCAAATTAATAATCAGGATTTACTACTGAGAAATGTTGGTCAGCCTTGTGGTGTCACTGATCCTGCTTAGAACAGTCTACAAAATGAGCTTGCTTCCAGAGCTAGATACTGTCTGCTCTTAGAAGCCATGCCATTTACAAAATCAGCTGGGCTTTTCAACATCTTGTGAAAAACATCACAGCCCTGAAAGGTTTGAGAGGAGATTTTCATTTTTCTTAAACATTGGCTACTCAATTATTTAGTAAGCAGGTTAATGCTACTACTGTTACTGCTGCTACTACTACTACTAACAATAATAAGTTTTCTTCAGTACTCTGTCTCTTTTCATTCTTTTCCTTCAGGGTAGGATTTTTTTTCAACTTTATTCTATATTTTATTACACTCAGAGTGCAACACAAAACATTTTGTGACACTACTGGAGTCACTGCAGATCAATTTGATTTACTGTTACATTTGCAATTTTATAAAGCAACTACTCTTACACCTCTTTAGTGTCACTGAAATGAATAAAGCCAAGTGGCAGGCAGGCTTTCTCTTTGGGTTTTTTTTTTCACTCACCAGAAATCTGAAATCTAGAGGAGAAATTGCATTAATTAATTCCTAGGCTACGGAAGGAAGATACACTTGGAATTATCAGCATTAACATATTTCTACTTGGACATTGCCTTCTTTTATGTAAAGCAGACTGTGGAGAAACTACGATGCACAATGTTTAACTGCCTTAATTGCTTTGGAGATCTGCTTTTGGACATATTTAAGCTTATAAGATTGTAAAATTCTCAAAGTAAGAAAGGAAAAGGAAAGGCAAAGGCAAGGAAGAAAAGGAAGGGGAAAGGGAAAAAATAAGAAAAGAAAAAAAAAAAAGGTAATCCTCCTCTTCCTTTTAATGTTTTCAGACCTCCACAGATCTACTTAGCAAGGATTTACATCAGTGAATTAAGCCTCTATCTTTAAAAGTGCAACATAGATTCCTTCATTTACTCAGCTTAAACTCTACTAAATTGCAGCCCTAACTTCACTGTAGAATCACAGAATCATTCAGGTTGAAAAACCTCAACAGTTGAGTTAACTCTACTATACTAAGTCTAGCAGTAAGCCTTTTAACCATACCCAGGGATGGTGACTCCACCACCTTTTTGGACAGCCTATTCCAATGCCTGACCACTCTTTCAGTGAAAATATTTTTCCTAATATCCAGCTTAAACTTTCCCTGGTGCAGCTCAAGGGCATTCCCTCTTCTTCTATCACTAGTTGGGAGACCAACGTCCACCTGACTACAAGCTGCCTTCAGGTAGTTATTGAGATCAATGAGGTCTCTCCTCAGCATCCTGTTCTCCAGGCTAAAAGAGTATTCCTCAAAAAAAAAAATCTCTTTTTCATCATTTAAGGCACACAAAACTGCATTTTCAGCAGGATGCTGTGACAGAGCTGAAAGAATGAGAAAGAATCTGTCTTAATCCTTCCTAATCTTCCTGAGCATCAGGATCTGTGGGCAGCTTCGTTATTAGAAACATCATTTCTCAAACTTTCTCTCTTACTAAGTAATTATTCGACTAATCCATTTTACTTGAGTGAGCTCATAAATTATTTGTTTGGGGAGATTTATTTTGGTAGCTATTTTAGGGAAATTCACGGGCTCAGATCTGAAAATGCTCATTTCTTGTTTGCTTTGCAAGCCTGGTACCCTCAATTTAATAGAATGCTTAAGCTAGAGGAAAACAATTCCTCAAGACGCAGTGGAAGACTGTATCATATCTCATTTAAACTGATGTAAATAAGGGAGAAGGAAATTATGTTACTTTAAATATGAAATTCAGACTTGTGGTTCACTGCTTGGTAATGCCTCAGCTTTGCAGTTGAAACTATATGTGCTCAACGCTCTGCAATGGCAAAAAACTGCTCACAAAAAAAACCCTTTTAAAATATAATCATAGAACCATAGGTTACAGAATCACAGAATGTCTTAGATTGGAAAGCACTTGATGATCATTGAGTCCACTCATTAGTTTCACACTGACAGGTCCCTGACTAAACCAAATCCCTCCACACAACACCTAATCACTATGAGTCGCTATGGTCAGAAAGGGCCACCAGGATCATCCAGTCCAACCTTCATCCCAGCATCCTTAATCACCAGACCATAGCCTCAAGTGCCACATCCACTCTCCTTTTAAACACTTCCAGGAATGGGGACTCCACCACCTCCGTGGGAGATCCTACAGGTCAGGTCAGCTAATTCCAATCTCTTCCCTCCCCTCCCCTCTCATGGGATTCAGACCCCAAAAGACACTATTTGGGTCTAGACAAATTGATAAAGACCACTCACCCCTAAAAAAAACAAAAAACATTTTCTCCAACCATCTTTTCAGTTCAGATTAGATTAGTAAAATAAAGGGAATAAAATGAAAGAAAGGAAAAAAAAGGAACAAATAAAGAAACTGAAGAAAATCTTATTGTATGCTTTTAAACTCAATAAAGCTTTTCCACCAGAGAACATCATCTTATTTCTGATAATCCCTGTGCTGTTGTAAATTAGGAGTTAATGTTATAAAGACTACAGAGTTACAGAGAATAAAACTGCAGCAAGCAGAAGCCAGACCTTTGAGTTATATTGTGTGTCTGAAGAATTGTTAGACAAAAGTCTTTAAGGCCAGCAACTGCCTGTTGTCTTGTAAGTCACACAGAAACATTAGCACTTCAATATCGACAGCTTGGCAGCTCTGCTCCAAACAGTCTGAAACAGAAACCTAAAGACCACAGAATCATTGATGCTGGACAGGACCTCCAAGACCATCAAATCCAGCCTATAACCTAACACCATGACATCAGCTAAACCATGCCACCAAGTGCCACATCCAAGCTTTTCTTAAAGACCTGCAGGGATGGTGACTCCACCACCTCCCTGGGCAGTCCATTCCAGTGCCTAATCACCTTTTTCTTAAGGAAATGCTTCCTAATATCCCATCTAAAGCTCCCTTGGCACAGCTTCAGACCATGCCCTCTTGTCCTGCCAGTAGTTGCCTGGATGAAGAGACTGGCCTCCACTTGATTACAACTTTCTTTTAGGTAGTTGTAGAGAGTGATAAGGTCCTTTCTAAGTCTCCTTTTCTCCAGGCTGAAAATGAAAACCATTAAATTTGGGTCTCAGCAAATTTTACTCCACCTAAACCCAATGTCCCACCACTGGATTCCTTTCAAGAAACCCAAAGCAAAACACAGATAATGGCATGGATCTTCAACTCAACTGCCATCAGTGACTCTGTTGCTTCCAGGCACCCCAAGCTCCCTAAGGATTATTTCACAGAATTCCAAGTTGGAAGGCTCCACAAGTTTTATCTAGTCCAACCTTTCCGGGTAATAGCAAAGTTTAAATGCCCCTGTCAAGCTGACTCAAGCTGAGTCTTAAGTGTCTAGTGTAGGGAAATGCACTGGGTCCCTCTTAGCTCTAAACTGATCTTTCATCCCTTGTAAGTCCTGAGTTCAATGTAATTTGGAAGGATGTCATCTCCATCTCAGATCTTGCCTAGGTGTTGAGCAGCTGGACTTAATGGTCTCCTTTCAACCTCAAAAGTTCTATGATTCTACCTGTCCTACAGTTAGAATATTTTTAATGGATATGAGAGAAGGAGGTTTAAACACCTTGGCAATGAGGTGTCACATTTCTGAAACATTTCTCAAGCTACACAGGTGGATTCTTAAAAGACAGTGTGTCCCTGAAATTCAGCTGATCTCAGGTAGAAGGCAGGCCATTGGAATGGGCTGCCCAGGGAGGTGGTGGAGTCACTGTCCCTGGAGGTGTTCAGGAAAAGACTGGATGAGGCACTTAGTGCCATGGTCTGGTTGACTGGATAGGGCTGGGTGCTAGGTTGGACTGGCTGATCTTGGAGGTCTCTTCCAACCTGGTTGATTCTATGAATGTGGTAAGACACTGGAAGGAGTTTCTTAGAAAAGTTTTGGATGTCTCATTCCTGGAAATGCTGAAGATTTGGCTGGATGAGACTCTGAGGAAGCTGGTCTAGTGGGAGGTGTCCCTGCCCATGGCAGAGGAGTTGGATCTAGATGATCTCAAAAATCCTTTCCAACCCAAGCCATTCTATGATTCTATGAATAACTCTTTCATGAATATTAGGTAATTATGTTGAGGGGAAGAAAGAAAAAGAAGGCAGATGCATAAACTGGGAGTTTTAAGGCAGATTTCAAGTCAAACTTTGATTATGGGTGTGCTGATACTATTCAGAGTTAGTAAGATGTGCATTGTAGGTAAATATTTACCTTGTCAAAGAATATATGCCATAATAAAGGCTGTATTAGTCTGTGTTTGCACAGATAGAATCCACAAGCCTTCATCCTCTGTAAGCTATGCAGCAGAGAAAGTTATTCTGAAACATTTTCCAGAAATGTGTGCTACACCTTACCAGAAAGGGTATCTGAATGAAACCCCATCTGGTGTAGAGCAATGTCATTCTCTGAAAAGTTGGTGGGATTTGTTTGCACTTAAGCTGTGAACTGAAATTGGCCTGAGGTACAGAATTTTGATGATTATGTTTCATATCTTTATCATATCTGCCCTGATCCCAAGATAAATAGACTATTTCCCTGCAATACAGTACTGCTAGATATCAATTTACTGTAAAATTCTCTGTAAGCAATTTCAATTCTCATGTAGACTCTACTGTGTTGCATTACCAAAAAGTTCAATGGCAAGGAAATGAAAGTAGAGGATGAAAAATCAAGGGGTTTTATACTTGAAAACAAGGGAAACTTTGAAGCTTCATAGAGGTCCTGTTGAAACAATTAAAAAGCAACCTATCAAAGAACTTAGTAGAACCTCACAGAAGAGTAAAGACTTGGGGTCCAGTTTATTAAGCATCTTGATGATAGCATAACTCCATATCCCATACTTCCCTAACCAAACAAAAAAGAGCATCCCACACTCAAACCAAAAGGACCACCCTCCCAACCACCCAAAAGAAACCCCAACCAATGAAACAAACCAACCAACAAAAAAACCCCAAACCAAATAAAAAAAACAAATAAACAAACCAAACAAACAAAAAAAAAAAACCAACAACCAAACAAAACCAAAGCAAAACCAAACAAGCGAACAAACAAACAGGAAAAAAAACCCCAAACCAAACCCACAGCAACAGATCTCTGTTGTGGCAAATGAAACAAAACTATATATCATGAGAAATCTTAAACTCAGTAAGTCTTGTGACTGACTTCAGTGTGGTGGGGAATTCACCTCAGACATCTCACCATCACGAAATGACAAACAGAATCATAGAATGCTAGGGGTTCGAAGTGACCTCTTAAGATCATTGAGTTCAAGTGCCCTGCCAAAGCAGGATCACCTAGGGCAGGACACACAGGAACGTGTCCAAGTGGGTTGTGAAAGTCTTCAGAGAAAGAGACTTCACAACCTCTCTGGGCAGCCTGTTCCAGGGCTCCAGCATCCTCACAGCAAAGAAGTCTCTTCTTGCATTGGGGGGAAGCTTGTTTCAGCTTATACCCATTGTTTCTTGTCCTTTCACAGGACACCATTGAAAAGAGACTGGCACCTTCATTTTGACATGCAGCCCTCAGACTTTAGAATAGAATAGAATCAACCAGGTTGGAAGAGACCTCCAAGATCATCCAGTCCAACCTAGCGCCCAGCCCTATCCAATCAACCAGACCATAGCACTAAGTGCCTCATCCAGGCTTTTCCTGAACACCCCCAGGGACGGTGACTCCACCACCTCCCTAGGCAGCCCATTCCAATGGCAAATCACATCTTTAATAAGATCCCCTCTCAGCCCCCCCTTTCTCAAGATTGAACAGCCCCATTTTTTTCATGCTTTCTTCACAGGAGAGATGTCCAAGTCCCTTAATCATCCTCATAGGCTCCATTTGACCCAGTAGATTGCTGGAATAGTTCAAATTCAGATCCCTGCTCAAATTCAAGGAACATTTAGGACTACAGGTGATTCTACACCTGAACAACTAAGTCACCTCATTTGGACAGAGCTGTTGTATGTTACTACTACAAGAAAAATAGCTTACACAAGGAGACAGGCAGCACTCTAGATAGCTCTCACCATCACACGGTTCTAACAGCTGATGTAATTCTCCCAGTACAACTCCGGCTGTTGCAGGCAATTATTGATGGACGTGGTGAAGATATTCCCCAGTCAGGTACAATGTTTTTCTACTTCTTTTAAAATGGAACTGCAGCTCACAACAGATGGGCTTTCCATCAGCAGTATCTGGCCTGAGTCCCTAACATTATGTATTAAAAATTGCCTGAGAAAATGATCTGTAGTGACCTTTCTGAAAGGAGATATTATTCATCAAATGCTGTCTTGCAGTAGGAATGCCCTGATATCCAAGTGGTGCACAAATACAAGCTGCTATCACTCTTAAACTCCTGGCTAACATGATGTTTTCCACTCATTTCAACCTTAATTGTTCACAGAATATGAGCAGATTTCCAGTCACAAGGATTGGGGGAAATTCAAGGCTTTGTTCAAGTCTCCTGCTACAGTGCAGTGTTGGAAACTGCACTCCAGTTCAAGAAGGACTTGGATTTGCTGGAGAGGGTACAGAAAAGTGTTACTAAGATAATTATAGGACTGGAACATTTTCCTTATGAGAAAAAAACTGTATGAGTTGTGTCTCTCTAGCTTGGAAAAGAGAAGACTGAGAGGGAATCTCATCAACGCTTATGAAAACTTAAAGGGTGGGTGTCAGGACATTAGTCATTTTTCAGAGATGCCCAGTGCCAGGACAAGGGGTAATGGACACAAACTTGAACATAAGAAGTTCTAAACTCTGGGTGATGGAGCACTGGAAAAGGCTGCTCAGAGAAGTGGCAGAATCCTCTTTCTCTGGGAATCATAGAATCACAGAACAGTAGGGGTTGCAGGGGGACCTCTGGAGGTCATTGAGTCCTACCTCCCTACCAAAGCAGGATCACCTAGAGCAGGTCATACAGGAACATGCCCTTGTGGGTTTTCAATGCCTCCAGTGATGGAAACTCCACCACCTCTCTGGGCAGCCTAGTCCAGTGCTCTAGCACCCTCAACATAAATTCTTCCTCGTGTTTAAATGGAACTTTTTATGGTCATATTTGCACCAGTTACCCCTTGTCCTATCACTGTGCACCATTGAAAAAAGACTGCTTTCAACCCCCCGATAAGCACCCTTTCAATATTGATAAGCATTGATGAGATTCCCCCTCAGCCTGCTCTTTTCCAAACTAAAAAGACCTCACACTAAACAAATGTGATTCTGCTTATCAAAATACAATCCTTATCTACAGCACAAGTTCAGTGTATTCTCTTGTCAAACTTTGTGATCTATCCTAAAGCTCCACATCTTTCTTGTAAAATTGAGACACCTTCCCATCTGATGGGGAAGAGAAGGAAATGAGAGATGCTCATTTCTATGCTAATGAGGGGTTTATGCAGATAAATATCAAAGAATGTAGAGATGCTGAGACCGAACATGGCTGGCACAAAAGTGACTACCGTTGTGTCACTACAGCCTAACATATTATATGGTTGAATTTAACCAGCAAGACTGAAATTTGGCATGGAGGTAGGCAAGAAATGTCTGAGCATGGTACTGTGGGACATGTTTCAATGGCCATGGTGGTGTTAAGTTGATGGTAGGACTCCACAATCTTAGAGGTCTTTTGCAATCAGAACAACTCTGTGAGTCTATGTTAGTTACCAAGAGAAAAAGAAAAAAGAAAAAAAAGAAAAAAAAAGAAAAAAGAAAAAGGAAAGGGAAAAAAAATCAAGAGAAAGATAAGTGGAGCAGTGGGGAGCAAGGGGGAGAAAGAGGAGCAGAATGTAATATTATGCATGGAGGAAAGCAACAAGGGTACAATCTATTACAAGAAATTACTTATGAATAAATTGCAAAGCTGTGAGAACTAAGACAACAAGAAAGGAATAATAATTACATAGAAAACCCAGACCATCTAAGAGAATAAATTCCCTCTTAAATGAAGGTGTGAGGCTTGTGTTGATCAAGGACAGTAAGTACACCAATTGGTGTTTTAAAAAGTCCTGGAAAGAAGCTCACAAATCTATTTGTTGTACACAAAGGAAATAAATCACTGAAACAAAACAGAGGGGGGAAAAAAAAATCGTTCCACAATTTGAAAGATGCAAAAGGACTACTATCATTTTTGGTAAGGCAGAAATAGCAAAATAGGAAAAAAGAGAAGAGGGAAGTATAGGCTGGATGTTAGGAGGAAGTTCTTGCCAGAGAGAGGGATTGGCATTGGAATGGGCTGCCCAGGGAGGTGGTGGAGTCACCATCCCTGGGGGTGTTCAAGCAAAGCCTGGATGAGGCACTTAGTGCCATGGTCTGGTTGACTGGATAGGGCTGGGTGCTAGGTTGGACTGGATGATCTTGGAGGTCTCTTCCAACCTGGTTGATTCTATTCTATTCTGGTTATAGAATTAGTGTGTTATTCAAAGGGAATTGACACACTGAGGATCTCCTAGGAAGTACATTATTAAAAGGAAAACAGCTGTTCCAACACAACCACAGAACCATAGAATGATAGAATTGTTTTGGTTGGAGAAGACCTCTAAGATCACTGAGTCCAAATGACAACCTAACACCACCATGACCATTAAACCATGTCCCAGAATACCTTGTCCATACATTTCTTGGCTGATTCACTGAAAATAAGTAAGTGAGAAATATTTTCAGTAAGTAGTTGACATCTTGACAGAGGAGTGACAAAATCTGAGCAATGGTGTGCAAGTTTAACAACATTCACTTAAGTTACTGATTTTGGTTTTTATTTACAATAACTATTTACAATACTCTATCATCAAATAGCAGACTTGGAATCACTGAGAGTGATTACACTATCAAATAAAACTCGTAGCCTTATATCATTGAATCATTAAGGCTGGAAACATCCATGAAGATTAAGCCCAGCTGTACCCTAGATAGCATGACAACTAAACTATATCCTGAAGCACCACATGCACACACTTACTGAATACCTCCAGAGATGGTGACTCCATCACCTCCCAGGGCAGCCTGTTCCAATGCATGACCACTCTTGTAGAAAAGAAATTTTTGCTAATATGCAATCTAAACATCCCCTGGCACAGCTTAAGCCCATTTCCTCTTGTCTTATCACTAACTACTTGGGAAAAGGGACTAGCCCTGGCCTCACTCCAACCTCCTTTCAGGGAATCATACAGAGAAATAAGATCTCTCCCCTTTGCCTTATCTTCTCCAGACCAAATGTGTTAGTTTGAAGCTAGCTAGAATGTTTTGGTGAGAAAGATTGGATCACAGGCTGTGAAAGGGAAACAATGGTGATGTCTACTTCACTCATAGGCTTGCTGAGATGTATAAGAACAAGAATCCAAACATAGATAAGGTATTCACATTTTGGGCACTGCCTGAGCTCTGGGCATTTTCTCTCTAACCTCACTCTGTTTCTCTGATTAATCCACTTTGCTTCCTAATCCCCCTGGCCGTACCTCCATTCTTCCTTGGGACGCAAGGCAACATCTGGGGGTAAGGTTGAGGGGTGGGAGAAGGTAAAAGGGCAGTTGGGAGCCCCTCCTGGGGACTCAGGTTTCTGGGAGGGGAGTTGTGTTTCTGCATTACCTTTTGCCTTGTCTATTTCTGCATTACCTTTTACCTTGTCTATTTCTGCATTACCTTTTGCCTTGTATATTTCTGCATTACCTTTTGCCTTGTATATTTCTGCATTACCTTTTGCCTTGTATATTTCTGCATGTGACTGTATATACTGTAAATATCTGTTTGTATATTGTGCTAGCTGTAAATATAAGCTTCATTTGAATTTCCAGAGCCAGCTGAGTCTAGTCTGGGTGATTTCCAAAGTGTGTGTGGGGGTGGGTAACCCCAAAACCACCACACCAAACAATCCCAGTTTCCTCAGCTGCTCCTTGTACAGCAAGCACCCCAAACCCCTCACTACCCTCACTGTTCTTCTCCAGGTATGCTCCAGGACTTTAATGTCATTCACGTATTGTAGTGTCCAGAACTGAACCCTACACTCAAGCTGTGGCCTCACCAGTGCCAAGTACAGCAGCACAATCACTACCCTAACGCTGGATACACTGGTTTTGATCCAGGCCAGGATGCTGCTGACCTGTGCACATTGGTGATCCATGTTCAGCCAGCCACTCACCAGCATCCTCAGGTCTTTTTCTGCTGTGCTGCTTTCCAGCCACTCTGCCTCAAGTCTGGAGCATTCATGGAGTTGTTGTGACACAAATGCACTCAGTTTTGTTAGACTTTATCCCACAATGCAACATTAAATACCTGAATAGTCCTACTAGCTGAGACAAGAATCTACACAAGATTAGTCTTTCTTACAGCATAATATTTAAAGGCATTGTGTGCAAAGTTCTATTATGAAAGCATCATCATAATCAATAATAGTAATGATGATATTATTATTACTATTAGTATTAATATTAAACAATTAGTGAATAATATACTAGTGATGTTTTACTATTAATTACTGTTACTATTATATTAATTTCCATAAACTCTTAGGCATGTTCCTGTTTGTATGGAAAGAGTGCCAAAGAATACACATCAACAGCCTGAGAGCTTCCTATGGCTGTTTAGAGCCAGGCTGTCCAAACTGATAGCACAATTTACAAGACTTCCTCATTGCTAACTAGAGTGGGTAAGGAAATGGTCTCACTCTCAGAAGATTATTCAAGATGCCTTCAAAGGGTTGAGCTTTTATGGCATCACAGGCTTCTGCCTGGGAGAAGGCAAGAACCATGATCTTTAAACAACTTAATTTTCCAAATCTCAGTGGCTAGTGGGATTTGTGGTAGCTTTTGATGCAATATGAGTAGTCCTAAGAACATCACAGTGTTCTTAAATAATATTAATTTCCTCTTCCCAGCCTGACTCCCAGTATAGCCCTGTATTACACCTTGTGTGTGGCTTCCCTGAGGCAGATTTTGCATCTTTCATCTACAATATGTGTTCAGAGGAAAACACTCCCATAGCTGGACACGAGATTTTAGAACCCTTTTAACTAAGAAAAAGCTGTCAGGAGTGCGTAAGAGCTTTAAATTGGAAGGAGGTGCAGTTTCTTGGGCATGGATTTGCCTGAGTACCTCTGCTACATACTTCAAATGTTGTCTGTGTCCTAGGAGCCAATGTATGCCAGAGAAGGCAGAGTCACACTGTGGCAGCAAGCTGAATCTGGCTTTGACTTTTTAGACAACAGTAGAACTTTTTCTAATTCCTGATGTAGCATGCAAAAGAGGTAGAAAATAAAGGAAAGGTTCCTCCTACAGTGCCTCAGAGAGTCTCCCAGGCACTGGGTTTGCCCACTGTCTAGATCTGTGCATCCAAACCAGGAGATGACAGCCACACCATTCCTCAGCTCAGTTTTTCCTTGTTTCTCTTATGAGGAAATGCTGACAGATTTGGGGCTGTTTAGCCTGGAGAAGAGAAGAATGAATCATAGAATCACAGAATCATCAAATTGTCTGGTTGGAAAAGACAATAACACCAAGTTCAACCATTACCTAACATCCCCTTCTACACAACTGTTATATGGAACAAATCCCTTCCCCTGAAAGGGCATCTGATCAATGTTTAGAAATGCCTACAGAGTGGGTGTCAAGAAGATTGGGCCAGTCTCCTCAGTGGTGCCCAGTGATAAGATGAAGGACAACTGACACAAACTGGAACAAAACAACTTCTGCCTCAACATGAGAAGAAATTTCTTTGCTGCCCAGAGAGTTTGTGGAGTCTCCTCTGCAGACTTTACAAACCTGCCTACTGTGTTCCTGTGTGGTCTCTTTATGTGAACCTGCCTTGGCAGGGGGGTTGGGCTCAATGGTCTCCAGAGGTGCCTTCCAACTCCTCTCATCCTATGATTCCCATTGTGCAAATCACTGGCACTAAAAGCTCAATTAAGAGACTGCAGAAACACATCTAAGAACACCAGTCCTGCTCTTTCCTGTATTTCTGAGAGGAACAAGGTTGGTGTCTAGAGCATATTGACAAGAAAGTCAAAGAAGTGCATTTTGGTGACCCTGACTCCCATTAAAGGCTCAAATAGAACTTTGAAGTTACTTGCAGTAGCAGATCAAGCACAGGTGAGCTGCATTTGTGTCAGCTGTGTCATAGAGTCACACAGGTTATGGCATGGCCACTTCAGGGTGGCGGAAAAGAGTCTGCAGTTGCAGGTTTGGAACTCCAATGACAAGAACAAAGTTCAGAAAGCTACTGGATGGCAAATAGCCATAGGGCTGCAGCACCTCCCTTAAGCTGAGGGAGCCTGGAGAAGAAAAGGCTCCAGGAAGACCTTATAGTGACCTTCCAGTACCTGAACAGTACTGCAGAAGAGTTGGCAGGAGGCTTTTTATGAAAGCTCGTGGTGATAGTACAAGAGTTAATAGTTTCAAACTAGAGCAGGGCAGATTTAGACTGGCCATCAGAAAAATAAATCTTTATTATGAGAGTGGTAAGACACTGGAAGAGGTTGCCCAAGGAAGTTGTGGGTGTCTTGTCCCTGGAGGTGTTCAATGACAGGTTGGATGGGGCTTTGAGCAACTTGATCTTGTGGGAGGTGTCCCTGGCCATGGCTAGGGCTAGTAGATAATCTTTAGGGTCACTTCCAATACAAGTGATTCTATGGCAGCCTGATTCAAATCCAGTTGAAGTCATTACATGTGTTTAGGATGCCATTCTGTTTGGTTCAGGTGGAAAAGCACTGAAGGTTAATGCAAGAAAAATACCACTGTTCTTTCCAGAAGCCTCTACCTCCTTCACACTGAACATGAATGACTCATCCCTGGCAATGTTCAAGGACAGGTTGGATGGGGATTTGAGCGACCTGATCTAGTGGAAGATATTGCTGTTTGTAGCAGGGACATTAGAGTTAGATGATCTTTAAGGTCTTTTCCAACCCAAACCTTTCTACATGGCAGCACAAACACTCTCCCCTGCATCTGTGGAAAGATTTTCAATAACAACAGAAAACCAAGGCCAAGCCCCTTCAGCTAGAAGCTAAATAAAAAGAAGGATTCCTTTCCCCTCTCAATTCCCTGCCCTCAGCAAAGATAATCTTGAGACAGTCTTTAGCTCAACAAAGTAACATCACAAAATAAGGCAAAGAAAATTAGTACTATATGTGATTTCAGGGCCCAGAAAGCATCACAGCAGGCAGAATTTATCATTGACCTTCAAGCCTTGCATCTGCTGAAGAATATGTAACAGTTGGAACTGGATAAAAAGCTTATTTTAGTTCAGCCAAAGAAAAGAAATTAATAAAGCAAGAGTGATTTTTGCCTGCTTTTCAAGACTAGAGTAACTAAGTATTCTGGTCACTTTAAGAATTAAAAAAATCTCAATTTCTCATGAGCACTTCTTAGAAAAGAAGGGCTAAATCAAATGATTTTACATGTTAGCAATCCTATGGTTTGTAGAAATCAGTTGTTTGAAATGTTCCCAATGAAATGCAAACCCACTGTCACACACTTTCACATTTTGGTCAGTTTGAAAATGCTTTGGGGTTTTTGTTGTTGTTTGGTGGTTTTGGGTTTTTGTTGTTGTTTGCTGTTTTTTTTTTCCCCTGTGAAAAATGACACTAAGATATGTGGTTTTTTCTTTCCATTTTTCTTTCTTTTTTTTTTCCTCCTTTTACTTCTTTCCTCTTTTCTTTTTTCTTGTCTTCCTTGTTTTTCTTCTTTTGTGTGAAAAGCACTTTGCAGCCAGCTTACATGAATTCACATGAACATTAGCTTCACAAGGGTTTTATCTTCATGTTTCATTAAGGTTTTTATGCTTCATTCTGTATGTTCTCAATGGACTGACAGCCACATTCTCAAGTCCTACACAAAATGATGTTTTGGTGCAGAGGAAAGATGACAAAAATGGAATTCTGGTCTTACAACCTTCATCAGTGACTCATATGAAGGGATAGAAGGTGTCCTCAGAAAGTCTGATGATGGTACATGACTGGGAGGACTGGCTAATAGACCAGAGGGCTGTGTTGATATCCAGCAAGATCTGGGCCAAGGGGAACCTACTGAGCTTCCACAAAGTGTGGAATCCTGCACCTGGGGATGAATGATACTATGCACAGTACAGATTGGGGGTGGGCCTGCTGGAAACCATCTCTATGTAGAAGGACCTTAGAGTCTTGGTGGACAAGAAGTTATCCTTCGGACGTCAATGTGCCCTTGTGGCCAAGAAGGCCAATGGCATCCTGGAATGCATTAAGAGAGTGTGGTGGACAGGTTGAGGGAGGTTGTCCTGCCCCTCTCCTGTGCTGTAGTGAGATCATACCTAGAATATTGTGTCCAGTTCTGGACTCCCGTTCAAGAGCGACAGGGACTACTGAAGAGAGTCCAATGTAGGGCTACAAGGATGATAAATGGACAGGAACATCTGTCTGATGAAGAAAGGCTGAAAGACCTGGAGCTGTTTATCCTGGAGAAAAGAAGGCTGAGAGGGAATCTGATCAAGGTGTACAAATATTTGAGGGATCAGTGCCTGGTGATAGGACAAGGGGCAACAGACATAAACTGGAAAAGAGGAAGTTCTACTCCAATGTGAGGAGAAGCTTTTGCTCTGAGGTTGATGGAGAGCTGGATGGAACAGGTTGCCCAGACAGGCTGTGGAGTCATCTCCTCTGGAGACTTCCAAGACCCACCTAGACACATAACCTGTGTATCCTGCCCTAGGTGAAACTGCTTTGTCAGGGGCATTGGACTCGATGATCTCCAGAGGTTCTTTCCAACTCCTAGCACTCCATGATTCTACAACTCCAGATGCTGAGGACTCTGACACCCCTACCACACACATCACCACCAGCATGAAACTACTGGATAAGATCCAGACTAGTAGCAACAATGCAAGCAGAATGCCAGAAATGGGGTAAAAGCTAAGTGTGTGTTCATAGCAGTTTAAATGTCATTATTGTTCTTTCCTGTTCTGCAGCAACTACACCTGGACTAATAAAGATGAAACTTTCAAGACTTCAATTACATTGACAACAAATTCTTGGCTTTACTTATACACAAGGTGTGCTTTCTCCTTGCCAGAGGGGGAAAAAATAAAGGAAAAAAGAAAGAAAACTCCACCAAACAGAGAAACAAAACCCAAACCAAACAACATAGAAACACACAAAACACACACACACACCCCCCAAACCAAACCCCACCAACAAACCAGGCAGGCTTTATAACATTGTCCAGACTGAAAACAGAAGAAAATACCTCTCAAATACAAAATCTGATACTCTGGATAGGAGGTGAGATGCAGGAAACACACAGCAAACCAAATATTTTTAGCATGGATTTTTAATCTACCATGTCAACTCTTTGAGTCACTTAGCCTTTCAATTTGGCACCATCTGTGCATTGCAGTTACTGCTTGGGACATCGCTGGATTATATCAGCTTGCAATCAGAAATCTATTTGAGAGGAAATCATTGTTTTCAATTCAATTAGAGTTTGCCACATTTCTCTGATTCTGCAGCATTTTGCTGTGGAAAATAAAATCCAAACAATGGTATATTTACTGTCTACATTCCACTGGTTATGGAAGATTTTCACATATTGGAAAAGATACATTGATGCAGCTCATTGGTATGCTCCATGGCACCAGTGTGATCAGCCAGTCACTTCCCTTAAAGTTGCAGTCATTGCAGCTCCTGCTACTGTGAAGACTCACAATTAGGCTTTACTTTTACCCATAAATAGAAAGTCATCTATTTGCAAACCAAATCTTCATGGGAAAACTACAGGCTGGGGATACATCTGCTGGCTTGGCATTTACATTTTAGCTTCCCCGCCAATTACGACAGAACAGTACCTTACATTATTCTAGGGCATAAAGTATTGATTCCAAATTACAATTGCTGGTTTCAACCTTAAAATGTCACCTCACCTGCCTTTTCACAAAGCCAGATTCATCAGCTTTTACAGCAACAATTCCTCCTGCTACAAGAAAAGTATAGTAGCACTTAACAACAATTGGACATGAATCTATTAAATTACAAAGGAATCTTTTTAGCTTAGCAAATTATAGCCATATTAATACCAACTGAGTTCTCTATGAACAATAAATGCATAAGGATTTTTCTTTCCCAAATGATTAAGCCACCTTTTGTAAAATATAGCCATTTAGTGCATGCAAATTTCCTGCCTTTCAGATCAAATGTGAATTAGAGCACTAGGAGGCTGGCTTATATGAATAAGCTTAGATAGTGCTAATTATCAAACCAGCATACTATAATCATATTTAAATTGTGTAACTCCTTTAGTGGAGCATGGGTGGCCTTGTAAATTTGGTTGACAAGAACAAAAATTCTTTGTCTTCCTCACTGTGTCTTGATGTAGCACAAAATTCACCACAATATAAGAACTGAATTGTCAGGAACTTTCTGAACTTATGGGTAAAAGCTACTCAAGATTTTGAGCATATGAGAGATTAGTCCCTCCCAACATCTGTGTTTCAGCCATGCAGCCACTAAAGTCATATTCAAGACCCAAAGCTATCAGTGTCCCTCCACAGTACAATGGAAAATGGGGATGCCTCAAGCTGTTCAGAGACCCGTGGTTTATGGGAGAACAAGACACAAGAGGTAACAGGCATAAACATGAACATAAGGAGTTGCATCTAAATGTGAGGAGGAACTGGAGAAGAGGAGGCTCAGGGGTGACCTCATTGCTGTCTACAACTACCTGAAGGGAGGTTGTAGCCAGGTGGGGGTTGGTCTCTTCTCCCAGGCAACCAGCAATAGAACAAGGGGACACAGTCGAAAGTTGTACCAAGGGAAATCTAGGCTGGATGGTAGGAGGAAGTTCTTGACAGAGAAAGTGATTTGCCATCGAAATGGGGTGCCCAGGGAGGTGGGGGAGTCACCATCCCTGGAGGTGTTCAAGAAAGGCCTGGATGAGGCACTTAGTGCCATGGTCTGGTTGACTGGCTAGGGCTGGGTGCTAGGTTGGACTGGATGATCTTGGAGGTCTCTTCCAGCCTGATCCTATGATTCTAACTTCTAAGGGTGGCAGAGTACTGGAACAGGCTGCCCAGAGAGGTAATACAGCTTCCTTCTCTGGAGACATTCAGAATCAACCGGGACATGTTCCTCTGTGACCTTCTTTAGCTGAACCTGCCCTGGCACAGGGAGGTAGACATGATGATCTCCAGAGGACCCTTCCAACCCCTACCATTCTGTTATTCAAGAATGAGTCAGTGGGAACTTTGTCAGTGCAGGCATCCCCTCCTCAACCCTCTTGTCCCTGCAGCACCTCAGTAAGGCTGGTAAAAGTGGTATTTCTCCTGGCTTACTCTTCTGGACAGTCTACCCCTGAGGCCATGTAAAACAAAACGCTGCTAAGAACTGGACAAGACTTTCTGCTAGACATGTAAACAAGAAGAGAAAACTTTTCCCTTATTCCTCCCACGGTTTCCACTTTTGCTATAAGGATTAGTTTGTTAAATAACTCCCAGACAGTTGGGAAACTTCAGTTTCTCTCTTTAGCGTCTACAGAAGTTCCAATTTTGGCTGTGAAATAGTCACAGCTGATAAATGACAATTTCCACAAGTAATGCTCAGTATCCTTTCTTGTAACCTGAAGCACTGGTGTGCCGAGGAAGGTTCAGGTTGGATTCTAGGAAGTGTCTTCCCAGAAAGGGTTATCAAGCATTGGAACAGACTGCCCAGGGAGGTTGTGGAGTCACCATTGGTAGAGGTATTTCAAACACGTTTGGGTGAAGAGCTGAGGGACGTGGTTTAGTGGTAGTGGCTTACCAGTAATAGTGGGATTGTGAGTTCTGGGCGAGCAGTTGGACTTGACAATCTCAAAGGTCTATTCCAACTTCAACAGTTCTATGGTTCTAAGATGACATCAGTTGAAGAGTTCATCTTCTGGCCTCATGCATTCTGCTCTTTCGGCAGAAGACAAACAGCTCTTCAAAGGAAGGGCAGGTGGGAATCTAAACCCCAGTGTCAGCCCCCAAACCAGTACAGGCTGTAGTTTGAGAACCCTGAGGCAAAGAAAGAGCTGGAGCTCATCAAAGCTGTAGGCATAGTTCTAGTCAGCATGTTTCTAGAAGCAAGCAGGAGTTGAAATGTACGGATTAACAACAAATGAAATATTCCTTCAATCTTTCTAATACACATCACCAAAACCACTTGATGTAACTTTCATGTACTTCCCTTGCTTTTGTCCTAAGCTTACAGGGAGCTGTGGGAAATCTATTTCTACTCAGCTTTCCTGCACTTTGTCATTCATGAGTTCTGAAGATTCTCAGGTGCTAGAAGATAAAATTATAGAAGTCCAGATGAATAAAGGATCAATGATGCAACACAGCAGATGTCAAATCTGGAACTTCATTTATTTAGATATTGTGATGAAAAGAGACATTTCACCCAACAATATAAAAGTGCAATTTGGAATTTAGTCTCCAGTTGTGGTTAAGGCACTCTTTCTGCTTCAAAAGTGACTACCAGAAAGGAGCTTGTAAGAAAGGTGGAAAGGGAGTTTTTGCTAGGGCTTGTAGTGATAGGATGAGAGGGAATGGATTGAAGCTTGAGGAGGGGAGACTTAGACTTGATATTAAGAAGAAATTGTTTACAGTGAGGATAGCAAGACACTGGAACAGGTTGCCCAGGGAGGTCATGTAGGATCTGAATGTCCTCTCCCTGGAGGTTGGATGAGGCCCTGAGAAATTTGGTCTAGTAAGTATCCCTGCCTATGGCAAGGGGGTCACAAGTAGATGATCTCAAAGGTCCCTTTCAAACCAAACCATTCTATGAATTGTTAAAAACCAAAATCTTATCTCATTTGAGAGGGCAAAGAAACCACAAAAAGCAAAGAAAAATAATTAAAGTGCCAAGGAAGAACTAAGTGTTATTAGATGTGGTAGTATGAGGGATCCTAGGTCCTCCTGGGACATTAGGACTTAATGCTTTCTTCCCTGTCTTTTAAAGACCATTTACAGCTCTGTAAGAGAAAGGACAGGGACAACTGTGTTATTTGTCATGTTTTTCGTGGTATATGTTGCTTGTCCTTATATTTCAGAGTCAATAAAGCAATTCACCCTGGCAGACATAAACTTGCTTTGTGGATTATCCATTAAGCATTCACTAAATTAATTCTTCTGTTTCTATTTACAATAGTCATAAATCTGCATGCCAATAGAACTTTATCATCCCAGTGTCATTTTTTTTCTTTGTGTGTGTGTGTCCTGTTTTCTACCAAAATTAGAGCACCATCAATACTTCTGTTGTCAATATGTAGTAATAGAAACAAAATGAGGTTTGTAAAATTACTACATGGATAAAGATAACACAATGCAATGTGCACATAAAACAGTCTACATTTTACCACCCTTAAATCCCACACATTTTAATAATCAATTTAATGTCTCAGTAAGGCCACTAGCACTGAGCTATGTGCAACATTAATTCCTAGTACATAGGGAAGACTGAGAAGTCCAGATTGCAGGCAGAAAGGTATCTTTTTCTTCCCCATAAAGTTCTCTGATTAATGCTATAATTGGAAAACCTTAGAATGTAGAGGTTCAAGACCCACAGAGATGAAAGATTTGATGTTCTGAAGACCCAACTTTACATTTAAGAAACCACTTCTTGATCATCATCGTTTGCACTGTAACAGGACAGTAGAGGCTTTGTTTCACATTCATCTTAGCTGCCCACAAGACCTAGTCCCTCAGGCTAAGTGGTGACGAGCCTTGTAGAAAAGGACCTGGGGGTGCTGGTGGATTTGAAGCTGGACATGAACCAGCAATGTCCACTTACAGTCTGGAAGGCAAATCACACCCTGGGCTGCACTAAAAGAAGTGTGGCCAGCAGATCAAGAGAGGTGATTCTGCCACTCTGCTCTGGTGACACCTGGAGCATTGTGCGGATGTGAACACAAGGAGAACATGAACTAGGTGGAGTGGATCCAGAAGGCTACAAGAATGATCATAAGGTTGGAGCACCTCTCCTGTGAGGACAGGCTGAGGGAGCTGGGGCTGTTGAGGCTGGGGAAGAGAAGGGTCCAGGAACACATTATAGTAGCCTTTTGACATCTGATAGGGATCCACAGGAGGGTTGTGCAGGGACTGTTTACAAGGTCATGTGGTGATAGTATAAGGGGCAATAGTTTTAAATTAAAAGAGGGAGATTTAGACTAGATAGAAGAAATTTCTGACACTAAAAGTGGTGAGACTCTGGCCCAGGTTGCCCAGACAGGTGGTAGATGTCCCATGCCTGGAAATATTCCAGGTCAGGTTGGACAGGTTCTATGCAACCTGCCCTAGTTGCAGATGTCCCTGCTCACTGCAGACAGGTTGGACTAAATGACCTCTAAAGGTCACTCTGTGATTCTGTGTTTTACACAGCTCCTGATTTCTTCCATTGCCATTAAGCTAAGGAAGGGTTTGAAGAACAAAAGGCAGAATAAGTGCTACCAGTTACTCCACAACAGAAGTAATGAGTCAGGGACCTGGAAGCAGCTTCCTACTGCTGTTCCATTGTAGCTTGAATAGTGCTACAGCTTTCTCAGTGGGTGGGACAGTGTGAAAATGGGGGAGAAACACTCAGAACACAAGGGTGCTGAAAGTCAGCAAGAATAGCTAAAAGGTAGAAGATTTCTACAAAACCATGGGAGGATAGAGGATAGAATAATTTGAAAGTGGGAGGGAAGGTCAGTTAATTGGGAGGATGGTGGGGAGGGCAGAAAATAGACCTGGATATTTTGGAAGAACAACTCATGCATTAAGAACAGATGAGTATCATTCGCAGGAATGAAAGCATTATGGCATGAACTGATTGGGAGGACAGAGGGAATGAATTAATGGTACTAAGTTTTAAACTGCTTATTCATACTAAACCAAAGATTCACATTGCTGGAGAAAGGAGTCGCTTTTTATGGATAAATTCTTTCACAGAGTTGGACTGGAACACCTCTCTTGTTAGGAGAGACAGAGTCAGGAAAAGAGAAGACTGAAGGGAGAGCTCATCAGAGCTGATCAATACTGAATGGGTGGGATGTCAGGAATCATAGAATCAACCAGGTTGGAAGAGACCTCCAAGATCAGCCAGTCCAACCTAGCACCCAGCCCTAGCCAGTCAACTAGACCATGGCACTAAGTGCCTCATCCAGGCTTTTCTTGAACACCTCCAGGGATGGTGACTCCACCACCTCCCTGGGCAGCCCATTCCAATGCCAATCACTCTCTCTGCCAACAACTTCCTTCTTCCAGCCTAGACCTCCCCCAGCACAACTTGAGACTGTGTCCCCATCTTCTGTTGCCTGGGAGAAGAGACCAACCCCCACCTGGCTATAGCCTCCCTTCAGGTAGTTGTAGACAGCAATGAGGTCTGCCCTGAGCCTCCTCTTCTCCAGGCTAAACACCCCCAGCTCTCTCAGCCTCTCCTCATAGGGTTTGTGTTCCAGGCCCCTCACCAGCTTTGTCACCCTTCTCTGGACACCTTCCAGCACCTCAACATCTCTCTTGAATTGAGGAGCCCAGAACTGGACACAGCACTCAAGGAGGAGCTTTCTTTTTTTTCAGTAGTGCCCAGTGTCAGAACAAAGGGTAAGAGGCACAAATTTGAACAGAAGTTCCATCTAAATATGAGGAGCTTCTTGAGTTTAAGGGTGTTGGAACACTTGGACAGGCTGCCCAGAGAAGTGGTGGAGTCTCCATCTCTGGAAACACTAAAAACCTGCCTGGACATGTTCCTGTGAGACCTTCTGTGTGTGAATCTGTGTTGGAAGAGGGGTTAGACTCTGATACAGAGGTCACTTCCAATCCCTACCATTCTGTGATTCTGTGCTACGTTAATGACTTATTGGGCACTTCGTTATGAATCAGTTACATTTTATGTAACTTCATTATTTTGATTTGAAAACTGAAATCTTCAAATTTTGGGGCCAAACTTCAGGAGAGAAAAACAGTAATGAAGGGTCACTAGAGCAGCAGCAACACAAAGGAATTTTACTGCCTTTCCCTCACTGGTCCAATAAAACCTCTCCTCTAGACTCAACATTAAGCCATTTGCTTGTAGGAGGGGGCTTGAGTTCTGCAGCTCAGCCTCACTAAAATACTGGCAAAGCAATCAGAGCTGCACCACTAGGAAGCGAAAGAGGAAATCCCACACAGCCAGAGAATAGTACAACAATTCTCCTAAAAGAAAGTTTTGCAGATGTTTGTCTGAATTGCTTTGAAATTACCACCAAGTTTGCTAGATATTCTTATTCCATTAGTAAAACTACATCATTAAATAGGGACGTGAGTTCTGAATCCTCCTCTTCCCTAGAAGCAGCAAGAAAAGTTAAGGTTCAGAGACAATACCTGAAAATATGGCAAGAAAATTAATGTAATTTTATAGTGAGTATAATCTGATAGTAAATCATAGAATGATTCAAAGATCATCTAGTTCCAACCTCTTTGCCATGGGTGTGAACACTTCTTACTAGACCCTGTTGCTCAAGGCCACATCCAACCTGGTCTTGAATACCTTCAGGGAGGAGGCATCCACAGCTTCCCTAGGCGACCTGTTCTAATGTCTCACCATCCTCACTGTAAAGAATTTCCTCCTAATATCCAGGACTAAAACTGCCTTCCTCGAGCTTCAATCCATTCCTTCTCATCCTGTGACCACAAGCCCTTATAAAATGTCCCTTTCCAGCTTTACTGCAGGTCCCCTTCAGATGCTGGAAGGTCAGTATAAGGTCTCCCTGGAGCCTTCTCTGGGCTTAACAGTCCCAATTCGCTAAGCCTGTCTGCAGTGAGAAGATGCTTCAGTTTTCTGATTTTTGTGGTCTCCTCTGGACCCACTTCAAGAGTTCCATGTCATTCTTCAGCTGGGGGGTCCCAGAACTGAATGTGATACACCAGATGAAGTCTAACAAGAAAAGAGTAGAGGGGAGAATCTTCTCACTAATTCTGCTGGTCAGACTTCTTTTGAAGTGGGTATAGTATAATATAGAATATATATATTATATACAATACATAGTGTAATACAGTATAAATCATATATAGTAAATGTAATTTTATACTAAAGAGACACCCTTGGACTTCCTTAGTAATAATTGCTACCTATTAAATATTTCATGTCAGGGTCGTCTGTGAGAACGGTGTTACAGTATCTAAAATCTAAAGTAGTCATAGACACAAGATAGAGTATCAGAAGTGGCTTTGTAAATCTGATTGTGATGGAATTTGGATAAAAGATAGGAATAAAGAGAGGATTCCTCACACAGACAAGAAAATAGGTATGGGATTCTGGTGCTGTAGATATGAATTTCTCTCAGTACTCAGATGCAAACATAATAAGTCAAATATTTCTGCATTACAATCTGAACCTCTCTGACTCTGTAGTCTCACAGAGCTAAGCACAGCTTCAAAAAAAAAAAAGAAAGTACAGTCCCTATTTCAGAGAAGTTATACATTAGTCATAGAGGCTGACTGCTTTTGGTAATTCACCAAGATTTCAATTGTAGATGCAGAAGAGAGAATGGGATGCAGCTTAGATCATGGGAACAGACCAGCTGGAGTGATAAAGACAGGAATTATATGAAAGAACAAACATACACATAGCCACTCACTTTTTTTCTACAAAGTAAAACACTGTGCACCTGAAACACAGAATCACAAAATGGTAGGAATTGGAAGGGACTTCTGGAGACAATCCTGTCCAAGCCAGCTGCCAAAGCAGGATGACCTAGGACAAGTCACACAGGAACACATCCAATCGGATTTTGAAAGCCTGCAGAGAAAGAGACTCCACCACCTCTATGGGCAGCCTGCTTCAGTGGTATTGCACCCTCACAACAAAGAAGTTTTTCCTCATGTGTCCAGTTTATCTCCATGCCCCTCATGCTATCACTGAGCACCAGTGAAAAGAGACTGGATCCATCTTATGGATACATACCCTTAAGTTATTTGTAAACATCAATCACACCTCCTCTCATTCTTCTCTTTTCCAGACTAAAGAGCCCCTGGGGGTCTCTCAGCCTTTCCTCATCAGAGAGATGTTCCAGCCCCTTCACCATCCTCATAGCTTCTGTGGTCACTCTGTTATTTCCCTACCTCTCTTGAACTGGGGAGGCCAGAACTGGGCCCAAACTCTAGATGAGGACTAAGTAGGGAAGATTAGAAGGGAAGGACAACCTCCCTTGACCTGCTCACTACACTCTTCTTAATTCATCCCAGGCAACTATTTGCCTTCTTGGTCAATATACAGCAGTATCCAAGTATTGCTTGTCCAAATAAGAAGCCTTTTCTGTAATTAAAAGGAAGGTGTGCAACAGTGAGCAAAGACAGTAGAAAGGAGAAAATGCCCAACACAAATCCAATAGACCTGTCCATATGACAGCCTCCATATTCTCTATATTAAGCTGCAATACACTTTATGAGACAGAGTGTTATGAATGTGCCATTCTGAGCCTGTCTTTATTAAAGAAACAAACAAACAAACACACACACCCCCCGGATCTTGCTGTGATGGTTTCTGCAAAGATGCTTTTAAAGGAACTGATTGCCTTGTATTATCTAAGTGGAAAGTGGGTGAGTAAGCTCCAGTCTTTCCAGTTTTCATGAATCATATCAGTGCTGCTGCTTAATGCATTATATGAGTTTGGGGGAAAAGAAAAAAAAACTACAACAAACCAGACAAAAAAACCCTCACAGAACAAAACAAGGCAAAAAATCTACTCAAAATGTTTACGAGAGAAGTTATAGACTGGAAACCTCCCAATCTTCCCCCCTCCTAAATCCTGACTATTATTCTAGTTGTCCTGAAAATGTTTACAACTCAAAAGGATTTAATATTCTTTGTTTAATTGAATTTTTTTTTAAATTATTTTATTTTATTTTTGTTAGAAATAAAGATGTTCAGCAGTATGGGAATTCAAAATGTGTCTATGGAGGATTATAATCACAATTATACTTTCTTTCTTGGTTTTTTTCTTAAAGGGAAGGAAAAATCTTACACACAAACATGAGCCTGCAGTGTGCACATGCAGCCCAGACAGCCAACCCTGTGCTGGGCTGCATAAAGAGCAGTGTGGCCAGCAGGGCAAGGGAGGTGATTCTCCCTCTTTGCTCTGCTCTCCTCAGACCCCACCTGGAGCACTGTGTGCAGTTCTGGAGCCCCCAACACAAGAAGGACATGGAACTGCTGGAGCGGGTCCAGAGGAGAGCCACGAAGATGCTCAGAGGGCTGCAGCAGCTCTGCTATGAGGACAGGCTGAGAGAGTTGGGACTCTGCAGCCTGGAGAAGAGAAGGTTTCAGGGAGACCTTAGAGTGGCTTTCCAGTATCTGAAGGGAGCCTACAGGAAGGCTGGGGAGGGACTATTGACAAGGTCTGGTAATGTCAGGACAAGGGGGAATGGGTTTAAACTGGCAGAGGGGAGATTTAGACTGGATGTTAGGAGGAAGTTCTTTACAGTGAGGGTGGTAAGACACTGGCACAGGTTGCCCAGGGAGGTTGTGGATGCTTCCTCCCTGGAGGCGTTTAAGGCCAGGCTGGATGAGGCCTTGAGCAGCCTGCTCTAGTGGGAGGTGTCCCTGCCTATGGCAGGGGGTTGGAGCTGGATGATCCTTGAGGTCCCTTCGAACCTAAACCATTCTATGATTCTATAACAGAAAACATTAGCCTATAAATATAGAAAACATTTTCTCTCATATTCCCTTCTTCACATTAAGTAGATTTTAGCAGCAAAATTTTGTTTGTACTTGATAAAATCGTGAAAGAAAAGGACAAAAATCAATTTGAGAGTTGTGTCCTGAGTGCAGATTGTCTTAGCTTGCCTCTCAAATATGGGCTTAGAAGGATATCTGCTAGGAAAAATATTTGGGCAAGAAGCCATGACTAAAATGCTGGACCATCAAGCTGGCAGCCCTCACCTGCTAGATGCCTTCCCAATGGGGAACTTGCAGGCTTGAGCTGAGCACTTTCTGCACATTTGATGAAAAAAAATTGAGGACCTCAGGATGAGATTTGCCACCCTGAGCCTGATGAGGAGAAAGCAGCTTTGAGATCATGTAGAAACAGAGAGTCAGCCATGTTGGAAGAGACCTCCAAGATCATCCAGTCTAACCTATCAACCAGCCCTATCCAGTCAACCAGACCATGGCACTAAGTGCCTCATCCAGGCTTTTCCTGAACACCTCCAGGGACGGTGACTCCACCACCTCCCTGGGGAGCCCATTCCAGTGGCAAATCACTCTCTCTGTCAAGAACTTCCTTCTTCCAGCCTAGACCTCCCCCAGCACAACTTGAGACTATGTCCCCATCTTCTGTTGCCTGGGAGAAGAGACCAACCCCCACCTGGCTACAGCCTCCCTTCAGGTAGTTGTAGACAGCAATGAGGCCTGCCCTGAGCCTCCTCTTCTGCAGGCTGCACACCCCCAGCTCCCTCAGCCTCTCCTCATATGGTTTTTGTTCCAGGCCTTTCACCAGCTTCATCATCCTTTTCCAGACACATCAGATCTTTCTGATCTCAGAATCATGCAATCACAGAGTGGCAAAGCTTGGAAAGGACCTCTGGAGATCATAGAGTCCAATCCCCCTGCCAAGGAATGTTTACCTGGAGAGGAGCACACAGGAATATGTCCAGGTGGGTTTTGAAAGTCTCCAGAGACAGAGACTCTGCCGCTTCTCTGAGCAGCTTGCTTCAGTGTTCTCAGCCTAGAACCCACAGCTGGGTATCTCAGCCCTGCCTTTATGCTACTGGCAGAGCAAACAGCTTTATTTCCCATCCCTCCCCACCCTCTATCCCCCACCAAAACAAAAGAAAAATGTTGCTTCGACAGATCTGGAGTTCACCAATCTGTAAGCATCATGGACCAGCACCAAACTGAAAGGCTAGCCCTTCACCTCTCTGAAATTCAAGATTGCCAAGAGATGAATGAAACTGAAAGCCTCCCTTGCTGATGAAATATTCAGGTCATTAGCAGTTTTGTTGAAATACTCATACTTGGATTTTTCTTCTCCTTTGCTGAATAAAAAAGTTTTATGGATCAACACCCAAAGGCAGAAGAGGCTGTGCAAACATCTTACAGCTAAACAGAAACTATTTTGTTGCTGACAGGTGGACAGAAGCTGCTTGTGTGGTTCTAAAATACCTTTTGTGTACTAGATTCAATAGTTTTAATCATTTAAAGAGTTGGACACGTTGTAGAAACATTAAATTCCCCAACCAAGCCATTTTCTCTCTCCTTTAATGTGAAAATGGAAGAAGAATTGTGCTTGAGGAAACAAAGAGCTCGCCACAAAACACGCCACAAAAGCATCAAAACACACCATTTAGCCCTTGTCTCTTCAAGCAAATTGATGCCTAAGTTTTTCTTTTGCACACCACATATCAGTGAACAGTGAAAGATCCAGGACATGCCTGTCTGGAGATAAAGTCTTCTAATGTATATTTTGTCAACAGGTGTAATTAGCCAGCAGTGCACAAATGGGTATTCTACTACAAGAGTTTCACTCAAAAGATACATAACATGTCTATTGCTGCTTTGCTCTAGAAAAAGGAAAAAGTTCTGCATCAGGTCATAGTTTTCCAAGGGCTTTTCCTTTCATATGACTTTCAGACAGCCACTTCCTAACATGCAGAATGTTACCAAGGAAACCAGGAACGATAGTAAGTCACAGCATCTTTTATTTGTCCCAGGCAAAGGCAGCAAAATCCCCATTCAAGCAGTGCTTTTTTATTGCTTTATTCAGTTCTAGGTCCAGCCTTTGTCCTTCAGGAGTATTTCTGACTTTTGCCCTGGTTTCTTCCTAGGAGATCAGGAAGATCAGTGAGTGCCAGGAGGATGGAGCCATCCTCTTCTCAGTGATGCCCAGTGACAGGACAAGGGGTGATGGGTAGAAGTTGCAGCATAGGAGGTTCCATGTGAACCCGAGGAGGAATTTTTCCCTGTAAGGGTGACAGGACACTGGAACAGGCTGCCTAGGGGGGTTGTGGAATCTCCTTCTCTGGAGATATTCAAGAACCATCTGGATGTTTTCCAGTGTGATCTGCTCTAGGTGATCCTGCTCTGGCAGGAGGGCTGGACCAGATGATTTTTTCAGGTCTCTTCCAGCCCCTGATTTTCTACGATTCTATGATCATAACCCATGAAAATGCCTTTTCAAACTACAAGAACTGGGATCTCATAAATGTTTATAAATATTTAAAGTGTGGGTGCCAGAAGAATGGGACCAGTCTTTCTCCAGTGATGTCCAGGGACAGCACATGGGGTACTAGGCACAAACTCGAACAGAAGTTGCATCTAAACACGAGGAGGAATTTGTTCAATTTAAGGGTGCTGGAACACTGGACCAGGCTTCCCAGAGAGGTGGTGGAGTCTCCATCTCTGGAGACATCCAAAACCTGCCTGGATGTGCTCCTCTGTGACCTTTTTTAGGTGAACCTGTGTTGGCAGGGGGCACTGGACAACAGGTAATGGGTGGAAGTTGAGACATATCACAGTATCACAGTATCACCAAGGTTGGAAGAGACCTCACAGATCATCAAGTCCAACCCATATAAACATATGGAAGAATGTTCTTCACCGTGAGAGTGGTAGAACACTGGAAGAGGCTACCTGTGGGGGTCGTGGAGTCTCCCTCTCTGAAAATATTCAAAACTCACCCAAATGTGCTCCTGTATGATCTGGTGGAGGTGATGTAGAATACTGGAACAGGCTACCCGTGGGGGTTGTGGAGTCTCTCTCTCTGGAAATACTCAAAACTCACCTGGATGTGTTCTTGTGTGATCTGGTAGAGGTGATCCTGCTCTGGCAAAGGGGTTGGACTAGATGATCTTTCCAGCTCCCTTCCAGCCCCTGTGATTCTGTGATTGAATGATGTCCCAAAATCCCTTCCAATCCCTATCATTCTGTGATTGTATGATTAGGCACTGTGCAGCAGCAGTATCCAGCATTATAATAAATCAATTGTGAATTGCTTGGGCTTGGTTCATCCATGACTGCTGGTCTTAACCAGGTACAAATATGTTTCAAATCCTGTTAACGTTGTAGGGTTAGTTTGACACCTGATGTTACCAGATGATAGTTTATCCTGACATAACAATCCTACTGAATGTTGTAGTTCAAACCCCTCAAGTGGGATCTTATTCACACCGAACAAAATTGGCAGATATTTGGCTAAATTGCACTCATTCATGTCATAAGCAAGGAAGAAGATTCTTGGTTTATTCTCTGAGTCAGCTTTAGGTTTGGTTTGAAGCTGCTGGGTTTGTCATTAAAATACAAGCATGCATTTGAAAAAAAAATTACCAACCAACCAACCCATAAATCAACAGGCTTTTAGAAGAACAAATCAGAAAGCACAAAATGACATTTTTCTTGAAAGACAGATGAGCTTCAGCTTTCAAGGCTCAGCTAAGTCATGGTTATGCAAATAACAGAATAAAACTTGGTGGTTAAAGCAAACGTGTTATGGAGATAAATGCCTAAGGCAACAGTAATAACATGCCCTTGCTAACAAAAATGCCTTGCATCTCGAAAATCTGTTAAAAAATTGTACTCTAACACAGAAAAAAGCACCACACTTTATTGTTGATCCTCTTGTATTCATTAAAACTGTCCTTTTCCAATCAATGTATTCTAAACTCTCTAAATTCTCAGTTTTCTTACCAAGGAGAAATAGCCTCCTTCCCATTCTCTGGCAGCATTCATGCTCTCTTACATAGACTATTTAGCAACGGATTTATACAACTGATACGTGACAAAGCCTCTGCTTGGACAAAAATGTGTCAGAAGAAATTTCTGCTGAGGGGATTGACTCTGTCAGGATCTATGCCCCATTTAGGCAGCTATAACTTACTTTAGTCAGACTGAACATCCAGTCTGATAGGAAAAGTGGACAGCTCTGGTTGAAGACCTTGTGTGCTAGGATGGAGTTTCCTCTCCAAAAGTCTCCTCAAAATTGAATCTAAGAATAGAAATGCTTAATGCTGTACAAGCCTAGATAAGCAGGGTCCCTGCATGCCATTTTGAATTGTTTCACTTGGAAAAGATCTCTATAAGCATCGAGTCCAACCATCAACCTAACACCACCATGGACATTAAACCACATCTCCAAACAGCACGAACAAAGTTTGTTGAACACTTCCATGGATGGTGCCTCTGCCACTTCCATGGGCAGCCTGTTCTTCTCTTTCAGGAAAGAAATTTCTGCTAATATCCAACCTAAGCCTCCCATGATGCAATTTCAAACCATTAAGAAAGCTTATAAAATCATTCTCCTACCTTACAGCTTCTGAGAGATGAAGTAAGTGATAAGAAACCTGTAAAAGAAAGGCACGTTTCAGTATCAGACTCATGGTCTAATTGACAGGTTTAAAATCTGCTAAGACTTCATAGCAATCTTTTTTTTCTGAAGTGACTAGATTTTTTTTTAAAGGGAAAAAAAGAAAGGAAAAAAGAAAAAGAATTTTGAGATTCAAGTGGAAAATGAAGTATTTTTTGAAATAAAGCTGATTTGTGGAATTTATATCACTTGAAAGAGTCAGTTCCCCTGTTAGGTCTTAAAAGAAAAGCCAAATGAAAGAGAAAAATCAGCTCTATAAATCCCTTTAGGGGATAAAACCATGTAAGCCTACTTCTTTCCTTCTCTGAATCAAGTACTACAGGAACATTACTCTTCATGTCACAAGATGGTGCTCTTCCTTTCAAGTAATCTGTTTCACCTTAAAAAAGACCTCATTAACTTAGAGAGAAAACCACTGCTCTGACACTTATCCACATACAATGTCACTGAAAATTAGAAGTATGTCACCTGTAGCACTCTTGTGGCACAAAGATCTATAAAAGCCAAGTTTCTTTATTGTAACATGCATGATAACATGCTAATGCATGACCTGCAACAAGCTCTTTTACAGTCTTAAGAACCCTGGATTTAAAGCTTGCAGTTGTGTGGTTGTTTTGCAGGGATTGCAACTTATCTGAAACTTCTCACCTCTTGCAAGCAATGTTTTAATCACCAAACCTATTCATGCAATCAATAATGCAACTCTTGTGCTGTTTATTTTACAATAAACTTATTTCATGCTATGCTCCTTTTACTTGCTCCACTTTTGACACAACAAAGCCTTTTGTATTCAACATGTACAATTGCAGCAAATGTATTGAGGAAGAGTAGGAGGGTTTAACAACAGGTGTAAAGTGCTATAATTTTTGGTACCCGCCAATGCTTTTGGAACTTGGGGGGATTATTTTTTCCCAGTTGACGCTGTAAAAATGACCAGCAGCAAAGATATCTTGTTCCATCTCCTGATTTACAAGTCTCTCGAGATCAATGGGATAGATTACAGCTCCAGAACATCTTCTTTCCAACTGTCAATAAGCTTACAAAAGTAATGCCATAACACAATTCACAGTCTCCTGGTTTCTTCAGATGTAAAAGTCTAGAGAAAGCTCCATGACACTAATTATCACCATAAGATCACTCCGTTTGGAAGGAACTTCACCATGCAATCCAGCATCTAGAATCAAAGAACTGTTTTGGTTGGAAAAGATCTCTAAGATCAACTCCAGACATCAATCTAACACCATCATTGTCACTAAACCATGCCCCAGAGTGCCACATCCACATATTCCTTGAACACCTCCAGCGAGTCCACCGTCTCCCTGGGCAGCCTGTTCCAATGCCTGACCACTTTTGAAGTCAAGAATTTTTTCCTAATGTCCAACTTAAACCTCTGCTGGCAACATTTCCTCTCATTCTATCAGATGTTACCAAGAAGATACTGACCTCCACCTCACCCAGTGAGAAAGCAAAACATGTAAGCTGGGCCAATATGATCAGTAGCCAACTGAAACAAAGCTTTGCCAAAAGCCAGGGACAGGATAGAAAACCTGCTACAGGTAGCAGATGCAGCAACAGACAGACCACAGCTGAGGGTTGTAAATGGTGGGGTAAGAACAGGATTGATGCTGAGAGAGGACAAACAATAAGAAATAGTTTGTCCAGTCACTTTCTTTAGGTTCCTCAGGGAGGTGATGGAGTAACTGTCTCTGAAAGTGTTCAGGAAATGTGTGGACATGGCATTACTGGACATGGTGGTGTTTGATTAGTTGGACTCAATGATCTTGGAGGCCTTTTCCAACCAAAACAATTCTATGATTATATGAAAAGCATGAAAACAACTTTCTCCCTGATATAAGGCTGAGTTAAACCTAAGTTAGGTTTTTTTTGACGAACTGACTCTCTCAGAGGAAATGTTTAGGGCTCTAAAAACCTCTGAGGCCTCAGAGAGGAATACTGCAGTATTATTTCACCTCTTAGATGACCCTCAGCTTCTTTACTCCTTCTGAGATGTGAAATGCGTTGTATCTATTTGCAGTATCTGGAGTATTATGTCTGCTTCTGGACTCCCCATTTCAAGAGGGACAGGGAACTATCTGAGAATCCAAAAGAGGCTACGAGGACAACAAAGGGACTGAAACATCTATTTGATGATGAAAGGCCGAGAGACCTGGGCTGTTTAGCCTGGAGAAAGGAAAGCTGAGAGGGGATCTGATCAGTGATTACAAATACTCTAACAGTGGGCATCAGGCAGAACAGGCCAGTGTCTTTTGACTGCTGCCTTGTGATGGGACAAGGGGCGATGGACACAAACTTGAACACAGCAAGTTCCACCTGGACGCAAGGAACAACTTCTTTCCTGTGTGAGTGCTGGAGCACTGGAATCAGGCTGCCCAGAGAGTGCTGGGCTGCTGTGGAGTCTCCTTCTCTGGACACTTTCCAAACCCACCTGGGTGTGTTCCTCTGTGGCGGGCCCTAGGTGATCCTGCTTAGGCAGGGGGGTTGGACTGGATGATGGCCAGAGTTCCCTCACAACTTCTACAGTTCTGTGATTGTTTTTATTTCCTCCCTCACATGTCTGTTTTTCCCATACTGCAGAAGCTCTCCCAGGTAACAAGGAGCACTCAAGACACAGACCACCATTCTGGCACAAAACCATGGAATTGTTTTGATTGGAAAAGACCTCTAAGATCACTGACTCCAACCACCAACCTAAGACCACCATGGCCATTAAACCAAGTGCTGCTCCGTTTGCCACTGGCATCTGCAATACCGTCACACGTTAACAATGCAAACATCCTTAGCATCTTTGAAAACTGAAAGCAGAGGACAGTGTGAAGCAAAAGGGAAAACAACAATAAAATACAGATTAGAGAGCAGCAAATAAAGTGATTGTGGCAAGGAAGTTCACATCTAATTTATTAAAACCCTTCTGCTCTTTCATATAGAGGGGAGCTGCGGTGGAATTCCCAGCACACTGCACCAGAGCTCTGCGGCAGCTGGGGCTCTGCTGCAGAGGATGAGCTTGCCTAGTTGTTGTGGTGCTTTGAGACCTGCTCTTTAGCAAGGCAACAGCAACGGAAGCTTTTACTGTCCACTGCAGCTCTTACCATCTGGGGAAACAATTACTCTGAAAAGTCCACCTCCCAGCCCTTACATTTAGTTAGAAGAAAATTTTGTGCAGAGCTCTTTCTCAACAGAACTGATGCACTACTGCATTACTCAGTGTGCCTGTAGAATCTAAGAGGGTCCAGCACAGGTACGACTGTCTGCTGCCATCCTGACTGAATCACAGAATCATAGAATGCATCAGGTTGGAAGGCACCCTCAAAGATCATCTAGTTGCAGCTCCAGTGCAGTGATCAGGGACGTAGAATCATAGAATGGTTTAGGTTGGAAGGGACTTCAAAGATCATCTGGTTCCAACTCTCCGCCATAGGCAGGGACATCTCCCACTAGAACAGGTCACTCAAGGTCTCATCCAACCTGGCCTCGAACACCTCCAGAGAGGGAGCATCCACAACCTCCCTGGACAACCTGTGCCAGTGTCGCACCAACCTCACTGTAAAGAACCCTTTCCTAACATCTAGTTTCAATCTCCCCTCTTGCAGTTTAAACCCATTCCCCCTCGTCCTGTCATTACAAGATCTTGACAATAGTTCCTCCTCAGCATTCCTGTAGGCCCTTCAGAAACTGAAAGGCTACTATAAGGTCTCCTCAAAGCTTTCTCTTCTCCAAGCTGAAGAGTCCCAGCTCTCGTAGCCTTGATGCAGCCCAGGACACAGTTGGCTGCCTGAGCTGCACATGCACACTGCTGGCTCATGTTGAGCTTTACATCAACCCAGACCCCCAGGTTCTTTTCCTCAAGGCTGCTCTCCAGTCATTCATCACCCATCTTCAGCTATATAAGGATGCTGAGGACCCATCATGTTTGATCTTGAATGTCTTCAGGGATGGGGCCTCTACCACATCTCCTGACATTCTGGGCCACTACCTCACCACTCTCATAGTAAAAAACTTCCCCCTAATTTTCAACCTTAATCTACCCTGCTCTAATTTCAAACCATTGCCCCTTGTCCTATCACTACAAACCCATCTAAACAGTCCCTTCCCAGCTTTCCTGTAGGTCCCCTGGGAACACTTCCTCCAAGCCAAAGTAGCAGCATGCCTCTTTGGACCTCCCCCAGCCAAAGAAAGCGTCTTGGGTGGTGTGTGTGGTAGTATAATTCCTTCCCTGCTCTTCTCCTTCTCCATTTGTTTATTTCTCTCCCCTTCTTTCTTTCTCTGTTCTGTTCAGTTTATGCTTTAATAAATAATCTTGCTTTTGATATCTGGCCCCACTTGTACCTTAATTTCACAACATGAGACTGTGTAAGAACAAGTCTCTCCTCTGGACCAAGGCATTTTTAGTCTCTGTCCTCTGGACCAAAACACCTTTAGATACTGAAATGCAGATATAAGATCTCCTCAGAGCCTTCTCCAGGCTGAAGAACTCTATCTCTTCCACCTTGTGTTTGTAGGAGAGGCATTCTGATCGTCTTTGTGTCTCTCTGTATCCACTCCAGCAGGTCTATGTCATTCCTGTGTTGAAGACTCCAGAGCTGGACACAGTACTTCATGTGAGGTCTCATCTGGGAGTCCACAGTTTTGACAACTTGAGAGACAGTACTACATATGAAACCAATGGTTCACTAAACCCCAAACTGGACTATGCCACCATCTCTGAGGCTGATGTAGACCATGAAATCTGCTCTGCAGTCACCACTGGCATTATAAGAGTTTCACAGTAGTTCCCCAGACAGCAGTTACCCACAGGAGCAGCTGTGTTTCTGTTTGTCTAACAAACATGTCCAGGAAAGCAATGTTTTAGGTGCAAAAATTACTAAAAGAAGAAGGGTTTTCTCCTAACTTCTCCATTCTCAAAGTATTGATGAAAAACGAAACAAACCAAACAGGTCCTCTGATATCTCATAGAAACATAGAAGCATAGAACCTTTACGATCATCCAGTCAAACCTTCTATCTAGTCCACACCTCCATGACCACTAGACCATGTCCTGAGAGGACCATACCTACTCACTTTCTTAACACTTCCACAGATGGTGACTCCACTGCCTCGTTTGGCATCTTGTTCCAGTGACTCACTACCTTTCAATTTGAAACTCCCTTAGAAATTCAGGTCCTTGATTTGGCATCTCTGAAAATTCCCAGCAAAGGCAAAATCCATTAGCATCCCACCACTCCTAAGGACAGTTTCCTCTTGGAAGGCCTTCCTCCCAAGAGATCTTTGAGATTATCAAGTCAGACTGCTTGCCTAGAGCTCACAGTCCCACCACTATTCCTAAACCATGTCCCTAAGCACCAGATCCACATGTCGAAGTGCATCCATGTGTCAATTCTGCCTGTGAGGGCACCACAATGGGCAGCTTTGATCAACAGTCTGTATCTGCAGACTGCTAAAGTTTAAATAACTATATTTTTAAAAGAAAGAATGCATGGAGGACTTTGCTGAAGTTTGGGATCTTTCACCCTTCAGCAAACAACCAAGCAACAGAGATATTGACACAGCTGCCTGAGCAAAGGACGGGAGCCACCACTGCCAATATAGTTCCCCCTCCGGAGGCAGGTAGAAGAAGAACTGCATTGGACCATAATTAGTTTTGCAGTAGAAAACAAATCAATTGGAAAAGCAAGTTTTCAATCCTCTGCCTAACACAATAACAGGAAGCATAACATTGATTTTGGTTTGAGGTGGATTGGTCTCTGCCACGTGGTATGTGTTAGGCTTGCTTTGGTTTATTTATTTCTTCCTGTCCAAAAGGTGACAACTGCAAATGAGTTAGAGCTATTTATTAAGCCCTTCCTCCGTACCTGCTAAAGGTGCACCTACAAACCTCTAGAACTGGATTTAACCATCAAAATCCCAGAGACTGTGGCTTTGAGTCCACAAAGAAACATAGTAAGGGTTCCACGTTCCTCTCAAGACAGGACTTCACTGAGTACTGCAGTCATAGACTCATAGAACAGCTTGGATTAGAAGAGACCTTAAAGAGCATCTAGTTCCAGCTCACTGCCATGGGCAGGGACATCTTCAACTAGACCAAGCTGATCCAATCTGGCCTTGAACACCTCCATGGAGGCGGCATTCACAACCTCCCTGGGCAACTTGTTCCAGTGTCTCAACACCCTCACTTGAAAGAGTCTTTTCCTAATATCCATTCTAAATTTACCCTCTTCAAGTTTCAATCCATTCTTTCTCATTCCATCAGTCAAATCTCATCAAACCATCATTCCAACACAGAGGTAATTAGCTTCTGTAAAGCTCCATTCCATCCTTCCAAGTATCTGAGACATGAATACTCAGATTTCTTAGTAAACTTGGTCAACATTGTTTTGTTTGGGTTTTTGGGTGTTTTGTTTCTTTGTTTTCCCCAGCACATGCCAAAAGGGGGACAGATTCAGTGTTTCTAACTGGACAGGAAAGCATTCGTGGACTACAGAAGAGTTTCATTCTGGGCCTGTGTTTGACACTGACACAGTTGATGTGTCTTGTAGCTCCTCTGTGTGGGGTTCTTCTTCAGAACACCACATGAAGGGACACCCAGTGCCAGCCTTCCTGAAACTTCCTCTCTCAGCAGCTGTACAATGACAACCATATACTGCAAGGCAACTTCACCTCTCCTCTTGCATTCTCTTCACAGGATCTTGGGATGTTAGGGGTTGGAAGGGATCCAAGGAGATCATCGAGTCCAAGCCCCCTGCCAAAGCAGGACCAGATAATCTAACACAGATCACAGAGGAATGCATTCAGACAGGCCTTGAAAGTCTCCACAGAAGGAGACTCCACAACCTCTCTGGGGAGCCTGTCCCACTGCTCTGTGACCCTTACAGTCAAGAAGTTCCCCCTTGTCTTGACGTGGAACCTCTTCTGCTGCAACTTACACCCATTGCTCCTTGTCCTATCACAGGAAGCAAGTGAGCAGAGCCTGTCCCCCCATTTCTGACCAGCCCTCAGATGTTTATAAACATTTATTAAATCCTCTTTCAGTCTTCTCTTCTCCAGACAAAAAAGCCTCAGGTCCCTCAGCCTCTCCTCATAAGCCATGCCCTCCAGTCCTCTAATCACCCTTGTAGCCTTCTGCTGGACCCTCTCCAGCAGATCCCTGTCCCTCTTAAACTAGGGAGCCCAAAACTGAGCACGGTATTCAAGATGAGGTCTCACCAGGGCAGAGTAGAGGGGGAGGAGAACCTCCCTTGATCTGCTGGACACACTCTTCTTAATACACCCCAGGATCCCATTGGCCTTCTTGGCCACAAGGGCACATTGCTGTGCCATGGTTAACTTGTTAGCCATCAGGACCCCCAGGTCCCTCTCCACAGGGCTGCTCTCTGGCAGATCATCTTCCAGCCTGTACTGGGTTATTCATTCCCAGGTGCAGGACTCTGCACTTGTCCTCATTGAATCTCATTAGGTTCCTCTGTGCCCAGCTCTCCAGTCTGTCCAGGTCTCACTGGACAAGCTCCCAGCTTGGTGTCATCAGCAAATTTGCTGAGCAGACACTTAGTCCCTTCATCAATGACACTGATGAAAATGTTGAACAGGACTGGACCCAGCACTGATCCCTGGGAGACTCCACTGGTTACAGCTCTCCAGCTGGACCTAGCACCACTGATCACCACTCTTTGAACTCTGTCTTGTAACCAGTTCCAAATCCACCTCACTGTCTGCCCCTCCATCGCACACTTCCTGAGCTTGCTCACTAGAATATCACAGGAGATGGTGTCAAAGGCCTTGCTAAGGTCAAGGTAGGCTGCATCCACTGGTCTCCCTGAATCTGCCCATTCAGTTATGTATTCAACTGTCTTCATTCCATGCAAGGTCAGGCACATTCACACACACCCCCCTCCCAATCTGATACTTTTTTCTTGCTGTTTGTATCAATATTTCCAAAGATTTAATCAGAAGAGGAAGCACAGAGCAGGACAGATCAATAATTGATTATTCCTCTTTCTAAGTGAATGATTCACATCTACCATAGCAGTTTAGTGATTTCTGCCAAAGTCCCGCGGATCTCCAGCCTAAATGAACTTCTAATACTCTAAAGGCTGGATAGCAGGGGAGTTAGGGACAAACAGTGAGCAAAGGTATTCTTGTTATCATTTTTAATTAAATAAAGGGAACATCAGATGTCACCAAAGCGCAATTACATCTCCAATAAACAATTCATCTGTTGCAGATCAAAATCAGCAAACCCTTCCAGTGGACACAAGAGTCTGCCTAGGAAATAAGACTGTGGATTACAGAATAAATATTAGGCTGCTACTAGAAGATCATTTGAAAGAACTGATGAGACTGATCATTTCCACAGAGCACAAGAGTACCAAACTCTCAAAGTAATACCAATGCATTTAAAGAATCAGCAACAAAACCCAAAACAAAATCAAAGTTGAATCAAGATGTACAAGATTTTAGAACCTCAAGCCAAACTCCCATACAAAAGTGTACTTGGAGCTTCAGTTTAATGCTTTCTATGAACCGTGTGGGGCATAGCAGAGATCCTTTCAGGCTGATGCCAACTCTCCTCTCTGTCTAAGGAGGAGGAGCTCACCTCACTGCTGCTCCTCTTCTACCCTTCAAGAACATTTCTCAGGAGTTTCATCCTACTACTGCAGCAAATTCAGAAAAATAACGCCTAAAGACTAGAAATAGTCTTGTCTAAACGTGTAAGCTCCTGCAGTGTTACCAGACCCTTGGGATCTTCACTGCCTCCTGAAAAGTCACAAAGGCAACACCTTCATTCCCAGAGTGTGCCTATCCTTTTAACACGTGGAAAAGTCACACATGTTCCTATCCCCAGTTATTCCTAACTTTATTCCCTGGCTTTGCTGGAGCCCAGATTTCATACTCTGAATAGAATGTGGAAAGAAAAGAAGCCAGCTGTGGCTTCATGCAGACTTCACCCATTTTCTAGTGAGAAGGCAGGCCAAGTTAAGCTCCATTCTGTCACACAACTGCTGAAAGAACAGATACTTCAATCACACAGTTTCTCAAGTGGCTTTTCACAGCTCTTACCATTCCGTACTTCAGCTGAAGTTTATCTGAGTACGTGTCACATACCACAGCACATGAACTGTATTGGGCTGCCCATGTATTTTTATGTTGACTACAATACTAAGAACAGTGTAAAAACACTCTTTTCTGAATTCATAGAATGGCTTGACTTAGAAGGAATATTAAAGATCATCTATCGCCAACCCACCTGCAGTAGCAGGAATGTACCCAACTAGGTCAAGTTTCTTAGGGCCCAATCAACTTTGACCTTGAATGTCTCCATGGATGGCATTTCCACCACCTAGAACAATTGTTTCCTGACAGATACACACACCTGGAAAGCTAGCAACAGACATACACATTAGCATCTTATATGCACCACATGTCAAGAGCAGATCCTGCTGACTTCTCACAGGAATTGTGTTTGCAACAGCTCCCTTTTTTTCCTTCCATCTAACAACTTCTGCTGATTCTCTCAGGGGAGACAGGCAGTGAGAGAGACCATGTCTATAGGAAAACATTCTCAGTGACTCAGGATCTTGAAATTTAAGAGCAATACCTTGAATATGGCTTACATTGAACCTCATCTAGATGGCAAAGTATTAACACTCAGAAAGAAATCCAGAATAACTGTTCTGTGGGAGACCGCTGTGCCTATTTTTATTCTGCATCACAGAATCATAGAACGGTTTGCACTGGAAGGGGC
The DNA here is from genome assembly GCA_013400475.1 of Tricholaema leucomelas. NCBI lineage: Eukaryota > Metazoa > Chordata > Aves > Piciformes > Lybiidae > Tricholaema lacrymosa > Tricholaema leucomelas. The sequence goes on from WAAF01015416.1 coordinate 238,116, forward strand.
CTTAAGGATCGTCTAGCTGCAACCTCCCTGCCATGGGCAGGGACATCTTCCACCAGAGCAGGTTGCTCAAGGCCTCATCCAGCCTGGCTTTGAACAGTTTCAGTGAGGGGGCATCCACAGCCTCTCTGGGTAATCTGTTACAGTATCTCACCATCCTCACTGTGAAGAGTTTCTTCTTCATATCCAACCTAAATTCACCCTGCTCTAGTTTCAAACCACTGTTCCTTGTACTGTCATGAAAAGTCCTTGTGAAAAAGCCACCTTGTAAAAAAACACCCCTCAGGTACTGGAAGGCTGCTGCAAGGTTTAGGCTGGATGTTAGGAAGAAGTTCTTCACAGAAAGAGTGATTGGCATTGGAGTGGGCTGCCCGTGGGAGGTGATGGAGTTGCCATCTCTGGAGGTGTTTAAAAGAAGGCTGGATGAGGCACTTAATGCCATGGTTTAGTTAATTAGAAGGGGTTAGGTTGGACTCTATCTCAAAAGTCTTTTCCAAGCTGGTTGATGCTGTGGTTCTGTGAATATCTTGATTTCTAGTGTGTAGCAGGTTACCCCAGGGGGTGGTGCTGGGACCAATATCATTCAATGGCTTCAACAGTCACATGAAGGTTGTGCTGGGAAACACACCCAGTAAATCTGAGAGCAATGCTCAACAGAGGGTAATTGCAGACATGCCAAACTGCAGACCTTCAGTCCAATGAAACCTTGAGAAACTTCAGGCATATGCTGACAGAAACCTCATGAAGGTCAACTGAGAAAAGAGCAAGTTTTGCAGCACTGCAAGATAATCTCAGAGCTGTGATTGTGCTGACATCCAAGTTAAATACAAGGTAGCTGTGTGCTGTCATTGCAAATGAAACAAACTCTGTCCTGGGTTGCATTACAAGGAACACAGACAACACAGTAAGAAAAAAAATCCTCTCTTCTGCTTTACTGGCGAGAATTCTGGGCTCCAGTTCAAGAGAGCCAAGGAACTACTAGAAAAAGAACCTAGAGGAGGGCTAAAGAGATTGAGGGGATTGAAGCATCTACAACTCCCTGAAACATGGTTGTAGGAAGATGAAGACTCAAAATTAGCCTGAGCACAAGCCTGTAGGATACTAGAGCTAGGTGACTAGGTGCTTTAGCAGATGTGTTGCAGTAGATGATCTCCAGAAGTCCTTTCCAACTCCTAGCATTTTGTGATCCTGTGAAATGGTGACTTCAGACAAGCTTACACTTCACCAGCAGTTCTGCAGGTTTTATCATTGACTTTTTGGGAATTTCAGTGGGGATTTTTCACTCAAAACTACCAATGGCACAAACTGAGTTGCTAAATACGCTATCCACTTGGCAAATGAAATGGTGGTTTGAGATTTAATATTCACATTGCATTCATGAAATTGAACCCTCCTTGCCAGGTTTCCTCCCTGCCAACTCAGAGTTCTCATAAACATTTCACAGATTTATTCCTGTCAGTTTTACAAGTGAGCAGAAAGAAGTAGCTAAACAGAGAGGAGTTCAGCCTAATTAAGGAGACCCAGCCAGCACCCATGGGTGATGTTGAGTGATAATCAAGCCTATTCCTACCTAACCAGGGAGCCACCAGGCCCCCTGGCCTTTACTCCCTTCCCAGTCACCCAATGTGCACCATGAGGACTCACAAGTGATGATGGAAGGAGGATCCCTCTGTCCAGTTGGGTAAGCTTAGACAATGCCTTTCCTGGGGCCGATTAAAAAAGGGAGTGAACAGAGAGGGCAAAGTGGTCACACCTGGAGTGGGAGGAGACTCCAACAGAACCCAGGTGCTCTGAGTTTGGGGGAAAAAAAGGGGAAAATGAGGTGTGAGGTGCAAAAGGGGCAGATATGGTAGAAAATCATAGAATCATAGAATCAACCAGGTTGGTAGAGACCCCCAAGATTATCCAGTCCAACCTGGCACCCAGCCCTATCCAGTCAACCGGACCATGCCACTAAGTGCCTCATCCAGGCTTTTCTTGAACACCTCCACGGATGGTGACTCCACCACCTCCCTGGGCAGCCCATTCCAATGCCAACCACTCTCTCTGGCAAGAACTTCCTCCTAACATCCAGCCTACACTTCCCCCAGCACAACTTGAGACTGTGTCCCCTTGTTCTGTTGCTGGTTGCCTGGGAGAAGAGACCAACCCCACTTGGCTACAACCTCCCTTCAGGTAGTTGTAGACAGCAATGAGGTCCCCTCTGAGCCTCCTCTTCTCCAGGCTAAACAACAAAAGGAAGGAGGTGGAGAAGAAAGGAGGCAGATGGGGGAAAGTAGAAGATGGAGAGGAAAGGAGGGAGACTGGGGAGAAGGAAGATTAAAAAAATAATTAAAATGAAAACTGGGCTGCAGTGTTTGCACTGAAACCAGCCTATTCATGAGCAGCCCTTTGTCATTTCTGCTTGAAGTAGTAACCAGACATCTTCACTGGCTCACTATGTAGGCTGAAGAAGAGCAAGTCACACTTGGCTAAGGGGAAAAAAAATGAGGAAATAAAGAGAAAAACTAAAAAATAAAAATTACAAATAAAAACAAATACAATTTATATATATATATATGCAAAGCATGAGGTCTTTCAGCAAGTTCTCCATGGGACAGCATTGTGCCCTTGTGGCCAAGAGGGCCAATGCCATCCTAGGGTGCAGCAAGAAAAGTATAGCCAGCAGGTCTAGGGGGGTTCTTCTCCCCCTCTGTTTTGCCCTGCTCAAACCACACCTGCAATATTGTGTCCAGTTTTGAGATCCTCAATTCAAGAGAGACAGAGATCTGCTGGAGAGAGTCCAATGGAGAGCCACAAGGAAGATTAGGAGTCTTGAGCATCTTCCCTATGAAAAGAGACTGAGAGCAGAAGCTGTTTAGTCTGGAGGGGATCTGATCAATGCTTATAAATATCTGACAGATTGACAGATTGGTGTCAAATGGATGGGGGCAATCTCTTTTTGGTGGTGCAAAATGATAAGACAAGGAACAAAAGATACGAACTTGGACATAGAAGGTTTCACCTCAACATTAGGAGAAACTTCTTTACAGTGAGAGTGACAGAGCACTGGAACAGGCTGCCTAGAGAGGTTGTGGAGTCTCCTCCGCAGGCTTTCAAAACCCATCTGGATGCATCCCTGTGTGAACTACCCTGGATGATCCTCCTTTTGGCAGTGGGGTTGGGCTTGATGATCTCTGGATCATCAACCTCCAACCTCTAACATTTTGTGATATTACTAAAGTATCATCAATAGCTGGGCCTGAGCAGAGAAGTTTATTGTGATTGACTAGATGAAGGTAGAGCAGTGGATGTGCTTTATCTTGATTTCAGTAAAGCATCTGACACCATCTCCCACAGCATCATCCTGGCTAAACTGAGGCAGTGTGGTCTGGACAATCAGGGAGTGAGGTGAATTGTGAACTGGTTGAAGGTCTTCCTGGAGCCTTCTCTACCCTAGGCTGATTTCCATAAATTTCACTTCGACTTCATCTACTTATTTCCTAATATTTTCACAGGCTAGACATTAAGCTAATTAATGTTTTGCTTTAACACTTCTGATTAAAAGAACCAAGCATATCAACAGTTCTCACATGAAAATCCTTTGTCTAATGTTCACTATTAAGCTCTGTGACTCCACAGTGGCACAACACTTCCTAGGAGTAGTAATTTCTAAGTATTGTAAGTCTCCAACACAATGCCTAACCCAGACTCCTCAATCAGACTCCTCTTACCAGAATGCATTTGTATTTAATTCACTGGAATGAAGAAGAGTCATATTGAAACATGCTCTGCAGTGTGGCAAAGGAGTCTGGTGCCTGGATAACTCCCAAAAGAGAAACAGTGCTAAATTGCCTCTCACCCTCAGTTCACTTGAAACATCTTGGTGCAAAAAGAAAAAACCTTGATCAGGGCTGACACCAAAATGAATGTTGTTTCAATTGCCATTAAAAAAAAAACCCACAACAAACCAACAATCAATCAATCAAACAAACAAAAAGTTGATTTTCAAAGACCACTCTGAGCTTTGCCTGTTTACTTTTTCAGTGAGCCACAGAATTACAGAATGAATCAGGTTGGAAATGATCTTCAAAGGTCATCTTGTCCAACCTCTCAGCACTGCACAGGGACATCTCCAACTGGATTGGGCTGCCCAGAGTCACATCAAGTTTGACCTTGAATGCCTCTAAGGCTGGGGCCTCCATCTTTGGACAACCTCTTCCAGTATTTCACCACTCTCATTGTGAAGAATGTCCTCCTAATACCCAAATTAAGTCTGCCCTGCTCTTGCTCAAAACCACTGCCCCTCATCTTATTGTCACATACCGTTCTAAGCAGTCCCTCCCCAGCTTTCTTGTAGGTGCCCTTCAGATATTGAAATGGTGCCATAAGCTCTCTCCAGAGCCTTCTCTTCCCCAGGCTCTCAGCATGTCTCCAGCATCAGGGCTTCCTGGTATCCCTGGGGAGTTTGTTCCAGTATTTTACCACTCTCATCAGAACTTCCTCCTAATATCCAACATAAATCTACCCTGCTCCAGTTTCAAACCATTCTCCCTTATCCTATCACTATAAACCCTTCTACACAGTCCCTCTCCACCCTTCCTGTAGGGAAGCATTTAGAATCAATCATAGAATTATTCTGGTTGGAAAAGTCCTGTGAGATCATCAAGTCCAAGCATTATCTATCTCTACCAAGTCTGGCACTTAGCACCACATCACAGATCCACAGGTTGCATTTGGTTAGAAGAGACCCTCAAGTCATTTTGCATAACCCCCTGCACTGACCAGAGACATCTCCAACTACATCAGGATGCTTCTACCACATCCCTGGGCAACCTGTTCCAATATTTTACCACTCTCAGTATAAAGAACTGTCTCCTAATGTCCATCCTAAATTTACCCTGCTTCAGTTCCAAACCATTGCCCCTCATCCTATCTGTACTAGCCCTTCTAAACAGACCCTCCCTAGCCTTCCTGTAGGTCCCCTTCAGATACTGAAATGCAGCTATAAGGTCTCTCCGGAGGCTTCTCTTCTCCAGACTAAAGAGCCCGAATTATTTCATCTGGTCTTCATAGGAGAGGTACTCCAGCCCTTTGATCATCCTCATAGCCCTCCTCTGGATCCACTTCAGCAGCTCCATGTCCCTCTTGCAGCAAGGCTCCAGAGCTGAACACGGTACTCCAGGTGAGGTGTACCCAGAGCAGAGTGGCAGAATCACCTCTCTATATCTGAGGCCATGATTCTTTTGATGCAATCCTTTTCTGCAGGGCTGCTTTCAATATTTTCCTCACTGCTAGGCTGAGAGCATGGAATCTATTCCCAGAAATCATTTCAAAGCTTGTTGCTCTTTTGTCTTTCAAGACCCACTTCCATTTATGATACACTCAGCAAAAGAGTGCTTGTGGAGCACTTCTGTGTAATTGACATGACTGTATTTATCATTAATAATGAATATCTTAACAGCTAGTGGCCTGTTTTGACTGGATCGTTCTATTTGGGTACCCTTACAGGTTGCACCTGCAAAGTGCCTTGTGCTGTCTGACCTCAGACACTCCTGCTGTTGGAAACAGCACTGAAAATAAATAGCTGAAAATCACAACTGCTTCACAGATTTACTTCATCAATCAGCAATGATGCTGCAGACTCAAGTGAGTGAATGGACCTAGCTTTGTGCTGCAGGTTCATTTCCCACTCACAGCTCCACAGCTGTAATGGAAATTCCTCAATAAATAATTGTTCTGCTTTAAATTTGCCTCCAACAGTTTTATGGAAATATGGATCAAGTTTGAGAGGGCTTTTAACATCCCATTAAAAATTAACTGCTTGTTTTATTGATTAGGCAATTTGCAACAGGGTTGACTTTGCAGTTTGGGAGGGTGGGGTTGGTTTTTAGTTTTTGGTAAAAGGAAGTCTTATGTGGAAGCATTGCCTTCTTCCTTTTGTTTGGTTTTTCCCTGATGGTCAAGGGAGATCTTTCTTAAAACACAGCATAACTCGATGAGGTTTACTTCATGCAGCCCTATTTCAAGTTTATAAATATCTGAAGGGTGGTTGTTAAGGAGTGTCCAGTCTCTTCTCAGTGGTGTCCTAGGATAGAACAAGGGGCAACAGACACAAAACTGGAACACAGGAAGGTCCTCCTAAATAGAAAAAGAAACTTCTTTGCTGTAAGGGTGGTGTAGCACTGAAACAGACTGCCCAGATGTGCTACTCTGAAGCTAGCTAGAATAGTTTGGTGAGGAGAATTAGATTGTAGGCTGTGAAAAAGAAGCAATGGTGATGTCTACTTCACTCATAGGCTTGCTGAGATGTATAAGAACAAGAACATAAATATAGGTAACAGAGTCTCTCTCTGGCTTTTGGGGCTGCATGAACTTCTCTCTCCCTAACTTGCTGCCTGATTAATCCTTTTGCTTCCTAATCCCCCAGGCCAACCTTCCAGAGTCACCTTAAATGTAAGACAAAGTCTGGGGTAAGGTAGAGGGGTGGGGAGAAAGTGGAAAGGTGGTTGGGAGCACCTCCTGGGGACTCAGATTTCTGGGAGGGCTGTTGTGTTTCTGTATTACCTTTTTAACTTGTGTATTTCTGTATATAGCTGTATGTATTGTAAATATCTGCTTGTATAGTGTGCTAAGCTGTAAATGTAGCTTCATTCTTCCAGTTTCCAGATCTGCTGAGTCTAGTCTGGGTGATTTTCACAAGTGTGTGTGGGAGGTAACACCCAAAACATCACAGCAGAGAAGTTGTGGAGTCTCACTCTCTAGGGACTTTTAAGACAGGAATGTGGATACATTGCTGTGTGGCCTGCCCTGGGTGATTCTACTTTTGCAGGGAAGCTGGACTGGATGATCTCCAGAGGTCCCTTCCAACCCCTGCCGTTCTGTGATTCCATAATTCTAACACCATCACAAAATGGCTTCAGATTGGTTTTGTTTTTATTTTCTTTTAAGAAAAATATGGCCCCAATTGTTTGTTTATTTTAGGAAAATATAGGATCAACAGACATTTCCCTCCAATGAAGTTTTATTTTGAATAAAAGTGAGTACCCTCAAAAAATATCAGGTCCAATGCCAACCAATATGTTTCCCCTCAGGAACTGGGATTGACAAAAAACTCATAGAACCAGAACCATTGAGGTTGGAAGAGACCTTTGAGGTAATCAAGTCCAAGTGCTCGCCTAGAGCCCACAATCCCACCACTGCTGCTAAGCAACTATCACTAAACCATGTCTCTCTGCACCATATCCACCTGTCCTTTGGCTATCTCCAGGGATGCTGACTCCACCACAAGCCTGTTCCAATGCTTAATAACCTTTTATGTGATTTTTTTTTCCTAATGTCTAACATGAAATTTGTTCTCCCAACAAACAAACAGCATGGCAGTTTCCAGCTAATAACACTTTTGTTTCTGCTACATACCTAAGATGATTTTTCATTATTTTGTATACTACTAACCGGAAAAATAAGTAAAATTAGTGTTCATCTAACTGCATTGAGCTCAGAAAATATTTAAGTAGGCATATATTTACTGAAGAAAATGGAGAACAGCTGCAACTTTCCACACACAAACAACTTCCTTAGGCTGTCCAGATCTTCCATCCAGCAATGACAAAGGGCACTCAAATAATCCCCTAAAATGTCAACTGTAATAAACCCAGCATAGCCTAAAGAACCAGAGAATCAGAGAATCAGGCAGGGTTGGAAGGGACCACAAGGATCATCTTGTTCCAACATCCCTGCCATGGGCAGGGACACCCTACCCTAGATCAGGCTGGCCACAGCCTCATCCAGTCTGGCCTCAACCACCTCCCTGGACAACCCAGTCCAGGGGCTCAATACTCTCATGCCAAACAACTTCCTCCTCACATCCAGGCTGAATCTCCCCACCTCCAGCTTTGCTCCATTCCCCCCAGTCCTATCACTCCCTGAGAGCCTAAAACGTCCCTCTCCAGCTTTTTCGTAGGCCCTCTTCAGATACTGGAAGGCCACAGGAAGGTCATCTTGGAGCCTCCTCTTCGGACTGAACAACCCCAACTTTTTCAGTCTGTCCTCACAGGAGAGCTGCTCCAGTCCTCTGATCATCCCAGTGGCCCTTCTCTGGACATGCTCCAGCATGTTCACATCCTTCTTGTAATAGTGGCTCCAGAACTGGATACAGTACTCAAGGTGGGGTCTCAGCAGAGCAGAGTAGGGGGGAGAATCACCTCCCTCAAACTGCTGGCCACAATTCTCCTGATGCTACCCCGGATCTGGTTGGTTTTCTGGGTTGCAAGTGCACACTGCTGGCTCATGTTGAGCTTCTTGTCCACCAGCACCCCCACATCCCTCTCCTCAGTGTTGATCTCCAGCCAGTCACTGCCCAGCCTGGGTTTGTGCTTGGGATTGCCTCAATCCAGATACAGGACCTTGCACTTGGTCTTGTTGAACCTCATGAGGTTGGCTGGCGCCCACGTTTCCAGCCTGTCCAGGTCCCTCTGGATGCCATCCCTGCCCTCCAGCCTGTCTGCTGCACCACACAGCTTGGTGTCATCAGCAAACTTGCTGAGGCTGCACTCAATGCCTCAAAAATACAATCATAGAATTGTTTTGGTTGGAAAAGTTCTCCAATATGATCAAGTCCAACTGTCAGCCTAATACCGCCACAGCCATTAAAGCTCTGGGGACAGTGACTTCACCACCTCTCTGGGCAAGCTATTCCAATGCCTGATCAAAACAATGCTCAGAGAAGCTTCAATTACAATACGGCACAAAATCTTGTACTCGTACCTGTGACATATGAAATCAGTAAATTAGAGGTAGTTAGGCTACCTGAATGCCTTCTGTTGCTTATTATCTCATAATGACTGAATAACACAGATGTGAAGTTTAAAGTGTCAAAGAGCTGAAATATTTCAACCTTAGAGATTATCATGACCAAGAAATGACTGAAGTGTGAGTAAAAAGTTTAAAGGAAGTTGGAATAGTTGACAATGAGTCTGCCTAAAGTTGGGGGGGGGGGGGAGAAATATCATAGAAATGCTTTGGGTTGGAAGGGATGCTAAAAAACATCTAGTTCCACACCCCCTGCCATAAACAGAGACATCTTCCACTAGAACATGTTGCTCAAGGCCTCCAACCTGGCCTTGAACACCTCCAGGGAGGGAGCCTCCACAGCCTCTCTGGGCAACCTGTTACAGTGCTTTACCACCCTCACAGACTAAATCTCCCCTCTGCCAGCTTCAATCCATTGCCCCTCATCCTATCACTACAAGCCCTTGTCAAAAATCCCTTCTCATCTTTCCCGTAAGCCCCTTCAGGTCCTGGAAGGCCACTACAAGTTTTCCCTGGAGCCTTCTCCTCTCCAGGCTGAACAGACCTAACTCTCATTTACAGTGTTAACCAGATTTTTGGCTGTAGGAACTGACGATTCAGCTTAGGAAATCTCAGTTTCACATTTCACTTCTCTCTGAGGTTATCTAAAGAATTTCCTCGTAGGCAGACCTGGATTTGCAGGATGTCAAGATGACATTAGTTTTACCACAGAAAAAACAAGTTATTGCCTTTTTTGACCTAGTACTCTCTCAAGCCCAGCTGCACCTACTGCCATCACATAATATGCTAGGCAGGTATCAGGTATTTTTTCAGCCTAGCTTAGTTCTGGATCACATGAAAGCTGAAAATCATAAGAGAAGAGACAGCACTATGTGAGCTTAGCAAACCTCAGCAGGAGAGCTCTGTTCATGTCCTGAAATGCATGATTTCTGAAGAAAAAATAGTGGGATATTATTTGTAGTGCTTTCTCCAGATGTGAATTTTACTATGAAACAGATATATCATTAAATATAGCTGTTACTCTCCGTTTTATAACATGTATATATATATCACAAAGTTTATAGAATTGGTTTGATCAGAAGAGACTTACAAGATAATCAGGGCTAACCATTGACCTAACACCACCATGGCCATTAAACCATGTCCCAAAGTGCCATGCCCACATGCTTTTGAACACCTCCAGGGATGATGACTCCCTGGGCAACTTATTCCAATGCTCAACCACTCTTTCAGGAAAGAATTATTTCCTAATATCCAACCTAAACCTCTTCTGGCACAATTTCAACTCATTTCCTCTTGTTATCACCTGATACTAGGGAAAAGTTTAGTTTCAATGTGCACATCACATATTTTTTTCTCCATTTCTAAGAGGAAGCTGAAGGAAGACCTCATGCTCTGCAACTCCCTGACAGGAGGTTGTAGAGAGGTCAGGGTTGGTTTCCTCTCGCTAGTAACAAGTGATACAGCAAGAGGAAATGGCATCAGAGGAGGTTTAGATTGGATATTAGAAGAAACTTCTTCACTGAAAGAGTCATTAAACACTGCAATAAGAGTAATGTGAAACAGAGTAGCTTGTAATTATCATCACAAAAATTTAACACAGAAAATCCTTTTAGGGGAAGATTTACTGATTCCAGAAAAATCCAAAACCTCTAAATCACAGAATCATAGAATTGTTTTGGTTGGGAAACAGCTTCAAATCAAATTATCAACCTAACACCACCATGGCAATTAAAGCATGTCCCAACGAGGAAGCCTGAGTCTAGTGCTGAAAAGAGGACAGAGCAAGGAAAACACAGAACACTAAGATGTTAATCTTTTGCCATAATTGAGTTGGGGTTTTTCTTACAAAAACTACCACAGAACTAACTGAACAACTTAAAAGATATGTATTTAATGTGGGAAATGGGATTAGTTGCTGGCAATTCTTTTCTGTGCCACTGTCAGATCTCTTTCTGAATATTTCCAAAGTCATTTACACTGATTTCATTCCAATCCACTGCATTAGATTTGAACAGTTCCTGCAATTTGATTTCACAGTCCAGCACCCGTTGGCATGGATGGAGCACTTCCTTCTCCATGCAGCACAGCCTGCATATAGCCAGGACAACTTACAAACCTGCTGTCTGGTGACCCACCTCCTATAGTTCACTCAGAAACCAGAGAACCAGGGAACTGTTGAGTTTGGAAAAGACCTTTGAGATCATCATGTCCAACTGCTTGCCTAGAGCTTGCAATTGCACCACTGCTACCAAGCCACTATAACTGAACCATGTCCCTCAGCTCCACGTCCACGTGTCTTTTAAATACCTCTAAGGACGGCTACTCCACCACCTCCTTGGGCAGCCTGTTCCAGTTCCCAATAACCATTTCTGGAAGGAATTTTTTCCTAATATCCAACCTGAACTTCCTCTAGCACAACTTGAGGCTGTTTCCTCATCCTGTCACCTGCATGTAAGAAGAGACTGACCTCCACCATACACATGTATGTGTAAATATATCCGTCTCTTGCAAATAGGAATGTGACCTCTTTCTCACAATTTCTGAAGCTATTTAAGAGATGCTTAGATATGGCACTGAGGACACAGATTAGAGGGACGTGGCAGTGTTAGGTTTATGGTTGGACTTGATCTTAGAGTTTGAGAAAAACCTAAATTCTTCTATAGTTCTACGATTCTTATTTCCAGTTAGTCTAACTTGAATTACTGTGCTTTTGTTACAATCTGCACATAGGCAGTTATGCAACTGATTCTAAGAGTCTGGAACTTTGCTTATCTCTGCTGCCTAAAGGCTTGCCCATTCTTTAACAAATCTTGTTGCAGTACTCAACAAGATGCCAGAATATGTCCAGATATATAGACTCATAAGATGGTTTGGGTTAGAAGAGATCTTAAAGATCATTAGTTCCAACTCCTCACCATGGGCAGAGACACCGTCCACTAGACCGGGTTGATCAAGGTCTCATCCAACCTGGCCTTGAACACTCCCCTACTTGAAGGGCACATCCATTACCTCCCTGGTCAACCTGTTCAAGTGCCTCCCCATGCTCACTGTAAAGAACTTTCCCCTAATATCCAGTCTAAATCTTTTCCTTTCCAGCTTCAATCCATTCCCCCTTGTCCTAGCACTACAAGCTCTGGTAAAAAGTTCCTTCTCAAAGACCCCCTTCAGGTACTGAAGGAGGCTCAGGGGTGACCTTATTGCTGTCTACAGCTACCTGAGGGGTGGTTGTGGCCAGGGGGAGGTTGCTCTCTTCTCTCAGGTGGCCAGCGCCAGAACAAGAGGACACAGCCTCAAGCTGCACCAGGGGAAGTTTAGGCTTGAGGTGAGGAGAAAGTTCTTCAGTGAGAGAGTCATTGGCTACTGGAATGGGCTGCCCAGGGAGGTGGTGGAGTGGCTGTCCCTGGAGCTGTTCAAGGCAGGATTGGACGTGGCACTTGGTGCCATGGTCTAGCCTTGAGCTCTGTGGTAAAGGGTTGGACTTGATGATCTGTGAGGTCTCTTCCAACCTTGGTGATACTGTGTGACTGTAAGGCAGTTATAAGGTCTCACTGGAGCCTTCTCTTCTGCAGGCTGAACTGCCACAGCTGTGTCAGCCTGTCCCCGTAGGGGAGGTGCTCCAGCCCTCGGATCATCTTAGTTTGATTGAAATAGAAATGAAATTGTAGGCAGTTTGCTCAAAATAATGCAATGAATAAACTAGGTTGTGTCACCTAATAGTCCTCACATCTTCTTATGTTGCTTCATGGCCTATTAGTTTGAAGCTAGTTCGAAACATAACAATGATGGACTTGCAGAAGTGCTGGTAGATATAAGAGATGGAATTGACCTAGGACCAGAACAGTATTTCTGCAGAGCAGGAAAATTACCTGTCTTTTCTAGAAATCTGCCTACAACTTCAGAGCATTTTATGGATGACCTTTGCATTTGCTCCTTCCTTGATCTACACAGAGCATTGGCAGCACCACAAGGACACTTTGCAGCCTAGAGCAGACGCCAGTACCACTTAAAATTAGCTTTTCAGTGATTGATTTGAAACCAAGTACCCTTAAACATGTTTGTTCCCCCCAAATACAGTCAACTCAAAATAGAACCTCAAGTGGGAGAAAGTACAAACAGATTCAAGTACTGTATGGAAACAATAAACCAGGGAAAAAATAGAAACCTCTTCAAATCTTATTTCCTTCCAAAAGAGAGTGTAATCAAGGTATAATGAGCATTGAAATTTATAAATTAAAAATAAATGCCCATAAGAGGGAGGAAAAAAAATATCTTAATCAGTTGGTAATTACATTTTTGGCATTGTAAATTAATTCCCCAAATGAATCTCCTTCCAGCTTATTTCACTTCTTTATGTTCTTTCTTCTTTCTTTTTTTAACCTAATGATTAGGGTTTCTGAATTCTGTAAATATATTTTTTTTTCCAAAGCAAAGGTGTATGTGTAATGATAACAAAAAATCAAGGCATTAAAAAGGGCAGTGTGTCAGAAGTAAGATTGCGACACTTTGGCCTTTCCAGTCTGCAAAGGAAAGAACAGAAATGTCCTTACAAATAAACTGCCCTTTTAGAGTGTTCTCTTTTTCTGTTGTTGTTGGGAGGTTTTTGGGGTTTGGTTGGTTCTGTGTTGTGGGTTGGGTTTTTTTTTCCCCTTTTGTATTCAGCCTTGTGGTACTACTCATCTTTTCAGTAATGGAAATTATTCTCAGTTGTCTCCCAACTAACTCTCGTGGTGGTTTGGGTGTCCCCTGCCTCCTCCCACTTTAGAAATCACCCAGACTAGACTCAGCCAGCTCTGGAAATATGAATGAAGCTTATATTTACAGCTGGCACAATATACAAGCAGATATTTACAGTATATACATTTACATATATAAATATACAAGGTAAAAGGTAACACAGAAACACAACTCTCCTCCCAGAAACCTGAGTCTCCAGGAGGGGCTCTCAACCACCCCTCACCTTCCCCCTCCCCCTCTCAACCTTACCCCAGTCCCAAGGAAGAATGGAGGTTCAGCCAGGGAGGTTAAGAAGCAAAGGTGAATCAGCCAAAGGAAATGGAGGGTGAGATTAGAGAGTGAGATGGAGTTCAGCCAGCAGCCCCAGCTCCTCAGCAGGCGAAGAGCAAAGTGACAAGAGCAAAGTGACTTTTTCTGTGTTTTCCTTTCCTTTTTTACACATCTCAGCAAGACTATGAGCGAAGGAGACATCAGCATTGTTTTCATTTTACAGCCTATGATCTAGTCCTTCTCACCAAAACATTCTAGCTAGCTTCAAACAAGCACAACTCTAAACAGCGATCTGCAACAAAGCTCACCTGTTCCAGTTCCTTCACCATCTTTGACCCACCCTCAAGTACTTAGAGAACTGCAGACAGATAAGGGAGTTTTACATTAAGAAAGAGGAGAGAGGAAGGAAATTTTAACTTTACCTATTGAAAGCTTCTTCTCACTTATGTATCCCCTAATTTAATCATAACAGAATTTTCTTTCTGCCCATGTATTAAAATCTGCAGTGGACAGAGAATTATTGACACTAACCTGAAATAAAGAATGATGTAGGATATTAGATGACATCTAGGAAAGGGGTTTGATATGGGAAGTAATTAGGAGAAAAATTCAGCAGCAGGAATACTTTGCTTGCTTTTGTTTCTCCCTCTGCCACTCCAAAAAGACCCAAAATTGTCAACATCATGTTTTGTAGATGAAAATTCTTGAAATAGACTGAATGTCTATAAAACGTCATTTAGCACAGCAATGCAGTTCAGAGGAGGTGAGACAAAAGGATATATTGTTCATGGCTTTCTGAAGTACAATGGAAAACAGAGATTTCTTGTGGAAATGTGAGGAAGGGCAGAACTAAACTATCAACTAAGGTGTCACTAAGATTTCAGAACTCAGGTAACTTTGGATCTGCTGCACAGAGTATGTCCTACATTTGAGAGGCTCAGAAACTGCTGTACTAACTCTTTAGAGCTACATTTAAGGTAAGCAGGTATGAAACCTGCTTCTGCATTTTCCTGCCTCCCATCTTAGGGTGAAGTGTTGAACTTGGTGAGTTGAGGAGGAGAGATTCTCAAGGTCTGTTTTTCAGCTACCTTGTACTCTTAAAAGAAAAATATATCAATCTTCTACCTTCACCTGTATTTGTCTTTGTTTCCACCATATGATCAAAAAAAGACTCTACTATGATCCTTAGACTCATAGGATGGTAGGATTTCAAAGGGACTTTTGAAGATCAATAGTCCAGCCTCCCTGGCAAAGATGGATCACCTAGGGCAGGCCACATAGGAATGAAATCAGATGGATCTTGAAAGTCTCCAGAAGAGGAGATGCCACAAACTCTTTGGGCAGCCTGCACCAGGGCTCCAGCACCCTCACAGGAAAAGATGTTTAGATGCTTTTCCTCTCACTGAGGTGGAACTTCTGTGTTCTATTTTGTATCCATTGGCCATTGTCCTATCACAGCACACAACTAAAAAGAGACTAGCACCTTCTTCTTGATGCCCACCTTTCAATATTTCTAAACATTAATAAGGTCCTCTGATAATTATAAACATAAATAGCATCCTTGGGAGTAGCAGAATAGCCTGTCAGCTAAATTGAACCATTGTGCCTGGGGAAATAAAAAGTACCCAGAACACCAGCACAAGAAAGGCTTCACTGATGGGCCAGGTTGTTTCTATATGACAGAATCACACAGTCAATATGATTGGGAAAAACTTTCAAGATCATTATGTCCAAACACTATCTAACTCTACCAGGGCCACTAATATACCACATCTTTGACACCAGGGAAATGTTGGAGTCATCATTCCTGAAGGCATTTTTTTCAAAGACATGTGGTTTAGTGGCAGTGGCTTAGCAGCAATGATGGGATTGTGAGCTCTAGGTGAGCAGCTGGACTTGATGATCTCCAAGGTCTCTTCCAACTTCAACAGTTCTGTGATTCTATTGTTCCATATCTCTACTATAGCTTTGCAGATGTGTGCTGTTGAAGCGCCAAAACTTACTAAGATGTGAAACTTTTAATTTCTAAGGGCCATCATAGGAAGTTTCATGCAAACATGAGGAATTTTTTCACTGTGAGGGTGACAGAACACTAGAACAGGCTGCCCAGGGGGGTTGTGAAGTCTCTCCCTCTGGAGATATTCAAACCCTCCCTGGATGAGTTCCTGTATGATCTGGTATAGGTGATCCTGCTCTGGCAGGGGGCTGGACTAGATGATCTTTCAAGGCCCCTTCCAGCCCCTGCCATTCGGTGAGTCTGTGATTCTGTGATTCCTGGCACACCCTAGAGAAAACCTCCATTTGGTCTACAATTTCTCATGTGGCTGTATCACAGCAGAAATGATGATCATTTTTCTGTGTCCGTGTACAACCTACAGAACTCAGGGCTGGCATGGAAAGGGTATCAGCTGCCAATATGGATATTTTCTTTCCCTCACCACTCAGAGAGTTGCAATTCTCTTTGTGCAATCACAATTGCCACAGAATCACAGAATGTGGGGTTGGAAGGGACCCCAAAGATCATTTGGTCCAACCTTTTCAGGTGATAGTGTAGTTGAAATCAGAGGGCTCCCAGAACCCTGGCAAGCTGAGTCTTCAAACTGCCCAATGAAGTGGAATGTGATACTTGTCTTGGGACATTATTCCAACGTTTAACTGTTCTCATGAGAAAACTTTGAGAAACCTTATTCAAACCTTACAGGTCAGCTCTGCAAAGAAGTGTTCCCTTGAGTACAAGATAACTAGTTATTTATTTATTTTCTTTTTTCCAGGTAGCAAGCAAGCATTCTGCTCATCTGAATTCCAGTTTTCACTTCTTCAGACTTCTCAAGTGAATCACCAACCTATATCTTACACATTTTTAAGGAGAACATTGAACAACTCTCAAAACAACTTGTTTTAGAACTGAGACTTCATTTTAACACTGAACATGGCAAAACTTCAGGTAAAATTGAGCTAGTAATCTTGCTTCTGTCCTTAATTCTGAGTTCCTAAATTTGTTCTGTTTTATAGCAGCTATTATAGCTCTGGATTCTTCTCATTATTTATATAAATAGCTAGACTTTGCTGGAACCTGGCTAAATTGTTTCCCTCAATAATACCTTAAGGCAGCAAGATCCATAGGTCAATTGCATGCTTAGTGAAGAAGCAGTGTCTCTTAAGCAGCAATTTGCTTACCCCTGCATTTCAGTTTGGGTTTTTATTTTGAAAGAACAAGGAGGCAACAGGTTTCAGTACTGTGCCTGCAGTTATTCTTTTGAGAGAGAATAAGCAGAAAGGATCACAATTATTTTCTTAATAGCAGAGATTATTTACAGAGCAAATGTGATTTCTGCTATAATCTCTCCTGCTTCCTACAGTTTGCAGGGGATAAAAAGGCCATAGTTGTTAGGGATGCATTTAGAATCAAGCATAGAATTATTCTGGTTGGAAAAGACCTATAAGATCAACAAGTCCAACCATTACCTAACTCTACCAAGCCTGGCACTTAGCACCACGTCACAGATTCACAGGTTCTATTTGGTTAGAAGAGACTCTCAAGTCATTTTGCATAACCCCCTGCACTGACCAAGGACATCTCCAACTACATCAGCACGCCCAGGGCCACAGTAAGTCTCACCTTGAATGTCTCCAGGGACAGGGCTTCTACCACATCCCTGGGCAGCCTGTTCCAATATTTTATCACTCTCAGTATAAAGAACTGTCAACCTAAATTTACCCTGCTTCAGTTCCAAACCATTGCCTCATCCTATCACTACTAGCCCTTCTACACAGACCCTCCCTAGCCTTCCTGTAGGTCCCCTTCAGATACTGAAATGCAGCTATAAGGTCTCTCTGGAGGCTTCTCTTCTCCAGACTAAAGAGCCCAAATTATTTCATCTGGTCTTCATAGGAGAGGTACTCCAGCTGAGGTCTCATTAGAGCAGTGGCAGAATCACCTCTCTCAACCATCTGGCCATGTTTCTTTGGATGCAGGGCAGGATGGTATTGGCTTTCTGGGCTGCAAGTGCCCATTGCTGGATCATGTCTCATCCACCAGCACACCTAACTCTTTCTACAGGGATGCTCTCAACATTTTCTTTGCTGCTAGGCTCAGAGCATGGAATTTATTCCCAGAAATCATTTCAAAGCTTCCTGAAGTTTTTGTCTTCCAAGACCCACTTTCATTTATGATACACTCATCAAGAGCACTTTGCTTGTGGAGCACTTCTATATCATTGACACTTCCATATAACTGAGGTGAAACTTCCTAGGTCCCAGTTTATGTCCATTGCCCCTTGTCTTATCACAGGTCACCACTGAAAGGAGAGTAGCACCACCTTTCTGGCACCTGCTCATCAGATATTTATAAACATCAATGAGATCTCATTTCTTTTCCAGACTAAGAGCCCCAAGTCTCTCAGCCTCTATTCATGAGACAGATGCAACTCTTGAGTTTTCTGCGGTAATGTGGAACGCACATGCCTGTCCGAAATCAGATTTTTCCAGACTGGATCTGTAGCTCAGATGCCAGATTGCAATGGATGTTCTCATCTATACCATTTACTTCAGTGGATTTTTTTTTCCCCTCACTTGTATTACACATGTGACATTTATGTACCTTTAAAAATATAGCACTGAAGAGGAATACAAGGTACTGAGCAAGTTATGTACCATGCCTAGGCTACGGCTGCTACTACAAGGATAGTCACAAAAACAACATTATGTTGTGTGTACAGCAAAGAGTTCTTACCATGGGGCTTAAGTGGACCAACAAGGCTGCAAATTTGCAGCCAGGCAGGAAAATCAGCTATGAGTGAAACAAGACAGATTGGTAAAAGAACAGCTTTAGCAATACAATTCCATCCCACTGGGGTTTTTATTGGCAAAACACACATCAGTCAGGGCTCACTTGTCTGGGCTCACTAGCTCTAAGACTAACTAATCGATTTGGGTTGGTACTAATGGACCCATAGGGCTTTCAAGTGCTCTTGGAAGTGGGAATAAAGCTCTGAAGACATTATTGTACAGAAAACAAACCTTATCTTCAAGCCCTACTACAGAGGCACCCAAAGCTGTGTCTCCATATCAACCACCCTTTAACTTCAAAGATGATTGTGCTCCAATGCCACCCGTTGAAACCTCATACCTCCCTCCACTTCTTTGATGATCTGACAAGAAGCTGGAAATGCAAAGTGGGGGAAGAAATCAGGTCTCTTTCCCCAGGCAGACCATCAAGACATTCTCTTCAGCAACACCTAGCACATGCACAGCTGTGAGTTGTATCTCTTACCAGCAATAGAATGGTTTGGCTTAGAAGAGATTTTTTGTGTGGACAAAGATGCAGAATTTGGCATTCTGAAACATGAAATACAAGATTTAGATGAGGTGTAGAGCTCAGAGACGTTATCCCATTCCACTCAAATATCCACTAGCCAATCATTCTGTCTCTGTGGTTTAAATAATTTTAATTAAGCAATTCCACCTACTGTAGCAGCCATTACCAGAAGGTAATTGACTGCATTGGTAATGAAGCTTTCCGAGGGTGCTAAACAAACAGCAAGGTTAATTACCTGGCAGTAATGCTTGCTATGGCAGTGCAACAGTGGCCAACTAAGTTTCCTGTTCTCCTCCAGTAACCTGTCAGTAAATCAATGTAATATCCGTGGGTATCCATTATCTTACTGGGACAGAAGCGTTCAGCAACGGAAACAGGAAGCCACCAACTGGTCAGGAGTGGATGGAAACCAATACAAAGCAAACCTGTCTGTTATTAAATACCTTTTATTGAACTACTCAGCTTGTTGTTTTGTGGTTGTTTCTTTTTCCTTGCTGAAGACTGAATTTTAGGATTCTGTGTTTATGTATCTCTTCTATCTGGCATCACAGATGGATTTCTATTACAGACAGACTCCAGAGGTTTGTATTAATATAACATCCCAGAGGGAATCTGAATTCCTGGAAGTTTTTATTTTTTTCACTCACATTTTCTTCTCACTTTTTTTCTCTATCTTGGCAATAAGTCCACTTCCACTGAATTGAGAGGATAGCTCACATTTGGATTTTGGGTTGTGGGTTTAGATTCAAAGTGTTGACAGTTCATGTATTTAACTTTCTATCACTCAGAATTGAAAGCACATAATTTTACCAACAATCATTTCACATGGAAATCTTGCTAAGAATTCTCCACAGAGTAACCAGAATCACAGAATTGTTTTGGTTGGAAAAAACATTCAAGATAGTAGACTCCAGCTGTCAACCTAACACTAAATAAACCATGTTCCAAAAGTGCCATGTCCACATATTTTTTAACACCTCCAGGAATGGTGACTCCACCATGTCCTTGGGTAGCTTTTTTCAATGGCTGTTCACTCTTGCAGCAAAGAATTTTTTCCTACATATCCATCCTAAGCCTCCCCTGGCACAATTTCAGGCCATTTCCTCTCATTCTGTCACCTGATACTAGAGAGAAGAGAATGACCCCTACCTCACTTCAGCCTAGGGGTTCTGCTGTATTTGCTGGGTTGGGACTACCACAGAGCCAGCCCTTCTTCCATTGTCTTACTATTTGCCTTATGCATGCATGAGAAAGGGATTTATGCAAGAACAGAAATACAGAAAACTATTTTGCATTCAACCAAAATTCTTACAGCCCTTTTCAAGGCAAAAGTGGCTTATCAGTAGTTCAAGTGCATTGCTGTCCTTAATACACAGTTACAAGGACACTTTCTTAAGTCCACAACCCTCTGGTAAATTATCACTAATCTGTCTTCAAATTGATCTACACATATTCCTGAGTAAATTCCTCTATGGCACAGATCCCTTCAAGAAGACCCATGGCAGTTCTTCTAAGCAAAGATCATAGAATCACTTTCTCTGGGTTTGAAAGTGCCAGACATATCTTGCAGAAGGAGAAGAATTATTCTAGTGTTGAGTCAATCTTTAATTTATTAAGATTTAAGTGTGCAGAGGCTTCAAGAACTCATCCATAATTGCTGAGCCAAGGACAATGGTTCACACTGGAAGACACAGAGCCATCTCAACACTCCTAATGTACCTTTCTAGACCCTGAGAAACAATTAATATATGGGCTAAGAGCCATTCTTATCTAGCAGTAGAGAGACATGGAACAATTTTCAAGATCATGGCTAAAGGCATAGAGAAAAGCAACATAATGAAAAGTTCAGCAACAAAAGATATCTGAAATTATGCTAAGTACTTTTCCATTATTTTCCCCACTGCAGCGAGGTGGTGACCCCTTTCAGGTAAGTCTCTCTACTTTTCTTATGTTGGCAGAATGCCTGACTCAAGAGGGCTTCAGCCCTGACTGGAAGAAGCATGAGTTCCACAGGAATAAAAATACATACAGACAAAAGAAGAAAATAAACTCAGGAGTGAAGTTGAGAACAAAAAGTCATCCAGAAAACATCTTATGTGTAGAAGAAGACCCAGTAAGAAAGGATTAAATGTTTTCATCAGATGCTAAATTCAAGTGTAAAAAAGAGCAACCCAACTTTTTTTAATGAATTCAGATTGGATTTGAGTGAGTTCTAGGAAGGGAGAATAAATAAATAAATAGTTATTACTTTTTTAAATCATAATGATTTATTTTAATCCTTTTCATAGAATCACAGAATGGTAGGAGTTGGAAGGGATCTCTGAAGATCATCAAATCTAAGCCCCCAGCCAAAGCAGGATCACCTAGGGCAGGGCACACAGAAACATTGCCTGGTAGGTTTGGAATGTCTCCAGAAAAGGAGACTTCACAACCTCTCTGGGTAGCCTGTTCCAGTGCTCCAGCAAAGAAGTTTCTCCTCATGGTGAAGTGGAACTCCCAGTGTTCCAGCTTGTGTCCATGGCCCCTTGTCCTATCACTGGACACTAGCTCTAAAAGACTGGCTGCATCTTCCTCTTACCTGATTTGTTTTGCTTGGCTTTTTTTTTTTTTTCCCTTTTGTTTGTTTGTTTTTCTCTTTTAAGTATTTCCTGTTAAAACCTGTCTATCCCCTCAGTCACCTTCCTTGAAGCCTGTCACATCACTATACCCTTCAGTATTCCATTCAGAACAGAATACATTTTGTACAAGGTCTCACCAAAGGCATGTCAATTGTTACTTCTACATAGTCCTCTCTGAATGACTAAATCACTTGAGGAAAAAGAAAAAAAAACACAGCAATGTTTTCAGCTCTGCTCTTAAAAAATGAATGTTTCCACATCCATTTGTTGGTTCCAATAAAAACTGCAACTTCTTGTTCATAAAGAGATAGCTCCAAGGGCAAGTGTGATGCTAGCAGTACAGAGAAGGGGTTGGTGAAAAATGAATCAAACATCAGTAGTCTGAACACTGAGCTCTGACATACTCTCAGTGACATAAGGTGCCTTGTTTGAGCCATACTGAGAAGTATCTGGAAAGTCTGAATGTAAAAGTAGAATCTGAATTTGGAATCTAGACTCAGAAAAAGGCTCTGTTGGCCTGTTTGGACAGTTTGCCTCAAAATGGCTCCTCACCTCTACAAATGACTACTTGGACTTGTGAGATACAGAAATTTGCAATATTTTACATCCAAGAAGTCCCCTTTGTGATGGATGAGCCATAAGCAAACATTTAAAGTAACATCAGTAGTGGTTGGTTTTGAGATGAATGGGAAAGGAAGATGATAGGAATTCTTATTGTTGGACTTAGTAGCTGGAAAAAATAATTGAGGTGGAAAGGTCTGATTGCCAAAGGGACCAACATCCAAAAAGCTGATGTGGTTTACTCACAGACTCCCTCAAAACGTTAAGCTACCAGCAGCAAATAGGTTAAATCTCTCGAGAGTGGAAAACAAATACAGGTGAAGAAAACAAAGGGGAAGCATAAAACCTGCAGCTGCTACTTCCTATCTGTCACATTATTACTGTCCCAGGAACTGCCACCACTCACACCCACTTCAGCATTACAGAGAATTATATATCAATGTACTCAAAATGACAAAAACCCCAAACCAAAAACCAAACACCAAAACATCTTAAAGCAAGTTCAAGGTACTGGATACATCACTTAAAGCCTTTTGCTGCAATGTCAAGCCATATCCAAGAACCCTTCTATCCTTCACCTTTCCCCAAGAAGATCTACAATGAAACAAAAGACAAGATGCACATGGAAACTATAGGAAATAAAAATTCCAGTGCAGCAAGCTAGAGGACTCAGGTATGAATAGGACATACCAATATGAAAACAAAGGTCTAAAGTCCCTGATGAAAAAGTCCTGTAGGAAAACACAGCAAAGTGATGTTTGTTTTGCTAACACTAGGTATCAGAGAAGATGCTAAAAATATTTGCTGCCAAGAAAACCAAAGCAAAGTAAAACAAAGCAAGACAAAGCAAAACATTCCAGCTTTTTTCTACTGACAAACGTTAGCATTGTGTGCAAAGCACACAATACACAAAATTGAAGACTACAGAACGTTGGTTTCTTTCCAAACAACATATAGATAAGACTTTGCTGGTTTCATCCTCATGCTGTCATCCTGAAGATCACTATGGAAAGAAAGGTCAACTCCATGTAGACAGAAAAGATTAAGCTAAATCACAGAATCGCAGAACAATAGGGCTCAGAAGAGACCTCTGGAGATGATCGAGTCAAAGTCCCCTGCCAAAGCAGGATCACCTAAGGCAGGTCACACAGGAATATATCCAGGTGGGTTTCAAAAGTGCTTGGATAAGAAGACTCCACAACCTCTGTTACCCTTTCCTCACATCTAAAACAAAAAAATAAATCCTAGGAACTGCAATAGAAAAATGGATGTATCTTAATCAAAGATAACTACAAACTCACTGCAGCTGTGGTGTTTGACCTGCATGCAAACACAGCAAAAACTTTTAAACCAGACAAAGAGAGGCAAAGAAGCTCCTCTATCCCATAGTGAGGACAGAAAGTTCCAAGAATGGCAGAGGACCTTTGGAGATCCTCTGGTCCAAACCCCCTTGCCAAAGTAGGATCACCTAGGGCAGATCACACGGGAACGTGTCCATGTGGGCTTAGAAAGTCTCCAGAGAAACCAAGTCCACAACCATTCTTGGCAGCCTGTTGTGGTGCTCTGGCATCTTCACAGCAAAGGAGTTTAAGTTCAAGTAAACCCTCTTGTGTTGTAGCTTGTACCTGTTCACAATAGCATCACAAGGAGGTTTGAGTGACACTGCCTTCATCCTCTCCTCCTTCATAGGGTTCTTTCATCTCAATTTAAACCATGGATCATGGATCATACTGGTTATGGAAAAGTCTTCCTGAAAATGGGAAAGGTCTGACATATGGAGGCATCAGATGGAACCACACGAATGCCAGAATGAATGGCAGCCACTTTGGAGAATTGTGAATCCTTGAATACATTTTATGTAAGACCAGAGGAGGAAACAGTTACATGAAGACAAAAAACTAGCATACTTGACATGTTTTCTTAAGCTTCATCAGGGAACCACATACTACAGTCAATTGGAAAAACAAAGGAAAGGGAAAACAAAGCCCAAGGCTAAAAAACACATCCCACAAATGTATTAAACCTGTTACTTTTCTGTTGGATAATGAGAAACATCTTTTGATGTGACTGCCACAAAAAAGCAAGGAAAACAAAGCATCCTTACAGCTATCAGGAACACTGAAAATAATGTGTGTGGATACTCAAATACTGGGATAAGGCAAACAAAATATAACATTCAAATCAAATTATGGCATTTGCACAACATCACAGAATCATAGAATTGCTTCACTTGGGAAAGACTTCTAAGATCACAGAGTCCAACCATAAACACAACATTACCATGGTGATAAACATCAATTGTGGCGACCAACACAACATCAGTAGGCACCCTAGCCTCAGAAGGCAGGAAAACATCTGGGCAGCACCAGGACAAGCCAAGGTGACAGCCAAGGCCAGAATCTGCAACCTATGCTAGGAACAGGACATTGGTACAGTCACTACCATGCGTTTAACCTGACAGCTCAGAGCAAGTGGTGTCCTTCTCTGTCATGTGAAGAGATGGCAGAAAAGGTGAATGGGAAAAAAACAAACAGACAAACAAAAAAACCCAAACTCAGACCTCTCAAAATTCTACACTGCAATTAAAAACAAAAATAAAAAAGCAAACTCACAAAAAACATGAACCGAATAAAACCCAACCAAACCACGAGCAAAGAAACCCAAACAAACAAACAAAAACCAAAACAGAAACAACAGAAAATCAAACAAACAAAAAAAAAGAAACAAAACCAAAACTAAACCAGCCACAAGCCCAAACAAACCAAAAATCTTTTCTAAACCAAACAAAGAATTGAGAGGGGATCATAGTATCATAGAACCACAGAATGGTGGGGTTTGGAAGGAACCACTGGAGATCAACAAGTCCAACCTCCTGCCAAAGTAGGATCACCTAGGGCAGACCACACAGGAATGCATCCACATGGGTCTTAAAAGTCTCAAGAGAAGGAGACTCCACAACTTCTCTAGGCAGCCTGTTGCAATTCACCCTCACTGCAAGTTTCTCTTCATGTTGTGGTGGAACTTCCTGTGTTACAGCTTGTATCTGTTGTTCTCTGTGTTATTGCTGGGCACCACCAAAAAGAGACTGGCACCTTCATCTCGACACCCACCTCTCATATACATATTTATTGACATTAATAAGATCCTCTCTCAGCCTTTTGTTCATAGGAGAGATGCTCAAGTCCTGCAGTCATCCTTATAACTCTCCATTTGTTTCTCTCCAGTAGATCCCTGTCTCTCCTGAAATGGGGAGCTTAAAACTGGATACGGTATTCCAGGCATGGTCTCACAGGGCAGGAGAGAGGGAGAGGAGAATCTGCCTACACCTGCTCAACACACTTCTTGTGAACCACACTTCTCTTGATACTACTGGCATTTTTGGCCACAAGGGCACGTTGCTTGTTCTTTTCACCAATCACATTCATTTTCATCCATGGTATCTTTGGACTCCTGTGATTTTAACCATCTGAGATGGGATGTATATGATGACTGTTGTCCATATCTGATTTCTAAAGATTAGCAAGTTTGAGTCCAACACATTTTTGAGGTTAATGACACAGTAAGTATTATGAATACCTCCTTAGCTCTTACTTCCCTGAAGTTGCTTGCTTTCTCTACACCACTCCACAAACCCAGCTACTTATGGTTCACTAATCACAAGAAGTAAAACAAGTTTGTTAAAAACACTGCCTCCATGGCAGAGGTCCCAAACCGTGGTGTGACATGGACCACCATCAAGTTTTTCTTTCAGACCATACTACCAACCAATGGTTTTAAATTGCAAATCCAAACTGATTTACTGAGGAATGATAAGAGTCTTATTTTCTTTATGGCTCACTAAATGTAGGGAATTCCTGCTCATAATTACTTACTACTAGCTTTCTTTGCTTCTTGAAGTAAAGCATGAAAGTGGGATAAAAGGCCAAGTTCTGGTAATACTGAGGATAGAAAACTCCAATTAGAGAGATAAGAGAGCTGGGGAAATGTGCTGTTGAGAACAATGGCAGAAACAACAGAAGGGAATCACAGAATTATAGAATATTTTTGGTTAGAAAAGATCTCTAAGATCATCGAGTCCAGTTATCAACCTAACACCACAATGCCCATTAAACCATGTCTAGAAGTGCCATTTCCATGCATTTCTTGAACACCTTCGGGGATGGTGATTCCACCACCTCCCTAAGCAAACTATTTCGGTGCCTAACCAAAAGTGTAAAATATGTAAGTGTGAGTAGTCTCAATACAGTCAAGAAAAAAATAATCACAGTCTCACAGTATCATCAGGGTTGGAAGAGAAATCATAGATAATCAAGTCCAAACTTTTACCACAGAGCTCAAGGCTAGACCATGGCACCAAGTGCCACGTCCAATCCTGCCTTGAACAGCTCCAGGGACGGCGACTCCACCACCTCCCTGGGCAGCCCATTCCAGTGTCCAATGACTCTCTCACTGAAGAACTTTCTCCTCACCTCGAGCCTAAACTTCCCCTGGCGCAGCCTGAGGCTGTGTCCTCTNCAGGATGCCATTGGCTCTCTTGGCCACCTGGGCACACTGCTGGCTCATGTTCAGGTGGGTATCAATCAGCACCCCCAGATCCCTCTCTGTCTGGCTGCTCTCCAGCCACTCTGACCCCAGCCTGTATCTCTGCATGGGGTTGTTGTGGCCAAAGTGCAGCACTGGCACTTGGAGCCACTGAACGCCAATAATTCTATTGACATGAATAGGGGCAGGATTAGAATATTTCACCCTCAAATTCATCCCCATTTCCCCCTAAATTGCCTCATTTTTTTTCCTCTTCTGTATTTTTTCTCTTTTCTTTTTTCTTTTCTGATTTTTTTTTTTTTTGAGGAGTTAAGGATTTAATCCTCAGATTCCACCATATTTGTTTTTTAACATCTCTCAGCCTTTTAGACTGAGGCTTGATGTCTCACTTATGCCCAAAGGTTTTTTTGCTAAGACACTGCTTCTTTCAAGAGCATGTGGAATTTCCCACATTTCATGCTCACAAACTCAGGCTCTGTTTCGGAGCTATGCCTCCTCCTATCTGTTCTCGCTCACATAAAGAAGCAACATCTACTTTTGGCAACAATAATCACAATTTGCTATTGGATACAATCAGAACAGTTCTTTCCAGGCATAAATTAGAAAACACAAATAGTGAAACAATGGCTAAATATTTAGGAAAAATAAAGAAAGAAAATTCACTGTTACCAATATTCCTATTTAACTTCTTGCCTTATTCCAGTGTAATTATCCAAACATTGGCAGACAAAAAACCCCACATCTGTGCTTCTTTAAACAGTGCTTTGCTTAATGCTGTGTACAGTTACTGATCCTCTGTTAAACATGCCAGCGCTGAAGGATTTGGGATCATTTGAGTCTTACTCCCTACCATTCTTGGGAATAAAACAGAAGGTAAGCGACCGTGGTGGTGACACAGGAAACATATTTATGAGGAAAACTGGCATTTTTTTTTTTCAGATTCATCATTTAAATAGCTATGGAAATATATGGCACATTAAAATATATGACAAGAATAAAGAGTTTTATTCTTAGCAGTTTCCACTTGAAGAATTTCCCTGGATGCTCAGAACATTCAGAAAATAAAAACTACACTCAGAATTTCAAGGTCAAGCTCAGACAACCCACACAATTGTTTAGGAACAAAAAATTGAGACAAGCAGTGTGCATGAGTTGTCAGGCAGACAGTGCGAAGCACAGTGCTGCTACTCAAGAGACACAACAACAACCTGCTAATACCTTGATAGAAAGGCATAGAATCGTAGAATCGTTTGGGTTGGAAAAGGCTTCTCAGATCACTGAGTCCAGGCACTGACCTAACACCATCGTGTCCCAAAAATGCTGTAGACACCCATTTTTTAAACACCTCAGGGACATCACTTCCTTGGGCACCCTGTTCCAAAACCTGACCATTCCTTCAGCAAATTTTCCTAATATGCAACCTAAATCTCGCCTGGCATAACTTCAGGCCATTTCCTCTCACTCTATCACCTGATACTAGGGGGAAGAGACCAATCTCTACCTTACTGCAACCTCCTTTCAGGAAGCTGTAGAAGGCAATGAGGTCTCCCCTCAGCCTCATCTTCTGAAGGCTAAAAAAATCCAGTTCCCTCTGCTGCTCTCCCTAAGACTCATTCTCCAGACCCTTTACCAGCTTTGTTGCCCTTCTCTGGACACGTTCCCGCATCTTGAGTCATGTACTATTCCAGGTGAAATCTGCTATGGAATTCACCTTTCAAATACAGACCAAAGAACCACATCTCTTTTCTTTTTTTTTTCACTAGCCAGCAGAATGAGCTACATGCAGTGGTGACAGCTAGAGTTATATGTTAAGTTATATGAAGAACTGGTAAAAGAACAAATATGATCTCCAGACACTAGGTAACTGTAAATCAAATTATTCACTGAGTCAAGGTGCCTGTGAAAATCAAACACACTGCACTGTGCAGCAAAGGCAGAGCATCCACATAACTGACAATCATTTGAACCTCAGGCTATGTTTTAAAGACAGAAAGGTCAGTTGCTCATCTGGCTCATGCTGAAATCAATGGAGCAATCCTGACTGACACCAGCTGAGGATCCTGCTGATGAAGACAGGGAAGTCTTATGATTTACTTTTACCTGGGGACCCGCCCTAAGAACTAGTCTTTTACAATTTAATGGCAGTGGATATGCATATTCCATTCCTATGTTATAAAATTAAACTGATGGCATCACTTTCCCAGGTGGACACTCAAAATCTGCTGGAGGACACTGTAACAATGCAGCAGATTTCAGACTGCAGGGCTGAACCCAGTGCTACATTGCAGTTGCTGCTATTAAAATATTATGCCTGGAATTACTGCATTACACCTTTCAGACTAATGTCCTCTAAATCAGGCTGAATCTATCCAGGGGTATTTTTAGGCAAAAATACATCCTCACAAGTAATGTGATGATCAGCACTTTTCCTCCAGATGCTCTAAGATGGAGTAAAGCCTATGCAGTAATTAATATTTATGAAGCAAATGAGTTCCTATTAAACCTTAAATCACAAATACATGGGATTTGAACTATAAAAATACAAACCTAAGTCAATGTAATGAAAAGATCTTTACATACATATTAATTGTGAACTTTGGTTAAGCTGTTAGATACAGAATCATAGAATCATTTCAGTTGGAAAAGACCTCTGAGAACCATTGAGTCCAACCTTTAAACTAAGATTACCACAGCCATTTAGCCATGTCTGAAAGTGCCATGCCCACACACTTCTTGAGCACCTCCAGTGATGGTAACTTCACCACATCCCTGGACAACCTATTCCAAAATTCTAACTCAAAATTAATAATCACATAGACCTACAAACTTATCCATTGAGCAAGGTGATTTGTGACAGGACAAAGGGTAACAGGCATAAACATAAACATAAGAAGTTCCTTCTGAACAGGAGGAATTTCTGGACAACTGGACAATTCCAGGGATTAATGCAAATGGCAAAGCCTCTCCAGTGGAGAGCGAGTTCAGACGAGGGCCATGAAGATGATCAGAGGGCTGAAGCACCTCTGCTATGAGGACAGGCTACAAGAGTTGGGGCTCTTCAGCCTGGAGAAGAAAAGGCTTCAAAGAGACCTTGTAGTGGCCTTCCAGTATCTGAAGGGAGCCTACAGGAAGGCTGGGGAGGGACTATTGACAAAGTTTTACAGTGTCAGGATGAGGGGTAATGAGTTTAAACTGGAAGAGAGGAGATTCAAACTAGATGTTAGGAAGAAGTTCTTTCCAGTAAGGGTGGTGAGACACTGGAACAAGTTACCCAAGGAGGTTGTGGCTGCTCACTCCCTAGAGGTGTTCAAAGCTAGGTGAGATGAGGACTTGAGCAACCTGCTCTAGTGGGAGGTGTCCCTGCCTATGGCAAGAGAGTTGGAACTGGATGGTCTTTGAGGTCCCTTCCAACCTAAACCATTCTATGATTTTTAAGGTCCCTTCCAACTCAAACCATTTTATGACGTCTACTAAAATTGCAAGCCTATGGTGACCACATTTTGAAGCACCAAAAAAAGGAGAGGCACTTGACAAAGTTTCAAATAGGCTGGAATTTTAAGCTGAACAAAGAACACATCAGCAAGCTACAAGTAAATAATTTAGCTGTGGGCCTGAGGCATTACCTTTAATTCAAAGAGGCATAATTGATAAAGAATGCAAGTGGAGTCATTTACAAAATGTTAACTATGCACTAGCAGAACATCCTGTTACAAAGCAAGATAATTATTTTACATAGCAGAACCTCAAAAGTAAATAGATGGATGCACAGAAGCTTAAATGATGTTAGCAGATTAATGGATAGATGAAGGAGATTGGAGGCAATGTAATCCCTCAAAACATTCAGGCCAAGCTGATTAAAAACGCATTTTTATTTGCTTTTATTTTTATCCATTAACTCAAAACTTCTCTGCTGCACTGAAGAACCTCACTGAGATCCTGTTTAACACCTTCATTAATGATTTAGGTTTGGGGCCACAATGCACCCTCAGCAAATTTGTAGATGACACAGAAGTGGGAGGAATGGCTGGTAAATTAAAGGCTTGTGCTGCCATCAAGAGGGACCTTGAGAAAATCATAGAGCACTTTGGATTGGAAAGGACCTTTAAAGGTCACCAAGTCCAATCCCTTATCCCACCCCCAATAAACACATAAACACACACTACCTCCACTTGCAGTCCTGTAGTGAGCAAGGATATCTTTTATAGATTCAGTGAATGGTTGGAAGTGGTCTTAAAGATCATCTACTCCAAATTCCCTGCCATGGGCAAGGATGCCTCTCAACTAGGCTTGGCTTCATCCACAGTCTCCCTGGGCAACCTGTTCCACACTTATACTGAAGAAATTCTTCCAAAGATCCAGTCTAAACCTACTCTCCCTCACTTTAAAACCATTGTCCCTTGTCCTACCACTAGACACCCTTATGAAAAGTCCCACTTCAGCCTTCCTCTAGGTTCCCCTCACATATTGGAAGGCAGCTATAAAGTCCCTCTGGAGTCTTCTCTCCAGGCTGAACAACCCCAGCTCCCTCAGCCTGTCCTCGTAGCAGAGGTGATCCAGCACTTGGATCATATTTGTGCTCCTCCTCTGGACTTGCTTCAACAATTCTATATTCTTCTTATGATGGAGAAACCAGAACTGGACATAATAAACTTCAAGTAGATCAAGTTGCTCAGAGCAACCTGTTTTCAGGGGTGGAGCATATTCTGCATCTCTGGCCAATCTCTTCCTGTATTTCACCACTCTCATAGTGAAATGTTTCTTCCATATATGTAGTCTAAAAGTCCCCACTTTGGAGTGGGGGGGCTGGAGTGTTTCATCAATGTGTACAAGTACCTGAAGGGAGGATGCAAAGAGGACAGAGCCATGATATTTCAATAGTTCCCAGTGACAGAATTAAAGGTGCTGGGTACAGGCTGGGTGCTAGGTTGGACTGGATGATCTTGGAGGTCTCTTCCAACCTGGTTGATTCTATAAACTGATGAGGACTCCTTCTGAATATCAGGAAATAGTTTTTCACTGTGAGATTGACTGAGAGCTGGCACAGGTTGCCCAGAGAGCTTGTGGAGTCTGCCCCTCTGGAAGTCTACAAAAGCCATCTGGGCATAGCCCTGGGCAACCAACTGTGGGTGGCACTGCTTGGAGAGCAGCTTTGGGGAAAACGTCTTGGGAGTCCTGGTGGACAACAGGATGACCACAAGCCAGCAATGTGTCATTGTGGCCCAGAAGGCCAGTGACATTCTGCACTGTATTACAAGTGTCTAGTAGGCTGAGAGAGGTTCTTTCTTCCCTTCTGCTCTGGTGAATTTGCATTTGGAATGTTATGTCCAATTGTGGGCCACTCAGCTCAAGAAGGACAGGGAACTGCAGAACAACAAAGATGATTAAGGGAGTGGAACATCTTCCTCATGAGGAGAGGCTGAGAGAGCTGGAGCTCTTTAGAGAAGAGGGGACTGAGGGTTGACCTCCTTAATGTTTATAAATATGTGAAGGTCAAGTGTCAGAAATCAGAGACAGGCTCTTTTCAGTGATGTTCAATGGCAGAACAGGGGACAATGAGTGCAAGCTGGAGCACAGGAAGTTCCACATAAACATGTGAATTTTTTTTCACTGTGAGGGTAATAGAGCACGGAAACAGGCTGCTCAAAGAGGCTGCAGAGTCTTCTTCTCTAGAGACATTCGAAATCTGCTTGGACACATTCCTGTGTGACCTGCTCTGTGTGGTCCTGCTCTGGCAAGGAGGTTGGACTGGAGGGTCTTTTGAGGTCCCTTCCAATCCCTAATATTCTGTGATTCTGTGGAGAGAGGAGTAGGACACAATGGCTCTAGATATTCCTTCCATCCACAGACCTTCTGTGATTCAGTGATACAGACAACATTCTGCCTCCATATAGGAAAGCAGCTGCATTCCAGGCACGTGTTGAAGTAACAGTTTACACAGCTGTGAGTGCAGTCTATTGTCTCTCATCTTCATGAATGGGCTGAAGTTGCACCAGGGAATGTTTAGGTTAGACATTAGGAAAATTTTCTTTTTTACAAGAACGGTCAGACATTGGAACAGGCTGCCCAGAGAGGCAGTGGAGTCACCATCCCTTGAAGTGTTCAAGAAATGTGTAGACACAGCACTTCAGGACATGGTTTAATGGCCAAGGTAGTGTTAGGCTGATGGATGGACTCCAATCTTAAAGGTCTTTACCAATTACAACAATTCTATAACCCCATGATTCATCTTAGTCTTATTCTGCAAGTGTTTCTACCACACGTGGTGTTTCTACCACATTAGCTTTTCAGTTGTCTTTAAATTAGCAAGATACATAATTACTAGTTGGACTCAACAATCTCCAGGTTGCATCTCCCAATGCTACTATTCTATGATTCTATACACTTCTACCTCCCTCCTTTCCCTATCCCAGGTGGAAAATGTGGTAACCTATTTCTACAACTGAAAATTATTCCTTGACCATGTAACTAAAGGAGCATCAGGTCTGTAAGATATTATTGTGAGACAAAAGTTTTCTTTGCTATACTTGCAGCTCTCAACTGCTACGTTCTTGTGGGTACTGCTGAAAAATGACTCTGCAGATGGGAGATCCATCACTACTTGTCTGTCTAAAAAATAGGATGTTGACTATGCCAAGAACCGCATGGCTGACCAGGAATTAATTTGGAATCATTTCCTGGACTAGGCTGCAGAAAAAGACAAGCAGGACTAATGTACAGAAGTATAATTAATCACAGTTAATTGAATTTTTTTTTAATTATTTATTTAGATGTGGTTTAGAGGTCTCAGTCAAAGGAAATACATGAACCTACATTTTGGGGTTTGTTTCCTTCTAGAATCACAGAATGGTTTGGGTTGGAGGGGACCTCTAAAGATTATCTAGTCCAGCCCCACTAAAGTGAGAAGGGATATCCTCCACTAGATCAGGTTGTTCAGAGCCTTCTTGAGCCTGACCTTGAATATTTCCAGAGATATGTTTCCTCAACTACCTCCCTGGGCAATCTGTTCCAGTGCTGCACCACCCTCATGGTAAAGAATCTGTTTCTAACATGCAATCTAAATCTGCTCTTCTCTAGTTTGAAGTCATAGACCCTCATCCTGTCACTGCAGGACTTCTGCTTAGTTAAGACGGCTTCTGCCTATTTATTCCACCACAATGTCTGATTAGGTATTACGAAAAGGATTGGATATTAGGAAAAATGTCTTTCCTGCAAGAGCAGTCAGGCATTGGAACAGGCTGCCCAAGCAGGCAGTGGAGTCACTGTCCCTGGAGGTGTTCAAGAAATGTGTGGACACAGCACTTTGGGACGTGGTTTAATGGTGTTAGGTTGATGGTTGGACTTGATGATATTAAAAGTCTTTTCCAACCAAAACAATTTGAGGATTCTATAATCTAATCCTTTAATTTCAGTCTGCTAAATACAAATGGAAAAGATCTCTTGTGTAGTTATTCTGTGACAAAGAACCCAGAAATAAAATTAAAACACACACCAAAACTGCCTTACAAGATCTTCTGTTCAATTTCTGAGGATAATGAAAGCAGTAGGTCTTGGCATAGAAATGACTGCCCTCTCCTGAGGAAAAGGTCAATCCCTGCCTCTAACACCCACTCTTGATATCAAAGATTGGTAGGGAAGCAGGGACAGTGTGAAGGGAAAAAAACAGAAGAATTATTTCAGTAATCTAATAAGGTTGCATCTACCAGGGACATAGAATCATAGAATCAACCAGGTTGGAAGAGACCTCCAAGATCAGCCAGTCCAACCTAGCATCCAGCCCTAGCCAATCAACTAGACCATGGCACTAAGTGCCTCAGATAGGCTTTTCCTGAACACTTCCAAGGATGGTGACTCCACCACCTCCCTGGGCAGCCCATTCCAATGCCAATCACTCTCTTGGTCAAGAACTTTCTCCTAACATCCAGCCTAAACCTCCCCTGGCACAACTTGAGATTGTGTCCCCTTTTTCTGTTGCTGGTTGCCTGGCAGAAGAGACCAACCCCACCTGGCTACAACCTCCCTTCAGGTAGTTGTAGACAGCAATGAGGTCACCCCTGAGCCTCCTCTTCTCCAGGCTAAACAACCCCAGCTCCCTCAGCCTCTCCTCACAGGGCTGNGTCCTTCTGCAGGGCTGTCCTACCTTTCAACAGATCAACACCTGCTCCTAGCTTGGTGTCACCTGCAATAATTCAGAGCTTCTCACTGAGAGTACCAAGGAACTGAGGGGCCATCTGCCGGCACTGGTTAACAGCCCTCTAGGGCTGTTTCTCACATAACAGAGTGTTTGTCCAGCTGGCCTTCAGATTTTTCCTACACTAACCTCATCAAAATCTTTTCACTGATCTCTACAAAATGATTGCTGGTCTTTCACTGGGACTGGACAATCTAGTTGAACCTCCAACCAAAACAGACAACAAAAAAACAGAGAAGAACTTTATTGTCTACAATACCCACCACATAATCTTAAAACTACCTAACTAGAAGTAGAAATTCATGACCAAAGCACCTGCTGTCTTTGTTTAAAGGTGCAGTGGGGGAAGATAGAGCTCTACAATTGCTTTCAAAATAATTAAAGAGAATCCACCCCTCTCCAGGACTTCACAGAAATATAGAATATATTCAAAGATTAAGCAGGAGGTGCTACTAATAACTACAAACTACAGTGCAAAGCAGTCCAGAAGCATATGAAACACACACACAATTCCATCAAGCCCAAACATTCTCCAAACCTTCCTCCAAATAGACCAAAACAAAACCCCCAGTACTCCTTTTCTTCTCCCAGCTGGGATGCACCATAATCCCAGTGCTCTTTCTTCCCCCGTCGCCTCCTTCTCGTTGTCAGGCGAGATTGGGCTGGCCACGTCTGAACTGCCTCCACCTTTATTCAGGCCAAACTGGCTGGTGACATTCCTCATCACTACCAGTTAGAAGAGCAGATCTCCCCAAGAGAACACTACCAGATAGAAGAGCAGATCTCCCCAAGAGAAGAGGTAAGGAAGAGCAAAAACTGGCTTTGCTATCAGCCAAAATAGGGTAAGACAAAAGAATTATGGAAGTGAAATACCTAAGGATTGCAATTTCCTGTCTATTCCTGGCTTTTCTTTGAGGTCTGTACTCCATTGTCATTAAAGACATTAGGTTCATCCCAGGACACACCCACACGTGGGTTTTCTATCCCCTGACTGCCCTCTCTCCATAGGAATGACAGACTAAGGCAGACATAGTTCCTACTATGCCTGTCCACAAAGACAACACACGCCATGAAATGACATGTTTCCTTGGCAATATCCAAGTCTAACATTTGCTGTTGAATATGACAGCACAAGGATCTCAGATGCATCTTCCATAACAGTGATGAGACAGAACAACATAATTTTCATGGTAGGATGGTGTAATTTCAAACAGAGTATACTTGACAATGGTCTTTATGGTGCCTTTTAATTAAATACTGGTATAAAGTACCAATGTATTGTTAAGCCTTCCACCCTAATGAGACCACATCTGCAGTACTGGGCTCCCCAGTTCAAAAGGACAGGAAACTACTGTGAGAGTCCAATGCAAGCTACAAAGATGATAAAGGGACTGGAACACATACCTGATGAGAAAAGGCTGAGAGACCTGGGGCTGTTTAGGCTGGAGAAGAGGAGGCTGAGAGGGGATCTGATCAAGGTTTACAAATACCTTAAAGGTGGGTATCAGGAAGATGGGAGGCAGTGATAGGACAAGAGACAATGGACACATACTGCTGGAACACAGGAAATTCCACCTCAACATGAAGAGAAGCTTCATTGCTGTGGGGGTGCTGGAGCTTTGGAACAGGCTGCCCAGAGAGGTTGTGGAGTCTCCTTCTCTGGAGACTTGTCAATTCCACATGTACTAGTTCTTTTGTGGCCTGCCCTAGGTGATCCTCCTTTGGCAGGGTTGTAGACTTGATCTCCAGAGGTCTTTACCACTCTGTGATTCTATACTTTTACCATAGGTGGACTTGCACACAATGTACACACTCAGCTGTATACCTGGCTCTCTACAGGGGAAGGAACAATACTACCCACATCTCAGCAATAAAGTCATCCCACATGGGACTGATTTCAGCTACTAAAGAGGAATGAGGCCCATCACACTATAGCTAAATTCAAGAACCTTGCCTCACTCTTAGATAACTAGGGTTGGCACTGAGGAGGTGCACAGATGGGGGGAATCCTCCTCCTCCATCTGGAAGATTCAGTACACCTGTAGTAGCAGCTGCTTTGATGCACACAAAAATACACATCTCCTCCCCTTCAGACAAAGAAAATCAAGGTCTCAGCAATGGCAAAACTTTCAGGTTTATGAAGTGTCGGTTCCTATTCCCTTCCTGTGAGTCTGATCTCATGCAGTAAGATAAACCCCATCTCACTTTCTGAAACTAAGTTCTTTGAAACTACTGAGTGGAGAATTAAAGAAGAGAGAGTGGTACAAAGCAACCTCTGCACTGAGCAAAGCTTGGCAGATGATGACAGCACACATTCATGCAGACTAAGTTATTTTCTTAAACTAAGGACACATTGTTATTTCATGCAGACAAGCCAGTTTGATTTTAAAATGTTAAAGATACCTTCTTAGATGTTTTGGTTTAGTATTGCCCAAATTATTAACATAATATTAAATATGCATTATAAAATACCAATACACATAGATACACAGGAAGATCTTAAAACTGAGAGTTTCTCATATAGATCATAACAGAGCATAAAGAAGCATAAGCATGATATTCTGGTCTGAATCACTTCACATTTTTCAGGTGACAGATTAATAAATTGGTACTCAAACATATTCACTGTCAAAAACAGGTTTCTTGAATGAAAATTCATTCATCAGCAAGTTTGGGTCAAGCCCACTAGTGAGTTTCATGCTCAATTAAGCTCTGTGACAGCAGTAATTCCAATCAGTTAAAGAAGGGAAAGGGAAAGGGAAAGGGAAAGGGAAAGGGAAAGGGAAAGGGAAAGGGAAAGGGAAAGGGAANGGAAAGGGAAACAGAAAAAGGGGAAAGGGAAACAGAAAAAGGGGAAAGGGAAACAGAAAAAGGGGAAAGGGAAACAGAAAAAGGGGGAAGGGAAACAGAAAAAGGGGGAAGGGAAGGGACAAAAGGACAAAGAAAATAGAAATGAAAAAAAAGAAAAAGAAAAAAGAAAATAAAAATAGAAAAAAGGAAAAATAAAAAATATCTGGAAGCTATCAAAACTGATTCTGGTTTTCTGCTTTTAGTTATTCAGCAGACGTCTGTCAGTCTCTGTCTAATGCTGTCATAGCTTTAGCAGTTCCCAGTGATGGACAGCTGTGTTTGGGAGTGAGTGAGAATAACTGATATCTGTTTTGTTGACTGTGCTGTTTTTGTGAGCTCTCTGTCAATAACTTTTAGAATTATAGAACTGTTGAGGTTGGAAGAGACCTTTGAGATCGTCAAGTCCAACCACTCATCTAGAGCTTGCAATCCCATCACAATGCTAAGTCATTACCACTAAACCATGTCCCTCAGCACCACATCAATGTGGCTTTTAAAAATCTCCAGGGATGGTGACTCCACCACCTCCCTGGACTGCCTGTTCCAATGCCTGATAACCCTTTCTGGGAAGGAATTTTTCCTAGTATCCAACATGAACCTCCTTTGGCACAACTTGAGGCTGTTTCCTCTTGTCCTATCACTTGAATGATATTATCCATGACTCCTTTCAAAATTAATAAGTCATTTGGACACTAAACATAAATTAAGTCACATTTATTTAGTTCTTCATAAATTCTTTTTGTTGTTGTTGTGTCTTTTTCTAAATATAATAACTTTTATTACAGTATGTGGCTTTGTAGAAACTCCTGTGGAACAAGGAACCATTCATTCTCTCCTCTACAAAGAAAAGACTCTGACAATGATCTGCATTAAGAAGGAAATGCAGTTCTTCTATTTTAAGGAAAAATCTTTTCTTTGAAAGTCACTGTATTAAATAATGCAGTGTTTGTGACTATAACTCTTTCCCTATGCTCTATTTTCATTTGGACATCATGTCTTGGTAATTACATTCCACTGCACATCCATTTCCACTACAATGGTGGCACAGGTGATTTATAAAACTCAAATCTAAAAAGCTATGGATAGTAGTCAAGAGGCAGACATGAATCATGTTTCACACAGTTGGAGAATTTGCTATGATTAATTAATTAAAGATTTGCAGCCAGACCTTTCTTGCTTTCATAGCTTAATGAGAAAGCACAAATTAAATATGAAGCTTCAAAGACAGTGATTTTCAGACAAAAGTCTTCTGCCAATAATTTGAGAGAAGTGAGGTGTTTTATAACCTCTCAGATCACAATATCCTGAAATGATGAAATAACACTGAAATGTTATTGACAACTCTTACATGGGAAAAAAAAAAAAACAACATAAAAATCCAACTCCTTGTTTGGGTTCAGAGAGGTGAGGAGAAAGCTTGTGGGATCAGTAAGTTGTATTTCACTGTTTTTCTTGTTTTGATTGTCACACAATTGTGTGCTATCAGCTCAAAGAGGAAAATCTGCTGAGCATTGTTCTTCTGTTACCCTATTTAAGTTAGTGGGAGTTTCATCACTGAGTCTTAGAATCAGAGAGTCATTTTGGCTGGAAAAGACTTCTAAGATCTAGTTCAACCATTGACCTGACAACACTGCGGCCATTGTAACATGTCCTGAATTGTCATCTCCACACGTTCCTTGAACACCTCCGGGGATGCGATTCCACCACTTCCCTGGACAGCCTGTTTCAATGTCTGACCACTGTTTCCATAAGGAAAGTTTTCCTAATACCCAACCTAAACCTCCACTGACGCAATTTCAGGCCATTTCCTCTAGTTCCATCACCTGACACCAGGGAGAAGAGACAAATCCTCACGTCACTCCAGCCTCCTTGCAAGAGGCGAGCAATGAGGTCTCCCCTCAGCATCATCTTCTCTGTACTAAACAATTCCAGTTCTCTCAGCCATTCCTCATAATATTTGTTCTCCAGACTCTTCAATTTATTTACTACACTTCTCTGGACATGCTCCAGTTTATCAACAGTAGAGTCAGGGCAGTAGTGAGCAAGATTTTGATAATTCCATCTCTAAGAACAGATTTAAGGCCAGCCTTTGGAAGAGGTAAAAACCTATTTGACAAGGTGTAACTCTATTCTGATTTTATCAGTAGCCATTAAAATATTTCAACAGGTATCAACAAAACAAAACCAGAGGATGTTCTTCAGATTTCTTCTTGAAGTCCCTTTCTCAGTGATACACTTTGTCCACTGGAAGTTCTCAGACATATTCATTATGTAGTGTTGGAAACTGCCAATGCAGGACCAGAGAAGAAAGCAGAATAAATACAGATTCAACAATAAGAAAATTTGAAGGAGTGTCAATAAAATCATAATTTCACTTAAGAGCTTCATTTTGCACCATTTAAAATAAACCCATTTACCATTATGGCACCCTGCATATATTGCAAACAGAATGTCTTCAGACATTACAAAAAGGCAGCTGGATGGAATTTTTAATTGTATGCACTGATCTTAACAGCTGATCACAGAATGGTAGGGGTTGGAAGGAACCTCTAGGGATAAGAAAGTTCAATTCCCTTGCCAAAGCAGGCTCCCCTAGGGCAGGACATACAGCAATGTCCTCAGAGGACACTCCACAGCCTATTCTAGGGCTCTGTAACCCTCACAGCAAAGTTTTTCCTCATGATGAGGTGAAAATTCCTAGGTTCAAGTTTGTGTCCACTGTCCCTTGTCTTATCACAGGGCACCAGTAAAAAGAGATCCCCTCCTCTTCTTGACACCCACTCTTAAAGTAATTGTAAGCATTGGTGAGATTCCCTCTCAGGCTTCCCATTTTGAGGTTAAACTGCCCTAGGTCTCTCAGCCTTTCCTCATCAGACAGTTGCTTCAGTCTCTTCAACACACCTTGACTACTGTGTCCAGTTCTGGGATCTTCAATTCAAGAGAGATGTTGAGGTGCTGGAACATGTCCAGAGAAGGGCAACAAGGCTGGTGAGGGGCCTGGAACACAGACCCTATGAGGAGAGGCTGAGGGAGCTGAGGTGGTTAGCCTGGAGAAGAGGAGGCTCAGGGCAGACCTCATTGCTGCCTACAACTACCTGAAGGGAGGTTGTAGCCAGGTGGGGTTGGTCTCTTCTCCCAGACAACCAGGAACAGAACAAGGGGACACAGCCTCAAGTTCTGCCGGGGGAGGTATAGGCTGGATGTTAGGAGGAAGTTCTTCCCAGAGAGAGTGATTGGCATTGGAATGGGCTGCCCAGGGAGGTGGTGGAGTCACTGTCCCTGGGGGTGTTCAGGAAAAGCCTGGCTGAGGCACTTAGTGCCATGGTCTGGTTGACTGGCTCGGGCTGGGTGCTAGGTTGGACTGGCTGAGCTTGGAGGTCTCTTCCAACCTGATTGATTCGATTCTATTCTATTCTAAACTGGACGCAATACTCCAGATGTAGTCTAATCAAGACAGAATAGAGAGGGAGGAGAACCTCTCTTGATGACCAAGCCACACTGTCCTTGGTGCACCCCATTTGCTTGCTTGACCTCAAGGGCACAAAACCAAATAATGAATGCTTTTGAAAGTTTCTGGGAAATGCAATTACTCAGGTTAACATCTCATTAATTGCCTTGTATGTCAGAGGCTTTGCTTTTTTTTTTTTCTGCTAGCCATCAAGCAGGATTTCTGGAGAAAATAATGAAGTGTTAAAACCTACATTGCTGTCAAAGACTTGCTCACTATATGAATGTATAGGTCGATAAATGAAGAAAGCAAAAAGAACAGGAAAGGTGGAAACAACACTCAAATTTACGTGGTGCTAATGAGCACTGAACATTGTTAGAGGATGCCAGCCATGCAGCCATCTGCTGAAGATAGACAAAAGAACACACAAGGTTAAAAGGAACAGAAGACTTCAAAAATTCATGGTTCACTCAACTCCCACTTGAAGCTATTTTTATTGCAGGAAATACTTTGTTAGGATTCTGCAGAGACCCTACATGCCAAACTTCACTCAAATTCTGGAGGACCACACTCCAGCTAAATACCAAAACATATAAGAGGTCTATGTTGTTATTTTCTAGACTTTTATGACGGATGAACAAGGAGGTGCAGAGTGACAATGATGTCAAAAAAGAAACGTCACTGCTAGCATGTGTACTTTTTTAAAGACTCCAGAATAACTAGGACTCAAGGAAGGAATTAGGAGGATAAAAGACAAGGAAGGTTGTTTAAATAAATTTATGCTTGCACTGTAAGAGAATTGTAAACACTATCTCATACCTTCATGTTTACTCTTAAAAAACACCCCACCAAAACAAAACAAAAAGAAGCTTGTATCAAGTTACTTTTAGCTTCTCTTAAAGATACTTCAAAAGATAAAATACTATGAGTTTTGTTGGGTTTTGGTTGTCATAACAAAGATGACTGCAAACATTGTACTACCGTTTTAGCTTGGATAACAATATCAATTTACATCTGCTCAATCCCAGTCTTCTGGAAAAGTACCTGGCACATTATCATCAGCGAATCATAGAACTGTTTTTGTTGGAAAAAGCCCTTAAGATCATCAGATTCAACCATCATCTGACTCTACTATGTATGGTACTAAATATGTCCCTCAGCACCGTATCTCTGTGTGTTTTAAATACCTCCAGAGGTGGGGATTCAACCACCTCCCTGGGAAGCCTGTGCCAGTTTTGGAGAACTTTTTCAAGGAAGAAGTTTCTTCTAATACCCAACCTAAATCTTCCTTGGTGCAACTTGAGGCAATTTCCTCTTTTGTCATTTTTTACCTGGGGAGAAGAGCCCAACACCCATCTGGCTCCAACTTCCATTAAGGGAGCTGTATAGAGCCAGGGGGTCTCAACTCAAGCTCTTTTACTCCAGACTAATTAAATCCAAGCATAACATCATGAACACCAAAAAATAGTACTTGCAGAAATTCAGAGAGTAAGAGATACATTTTAAGAGTCTGGTAGTTCAATATTCATCAAAAAATCCAGTCCCAAACAGCAGCACAGAAAGCAGGTGGATGGTTTTGCAGGTCAAAAATTCTGGTTTGTTTTCTTCCACTTTTCCTCTAATT
The DNA here is from genome assembly GCA_013400475.1 of Tricholaema leucomelas. Lineage (NCBI taxonomy): Eukaryota > Metazoa > Chordata > Aves > Piciformes > Lybiidae > Tricholaema lacrymosa > Tricholaema leucomelas. The sequence goes on from WAAF01015416.1 coordinate 281,058, forward strand.
CCAGATAAAAGTGCTTTAATTCTTTTTCCTTATTCCTCATATTGGAAAAAAAAAATCTCCTTAAAAATACACTTTTAAACCTGAAACATTTATATCTTTAACATAAAGAAACAAGCAAACAGAAGTCACTAGGTTTAGTCCTTTTGTCAAGAGTTGTTAGTTGACTCAAGAGCAAAATAAACCCACTGCAATATTTTTCAATTAAATCCACAAGTCAGACAGAAGCTCTCACTCTGTGCAAGCTGATAGGCATGACTGGGTGATAAATTATGCTGATGGACTGACCAGAAGTTACAGATAGCATGCCAAAATGATAGCCTTTATACCAAGAAGTACCCTGTAAAGAATCTAAAAGCCTCTAACTTGGATTTAACTCTAGAAAGCAATGTTCTTAGTCCATTCCAAGCAGAATTCACCATTACTAGTATTTAAAAGATGTATAGATGTGGCACTTAAGGACAAGGCTGGTGAGGGGGCTGGAGCACAAGCCCTGTGAGAAGCATCTGAGGGGAGGGAGCTGAGGTTGTTCAGCCTGGAGAAGAGCAGGCTCAGGGGAGATCTTATTGCTCTCTGCAACTACCTGAAAGGAGGTTGTAGCCAGGTGGGAGTTGGTCTCTTCACCCAGGCAACCGGTGACAGAACAAGGAGACACAGCCTCAAGCTGCACCAGGTCAAGTTTAGGCTGGATGTTAGAAAGAAGTTCTTCACAGAAAGAGTGATTGGCATTGGAATGGGCTGCCTGGGGAGGTGGCAGAATCACCATCCCTGGAGATGTTTAAAAGGAGACTGGATGAGGGCATGGTTTAGTTAATTAGAAGGTGTTAGGTGATAGGTTGTACTTGATGATCTTGAAGGTCTTTTCCAACCTAATTAATTCTGTGATTCTGTGACACCGTTTAGGGGCACACTTGGCAGTGCTAGCTTTAGAGTTGGACTCAATGATCTTAAAGGTCTTTTCCAATGTAAATGATTTCTATAATATATTATTACACTTTTTTTTTTGAGGGGGGGGACACACAAAATAATGCACATATGGCAGACAGTTCCTAGCTATACAAGACTGTGCTCTTATTCCTCTAGCATAAGAGTTCTTGGTCCGTGTGTCACTGTGGCAGCACCAAGAAGGGACAAATCTTTGTCTGCCCATTAGTGTCTCTGCCCTCTCCATGATGTGCTATGGGGTTCTCTTTATGTCTGCCAGACGCATCTTCTCCTATCCTGTTTGGCACCTTGCCTTCTCCATTTACATTGGAAAAACAAGCAGACAGCTGGCTGGTGGATTCAGAGAACCTCCTTTGCTGGTTAGAGAAAATAATTGTTCTTTTCTACAAAGTACATTTTTCTATTTTAACATCAGCCTAAAGCATTCACAATGACCTTGCCTTCTGCAGGCAAACATTATCTCAGAAACAATCACTACCAGAGAATAGCCTGGAAAGTACAGAAGAGCGCCTATGGATTTCCAGCCCAATACAATAACCCAAATCTCACTAAGTCCTCAAATAAAAGTTCATACCATAATGCATAGATTTACAGAATGATTTAGGTTAGAAAGAGCCTTAATGATTATCTAGCTCCAAATCCTCTGTCATGGGCATGGGTGATTTAGTTAGGGCAATTAATGAGGCAGGAATTATAAAATACATAGTTAATTTTATTTTCAGAAAGCCCCACCCATAAATTTGGGTTCTAATTCAGTCAGGGAAATGTTCCCAAGGATGCTTATGGGCAATTCATTCATTTAGGAGAATTAGAAAATTGAAAATGACACCAAGGTGGGGGGAGATGTTGCTGGGCTGGGGGGCAGAAGGGCTCTGCAGCAGGACCTTGACCGCCTGGACAGATGGGCAGAGTCCAAAGGGATGGCGTTCAATAAGTCCAAGTGCCAGTGCTGCACTTTGGCCACAACAACCCCATGCAGAGGTACAGGCTGGGGTTGGAGTGGCAGAAGAGCATCCAATTCCAGGACAATGGGCCACTTCTACTGGACCAGGTAGCAACTTTTTCCAGTTTGGCTTTGAATACCTGCAGGGAAGGGCATTCATGACCTCCCTGGGCAACCTGTTGCAGTGTCTCACCATCCTCACTGTAAAGAATCTCTTTCTAACATCCAGTTTAAATCTGCCCTTCTCAAGCTTACTGGCTCAGTAAGTTTCTGCTCTCCATCCGCAGTCATGATGTACATTACAAGCAAATGACCACTATCCAGCGAAAAGGAAAGTCGTTTTTGTTGATGCTAAGAATGATTGAACTTTCTCTTTTGAAGTAAGATTCTAGAGGATAGAATCTCATTTTGTCACAAAAATTATTCAAAGATCCAAGAAACAACCTACAAAAAGGTGAGGGGGTTGAATTTTTTGGTGCAAGAGAAGATTTTGAGATGTTTGGTCTAACTCACTCATGATTTAAGATGCCTTCAACTAACAAAATCAGTTAATTGCCTTCATTTTCTTTCGGAATATGGCTCTATGATAGAACAGTGATGGATTACTGCCTCTGATTGCTCTTAATTTGTATTGCTCAATGTGTCACATCACCAGTCTTTACTTGAACACTACGTTTGATACATATTTTCATGGGATCACGGAATGGCTTGTGTTGAAAGGACCTTTCAAGGTCATCTAGTCCAAACTCCCTGCAGTCAGCAGGGATATCTTCAACTGACTACTCTTTCAGAAAAGAAATTTTTCATAATATCCAATTTAAACCTCCTCTGGTACAGCTTGAGACCATTCCTTCTTGTCTTGTTGTAAGTTACTCGTAAGGAGAGGCCAACACTGGCCTCACTACAACCTCCTTTCAGGAGGCTGCAGTGAGCAGTGAAGTCTTGCCTCAGCCTCCTGTTCTCCAAACTAAACAACCCCAGGTTCCTCAGCCTCAATTTGTAAGACATGCTCTCCAACCCATCAACAGTTTCACTGCCCTTCTCTGTACCTGTTGCAGCACCTCACTGTCTTTTTTGTACTGCAGTGACCAAAACTGAAGCCAGTATTTGAGGTGTGGCCCCACCGGTGCTGAGTACAGGGGCACACTCACTTCCTTAATCCTGCTGGCTACGCACATTTCTGATACAGGCCCTAAACTTTATAAACTAATCTCTGCTAGAACACTGGAAAATAGCTGACAAGATTTTTCAGAATCAGTATCATCCTCTTCACACACAGCATCCAGGTCAAGCAAAAATTTTGTTCATGTTGCCAAATCAGCTACTTCAAGGATATGCCTTGCAATACCACACCTCATTATCAGATACTACCTTTTCTATGCTGCACATATGGAAGGCTTAGAATTGTCTACATTTTGGTGAACTTTTATAGTCATAATAAAAGGCATATCTCTGCATAATGCATGGTCAGTTTTCTCTGCTGAATGCCAACTACCTTCTCTGTGAAGATATCAAAGTGCCATAACTTGTAAGTGAAATATTTACATATTTATTATTTTCCTTAACAAGCATAAATCCATGCATTTTCCTCTAACCTTGCTACAGAAAATGATTGAGTCATGTTATCTGAAATATGCACACAGCAAACACACACACAAACAGCCCAAGGCAGACACTCAGCCTGGAATATTTCATTGCTGATTGAAGTTTGGCAAAGTTAGAAGAAACTGGAAATGGAATTTCATCATGGAAAGCAACAGAATCATTTAGATTATCAAGTCCAAGTATTAACCCTACTCTACCAAGTCCACCACTAAGCCGTATCTCCAGGTACCACATCTACATGTCTTCTGTGCTGCTTTCTTCCCCACCCCCTGCCCCGCATCTGTTCGGCTGTCGAGACACAAAACCAAAACCACATCTACACAGTGTTTTCTGAATGAACATCACGACTGAATCTCTCAGCATTTGTCTGCTTATCTTCTCAGGCACCTTTAAAAATCCATAGACATAACAAACCCTGCTTTACACATTTTGAGGCTGGATTTGTGGTTCACCCATAGAATCATAGAATGGTTTAGGTTGGAAGGGACCTCAAGGATCATCCAGCTCCAACCCCCTGCCATAGGCAGGGACACCTCCCACCAGAGCAGGCTGCTCAAGGCCGTATGAAAACTCTACTGATAATATGGACTTGATGATCTCCAGGGGTCCCTTCCAACCCCTACCATTCTGTAATATTGGCTGTAAGTATTGCCAAAGGACTATCCCGACATAGTGCAGTGATCTCTTCATGAATCAATTGTTTCTGCATGTGAAACAGGAATTCTAAAACAAAAACGTTTTCATCATGGTATGTTTCTTCTAGCTCAGCTGAAACACAGGTTTTGGGAAAAAAAGGAAAGATAATTTTGCTCCACTAAATATAAATTCCACAATTAGAGCTTCCAAGGTAAGTCATGCTAGGGGAGGTTTAGATTAGATGTGAGGAAAAAACTTCTTATAACCAAAGACTCTCAAAAACTGAAACAGGCTGCCCAGGGAAGTGATTGAATTGCCATTCCTGGAGGTATTTAAAAGCCTTCTAGATATGGTGATCAAGGATATGGTGTTATAGTGTCCCTGGTAGAGTTAGATAATGTTTGGACTCGATCTTGAAGATCTTCTCCAAGCATAGTGATTCTGTGTGTGATTTCACCATGTGAAATCCCTGAGTACCCCTATCACCTCCAACTCAAGCATTTGATAGAGCTAGCAGTGGGTATGACAGCAGGTAATTTGCTCCTCACTTCCAGTTCCAGCCAGTCCATGGTGTTCTTAGAGCTGAGGCACACACTTTCATCATGCTGGATCAGAAACCTACCATTACTCCAGGCTCATGGCAGTCAGGCTTCTTTCTTATACCCTTTGCCCCACTCTTTTCTGATGGTCTGAATTCCAGACAGCCCAGTGCTCTCGTAATTATATGTTGACAAGGATTTAAAAAGGCAGAGAAAATTAAGATCAGAAACACTGTGCTTCCCCACCAACCCCCAGATCCAGTAGCCTAATTTACATGCAGAACACAGGCAACAAGCCTACATTATGAAGAATAATAGCATAGATTAAATTCAAAGTTTAGGGGATCTGTAGGTCTGGTGTACACACATTTATCCTCCTGTATATTTAAGTTAGCTCTAAACAGGAATGATTTCTTTATTATTAGCATTACTAGCATTGCTTGAAACATCCTTTTGTTTTCCCTGGATTGTAAAATATTTCTAAATACACAGTGCAATTTGTCTCTATTGAGCTTTTTTAAGGACCCCACATTAACCAAAGCAGCAGAGCTCAGAAATGCTGCAGAAGAAAAGTTCCCTATCAAAAGGTCTTTGCATGGTTCCTTCAGGAAAGAACTACCCAACAGCAACCATCTTAAAAGCCTTTCCAACCTTAATTATTCTGTGATTCTATAACCAAGCATTGGTTCCAGCAGATATCATAGAATGATTTGGGTTAGAAGCGATCTTAAAGATCATCTAGTTCCAATCACCCCCTACTAGAGCAGATTGTTCGAGGTCTTGTCCAACCTGGTCTCTAACACCTCCAGGGATGGTGACTCCATCACCTCCCCAGGAAACCTGTTCCAATGTCTAACCACTCTTGCAGAAAACAATTTTTTTCCTAATATCCAACTTAAGCCTCCCTGGCACAATTTCAGGCCATTTCATCTTGTTCTGTCACCTCATACTAGGAAGAAGAGACCAACACCCACCTCACTCCAACCTCCTTTCACAGAGTTGTAGAGAGCAATGAGGTCACTCTTTTTTTTCTCCAGACTAAACAATCCTAGTTCCCTCAGCTGCTCCTCATAAGACCTGTTTCTCCAGATATTTCACCAACTTTGTTGCCCTTCTCTGGCCTTGTTCCAGCATCTCAATGTCTTTCTTATTGTGAGTGGCCCAAAACTGAGCACAGTATTCAATCTGAGGCCTCATCAATACCAAATTAGCAGCCTGTCACTGATTACAAATCAGTAATTACTTTATGTTAATTGAAACATATTCCACATAACTTTGAAAGAACACCTACAGCTGGAAGTTACCCAGGGACAGTGTGAGACTGGGATTCCTGATCCAGCTCCAATCTAGTCCCACAGGGAAATTTTCTAGTTGGGTTTTCCCAACTTCGTTTGAGCACTTCAGTCTGCAATGCTGGCTGTTAACACATTTCCTCCTTCTCTCTTTCTCAGAAGCTTTCTGCTCACCCTTTTACCACTCCTAAGACTGACATCTGAGTCTGCTACTTACTAGGTTACAAGGTTTTCAAATACAGTTAGTCAAAAAACTTTTAGATACCTTCTCACGCAGAAGCAGGTGGCCCCAGGACAGATGCTCTCTTGGCCAACAAATGCTGCAGTTTCACATTCAGCAGTAGTGCTGGCTAAGGATCACTTTTGTCTTCATGGCAGAGTGCTCTTACTCCTTCTACCCCTTGTTTCTGTGCTGCTGCATAGTCAACCAGACAATAGATCTTATTTAGGTGAAAACTGATCACCAAACTAGAAAAAAACACAGACTTGGTGAGTGGACCACTCACTGGATAAGGAATTAGCTGGATGGTTGCATGCAGACAGTTGTGATCAATGGCACAATGGCCACCTGAAAACTAGTAGACAAATGGCATCCCACAGGGGTCAGTGCAGGGACCAGTGCTGTTTAACATCTTTGTCAGCAATATGGACAGAGGAATTGAGTGCACCTTCAGCAGGTTTGCAGATGACACCAAGCTGTGTGGCACAGTCGACTTGCTAGAGGGCAGGGATGCCATCCAGAGGGACCTGGACAGGCTGGAGAGGTGGGCCCAGGCCAACCTCATGACATTCAACAAGGTCAAGTCTAAGGTCCTGCATGGGGGTCAGCGCAATGTAAAGGGTGAGTGCCAGGAGGATGGAGTCAGGCTCTGCTTGGTGATGCCCAATGACAGAACAAGGGGCAATGGTTGGAAGCTGAGGCCTAGGAAGTTTCATTTAAACATGAGGAGGATTTTTTTCACTGTGAAGGTGACAGAACACCGGAACAGGCTGTGGAGTCTCCCTCTCTGGAGATATTCAAAACCTGCCTGGACATGTTCCTGTGTGATCTGGTATAGGTGATCCTACTCTGGCAGGGAGGTTGGACTGGATGATCTTTCAAAGTCCCTTCCAGTCCCTGACATTCTATGATAAATTTGCAGATGACACCAAGCTGGGGAGGAGTCCAATCTGCTGGAAGGTAGGAAGACACTTCAGAGAGACATGGACAGGCTGGGTCGATGGGCTGAGGCCAGTGTCATGAGGTTTAACAAGGTCAAGTACAGGGTCCTACACTTTGGCTGCAATAACCCCATGCAGCACTACAGACTGGGGAGTGAGTGACTGGAGAGAGGGGCCTGGGATGACAACTGACTGACCATGAGCCAGCAGTGATGCAAGCCCCATTTTGCAGTGCTATTCTTTAATGGATTTCACAGTGGAACAGCATCTGCACTCTGCTCAAGAGAGCCTTGAGGTTACAAGTTAAATGCTAGTAGAGCTTGCCATAGCTCCACTCAGATGCATCAAACTAGCAGAGATGCTCCTGATAAGAGGCAGATTGTGCAGCTTCTCAAGGGGACTAAAGGATGGAGACTTTAAGTAGATAAGTCTTTAGACTTCTGCTTTAAATGAAACAAAGCACTATTTTTGCACTTCTCTACCTTCAAAGAATTGCTACTATTTTGCAGCTCTTCTCTCTTTGTTGCTGTATGGGAGGGAAGCGTCATGTCAGTTCCTGCCAAATTTATTCTACGCCTTCAAACTCAGGCTGAGTCCTGTCTCCCTGTCCAGTCAGGTAGAGAAGCTGATAATAAACACATACATAGGCCAAACTTGGAAAGTTTATGCACGAGTTCCTGCCAGACACTGAAAATAAAGATAGTTAAACACACACAATACCCTCCAATGCTAAGAATCCGAGCAATAATGACTTTCATTATCTTGAGGTGAGTATCCAACACACATGGCTGTACATCCCAGCTGCATGCTACAACAATGGAAATGAATCCCAACACTTCCAAAATGCTCTGAAACACTAAACCAATGTTTGTAAAGTGCATACAGAAGGCAGTTGCCAAGAAAAACCTAGGGGGGAAATGAAGAACATCATTGTGAGACCAGACTTTGCGCAGCATGCAGCGAAGCAGTGAAGCATGCTTGGGTCTGCACACTGAATAGGAAAAAGAACTAAAAAAACCAAACAGCCAGCAATCGTTGAACCTCTGTTCTTTCAGCCTGCACAACTCCTCTGTGTACTCAAAAAGACAGAACCTGAGGAGAATGGGGTTATGGAATTAAAGACTATATTGCAATAATGATTAAATACAGATTCAGATTCACAAAATCAACCAGGTTGGAAGAGACCTCCAAGATCATCCAGTCCAACCCATCATCCAGCCCTGTTAAATCAACCAGACCACTGCACCAAGTGCCTCATCTAGGCTTTCCCTGAACACCTCCAGGGACCACCTTCCTGGGCAGCCCATCCCAACGCCAATCACGCTCCCTGGGAAGAACCTCCCCCCAGTACCCAGCCCATACTTCCCCCAGCAGAACGTGAGGCTGTGTCCCCTTGTTCTGTTGCTGGTTGCCTCGGAGAAGAGACCAACATGAATGAGCTGGATATTGTTAGAGTGTAGGGCTGAATGCAAATTATGTATCTTTTCAAATGCTGCCTTGATTAACTGGGCAAAAGAATGGGAAACACCAGTTCCTTCTCCTCTGTATTCTGCCAGGCTTTGATTTCCCTTTGTAACTCTTATACTCCCTTCTCTTTTACTGTCCTTGGCTATCTTATCTTTCTGGGTTTTGAGAAATAATGCCTTCAAGAGATGTAGCTCAAACTTTATCTTGTAATTGTATGTGCTCAGCCTTTAACAGAGGGGGAAAAAAAAGGAAAGGGGTTAGTATACTGTGTGAATGCCAGTACACTTACCAACATATCTGTGGAAGGCATAGTGCTATCATTTGTTCTCTTTAACCTTTATTACAAAAAAAAAAAAAAAAAAAAAAAAAAGAGAGAGAGAGAAAAAAGAAACAGTAGAAATAAATCTATATAAAAGCCATTTTCACTGCATGAGATTCAAAGAGCATTTAGTTGACAGCTGGGTTGCCTGCAGGTTGGACAAATTGTGTATGGGTTTTTTACTTTATTTATAAATTTAATTCCTTAAGAGCTAGTGTGTATGTCTGAGAATACCTGAGGTTTAGGTCGAGAAAGTAAAAACATCCCTGAGAAGTGTTCCTCCTTTAACAGGATGGATTGCAGGAGAGAGGGAAGATTCTGCATGTTGCCTTTTTGTCAATCACTAAGAAGACAACGAGCGCACAAACAGGCAAATATAGAATCATAGAATAGTTTGTATCGGAAGGGACCTTAAAGATCACCCAGTTCCAAAACCCCTGCCTTGGGCAGGGGATATCTCCCACTAGACCAGGTTGCTCAAGGCCCTGTCCAACCTGGCCTTGAAAATGTCCAGGGAGAGAACATCCACAACCTCTCTGGGCAACCCGATCCAGTGTCTCACCATCCTCACTGTAAAGAATTTCTTCCTAATATCCATTCTAAATCTCCCTTCTTCCAGCTTAAAGCTCCTTGTCTTAGCATTACAAGTTGTTGTGAAAAGTCCCTCCCTACTCCCAACAATCACATAAGAGGACCAGATCTATACCCATTAACCTTTGGAGTGTCATTCATTTATTTTAAATATTAAACTTTGGTAGCTATCAGTTCGAATCTGAGCAGAGAAGCAATAGGCTGACTTTTGGAGATGCTGACTCTTGGTGTCCTTAGTACCAGTACACCCTGAAATTCAACAAGAAAACACCAACCTACTGATTTTATCTGTGAAGTATCCACCTGGAGAAACAAGGCCAGGTTTGTTTTAATTCAGGTAGCTAATTTGAAAGATGATGATGTGTTTGCCTTGTCACAGAGATCTGCTTTAAAAAAAATACAAATTTAAAAAAACTAAACAAACGTCAAAACCAAACTAAACCCCAAATACAAAACAAAAAAAACCCAAACCAAGCAACAAAAAAAACCCACACAAAAAGCAAAAAACACACACAAACAACAAACTAAACCAAACCAAGAAAAAATAAACCCCCACCAATTCCCTCTCCCTAGTGTTGGGTATATCAATCTGGTTTCCAATCTATTTGTCCAAAGAGGCTTCTCAGAGACAGCTGAACAGATTTCTATTGTTTATTTTTATTATGTTTTTATTAGTATGACTTCTCCTGTGACAATGTAAAAAGGGTTTTTCTTGCATTTGTCTTTGACAGGAGAAATCCTTCTGTCACAGAAATTGTTCAGATTTTAATTAAAAATCCATTTTCAAGCACTTAGTTCAATAAAATGCGAGCCAGAGAAAAATAAATGGATCAAGAACACTGAAGTAAAGCATTCGGGCCAACTTGAATTTTAAAAATTAAAGAAGCTGACAAGTCTCCTCTTAATTCTTCCACAATTACAAAGGGCAGAAAGGTTTACTCCTCAGAGTGAAACATAAGAAATTAAAGCAGATATTTTGGCAGGAGAGTGCCAGTGACATGGATCAGGAAAGGGATGCTTTATCAGGGGTCACAGAATGGATGACCAAAGTAGTAAGTATCCTTATCGAGCAATCTGTGTTTTAGGTACTGCACCATGACTGAGACTGCAAAGTAAGACTGAGTTATGAGCATTAATTTTTCACTCCCTATGTCAAAAAATAGCACAAACCAAGTCTAAGGATGCTTCCATCTAACTCCATGAAGAACTGAGCACAGAAAAGCAGGAAGTCCAAGAAAAAGAAATTAGCTCCAAAACTCAGGATCCTTCACAGAGGTTGCTCCTGGCTAGTCTTTTTCTTTCTCCTCAGAGCATGAGGAAAAGACAGTTAATGTGAACAGCAAGTGGAAGCAGAGTGACCAGAATAGTAATTTAGCAGACACAAGGCAAGTTGTGAGCTAGCAATTAAGCTCATCTCACTAGTACACTTCTCTCATAACACAGGGAAATTAAGCCTTTTTCTTTGCTTTCCCTCTACTCTTGTCTACTCATTTGTCTTACACTTTGTTCCCTTAGATTGTTTTGTTTCGTGATCACAAATATGCTTCCAATACTCCTCAGTCCACATTCCTACCATTACCAACCATAAAGATATCTGTGCAATAAACTGACAAACCATTCTGCTCAGTGATCACTGCTCCTGCCCTGTTAGCTGGGGTAATAAATCATTTTAGCAGATGAATTTGTCATCCAGGACTGTTACAGTATACGAGCAGCAGAGACAACAAGCCTCCAGGCAAAGGAACAGTAGCAAAACCTAAATTAAAATCTACAACAAAAAAATGCCAACAATCAGGAAGATATTGGAAAGAAACAATTTAAAGACAGCATACAGAATCATTGAATTGTTGAGACTGGAAGAGACTTTTGAGACCATCAAGTCCAACCTCTTGTCACAATCCCACCACTACTGCTAAGCCAGTACCACTAAGCCATGTCCTTCTGCACCACATCCACGCACCTTTGAAATCTCTCCAGGGATGGTCACTTTGCCACCTCCCTGGGCAACCTGTTCCAATGCCTCATAACCCCTCCTGTGAAGATGATTTTCCATAATATCCTCCCTGAACCTGCCGTGGTGTAACTTCAGGCAGTTTCCTCTTGCCCTGAATCTTTGTTGCATGACAGCATAGACCAACTTCATTTCAACCTCCTTTCAAGGAGTTGTAAAGGGTGATCGGGTATCCTCTCAGCCTCCTCTTCTCCACACTAAACAACCTTAGTTCCCTCAGCATTCCTCATAAGACTCATAAGGGACTTCATCAGTTTAGTTGTTCTTCTGGATGTTAGGAGGAAGTTCTTCACAGAGAGAGTGATTGGCATTGGAATAGGCTGCCCAGGGAGGTGGTGGAGTCACCGTCCCTGGAGGTGTTCAAGAGAAGACTGAATAAGGCACTTAGTGCCATGGTCTAGTTGACTGGACAAGGCTGGTTGCTAGGTTGGACTGGATGATCTTGGAGGTCTCTTCCAACCTGGTTGATTCTATGATTCTTCACCATCTTAGTCGCTCTTCTAGTCAGTACAGTCCCTAAATCTGCCACGGCTGTGATTCAACTAATCCATGTATTTTGGCTCATTCTAACCACTCATAGTTGGAACAAGCCGAAACCAAAGCCAAATTGGAAGAATAAATGCACTTGCTCCCTCTTTCTCCCATTTGGCAGGATGAAATCAATACTGTTTTCTACCTCTGTGAGTTTAGCCATCGAGAAATGTTTGGATGTCAGGAAAAATTTCTTCACAGAAAGGGCTGTCAAGCATTGAAACAGGCTCCCTAGGAAAATGGTGAAGTCAGCAATCTCAGAGGCATTTCAAAGACTCATGGATGTAGTGCTGAGAGACATGATGGTTGTGGAAGGCTAATAGGCTAAAACATGTCCCAGATTGTCTCACCCTTCTGGTGATGGGGGAAGCAAGGGTAGGAGGAAAACAAAGGCTTGGGCCATCATGTCCATTATGCCCCCTCCCTAAGAGATGAACAGGTGTTTATGCACTTGTGGGTGTCTTGCCCAAATAAGGGTGAGCAAGCTCTGGTTTCACCTAGTATGATCAGTTGGGCAAAGTGCCATTCTGATTGGTGAATCTCTGTGAACGAAGGAGCCATTACACTCGGGCAAATAATACAAATGGAGCTAAGTTGTAAGCAATCATTACTCTGCTCTGCCTCACTGCTGCTGCTTAGATGTGTTCTGTTCTGCTCAGACAATGTGCTCTGCCTCACTGCTCTTGGCTTGGACAAGGTGTTCTGCACTCCCTTGTGCTTCAGACTAGTTTAGCCCTGATGTTTTGATCTTGAACTACCTAGAAACTCAAGTGCTTCAAGTTTACCAGAAGGGACATTGCGTAGTAGGACCTTGAAGCAGACCTCGAGGAGCATGTTGGAGAAGGGTGAAGAGAAAGTGAGCAGTTCCTGCTTTCAGACCACCACACCTCGAATTCCTGCTGGAAGGACCTGCCTCTGCAGCAAACTGTCACCACTCATGAGAACACACCGAGCAGTTCCAACACTGCCACAATGGAGCCGGAGACTATCTCTAAATTCTACTTCACTGCCGTGAGTAGAGCAGACATTCCTTAGGGCTCCAGGCTGCCTATTTATAAGTGGGGCTGAGCCATTCTGTGGCTAAAACGTCTCCAATTTTCTGATTCTCCTAAATTACTAAATTGCCCCTAAGCATCCTTGTGAAGATTTGTCCTGACTGAATTAGAACCCAAATTTCACTGGTTTGTATATAGTTTGTGCACAGGGCCTTTTGGAAACAAAATAACTACCTATTTTATAACTCCTGCCTCGTTAGTTGCCCCAACTAACTCAATAGTTTAGTGGTAGTGGCTTAGGAGTAGTGCAGGGCTTGTGAGTACTAGGATTGCAGATGATCTCAAAAGTCTGTTCCAGCCTCAACTGTTCCATCATTTTTTCATTCTAAATACTGCTCATTGTCAGTGTTTTTCTGTTCACCTATGTCAAGTGAACACAAAATGCTCTGAACCATAACAAAACTCTGGCTAGCGTATTCAGTAGTGGTTTGGCTCCACTTCAACCTTATTACAACTAGGCAGTCCTCCAGATGTTGTGACCTAACTGGGACACCATGCTGTGCTACATGCTGTGTGCCCCATGTGATGAACTGGCATGAGCATTTGCTTATAAAGACAGCATTTCTCGGATACCTGACTTCCAGAAGACGTCTGTAGCTAACCTTTTCCACTGCTTAGTTTTTTGAAGCAGAGCAATAGCAAGTAACTCCAAATGAAAGAAGGCATAAAGAACATAAAATTTTGTACAATAAAAAATTATCTAAAACCAAATCCACAAAGGGAAAAAGCACAGTGAGTTTGCTAGAGTTACTCAAAACTCAATGGCCAAGCCAGGAAAAAGAGCAAGCATTTTGTCTAAAAGGAGGAAAGCAAGAAAACAGGGAGCTATAAATGGCTAAATCTCATTAGAAAAGGCAGATTTGCCACATTTCCTCTCAGAGTCGGTAACTAATCTGATTTTTTTTTAGGAAAAAAAAATAGAAAAGTCTAAGAAAAGAAACAGAGCCAAATTACTTCTGTCTGTTAGAAGACTGAGCCATCAGTGGGAAAGCTACAGTCAGGACTCAGCATATACAAGAAAGGCATCATGGAAATGGCTTTAAGCTGGAAGAGAGTAGGTTTAGACTGCATATTAGGAAGAAATTCTTTACGGTGAGTGTGGTGAGACACTGGACTAGTGAGGCTGAAGATTCTCCTCCCTGAAGGTTCTCAAGAGCAGATAGGAGAGGACCTTAAGCAACCTGTTTTGGTGGGAGATGTCTCTGTCCATGGTGGGGTGGGGGGGGGGGGGTGGGGGGNGTTAATAGTTGGGCTCCAAGAACTTAAAGGTCTCTTCCAATCCAAATAATTCCATGATTTTATGAAAGAAGAAAAAAACAAGCAGCCTTTCTCTGCATATACAGCATGGCAACAAGTCTATAGCACTTGTTGCCACAGACTGATGATTTATGTCTGATGATTCATGTCAGACTTCAGTTGCTGTGAAAAGCCTTAGCTGTAAAACCATTCCATAAGCATTGCAATGAAGAAAAGGCATCACAAACACATTTGTCAGTATGCAAATATCTATGTAAAGCCACTTGTCTACAGCCTACAGTGCTAATGCAAAAGGAAAATGGACATGGCAAAAACACACAAAGGGCAAAAGGAGGGAGAGCAGGGAAATGTACAAAAAAAAACCCCATAGGAAACCCAAGTATTGCAGTCTATAATTGGATGTTAACCTCAGACACACCACTACAAAATAACTCAAAAGTTTTATTACCCAGAGTTACCACCTGTTGACCTCTCATTGCCTGTTCAATCCACACGCAAGCAATCAAAGTACAAGTGATTCAGCTTACACCAGTCAGCTAGAGTAGGGTGGAATCACAGAATCACAGAATGTAAGGCTCAGAAGGGACCTCTGGAGATCATCAAGTCCAATCCCCCTGCCAAAATAGGATCACCTAGGGCAGGACACCCAGGACCATCTCCAGGTGCATTTGGAAAGTCTCCAGAGAAGCAGACTCCACAACCTCTTTGAGCAGTTCCAGGGCTCTGCCACCCTTACAGAAAACTTTTTCCTCATACTGAGGTGGAACTTCCTGTGTTTCAGTTTCTATCCATTGCCTCTTGTCCTATCACAGGATACATATGCTTGAGGTCTTCAATCTGCTACACATAGGGTTCATTACCACAGTTCAGGGACCACCCAATAGAAGGAAAGGACATGGTAAAATACCTCTATTCTGCTCCTGAAACTGACAGCAGACTTCAGATAAGCACAGAGCAACTAAGTTTTCAAGACTTAAAGCATGCCACTTGACCTCCAGCATATCCCCATGGGAGTACTCCCACTTTTGGCAAACATGCATAAAATACACCTCAATGCACTCATGCTTGTCATGGTCAACTAGCCCACTGTAACTTACTACATCCCAGAAACTCAATCATGTCTCTCAGTCCAAAACACCAGCCTGCACTGATGCTTCTGCTTTGTGGGAATTGCATATGTGCATATCCAAACAAGTTTTCATCTGCTCATTGGGTGATACCAGCAGTTACCACAAGAAGTTAGGAAAGAGTAGCAGCTAGATCAAGACCAGTCTTAGAATCACAGAATACCTTGAACTGGGAAGGACCTTCAAAAGATCATTTAGTTTCAACCTCCAACTCCACCTCCCAGCAGACCAGGTTGCTCATAGCTTTAGCCAGCCTGGTCTTCAATACTCTCAGGGGTAAGATATCCACAACTTCTCTGAGCAGCACATTCCAGTGTCTCACCACGCTCATGGTAAAGAATTTCTTCCTAAGATCTAATCTAAATCTCCCTGGCTCTAGTTTCAAACGATTCTTCCTTGTACTATCACCACATGCCTTTACCAAAAGTCCCTCTCCAGCTTTCTCGTAGCTCCCTTCAGGTCAGGAGGCTTCTCTTCTCCAGGTTGAAGAAACCCAACTCTCTCAAACTGTCCTTCTAGAAGAGTTGCTCCAGCCTTCTGATCATCCTTGTGGCCCTCCTCTGGACCCTTTCCAAAAGGGTCTTTTAACTCTACGGCTTATAGTATTTAACCTTCCTATTTCTGACCCACCGTGTACACTGCGATCATGGAAGTGAGGGAGGATAAAACCTCATCTTCTGTAATACATTTTTGTCCTGTTCTATTTAAATGCTTTAAGACCCACAAAATTTGAAAGTATCCTGCATTATTGCTCAAGATTACTGCTCTGACAATAAAATTCTAGCTTTCCCATCATCAAAGCAGTAAAGTACATTATACCTCAGGAATAGATATGAGAAAGACAGCTGTAAAAGAAATACACAGGCAGGATTCACTGTACTTGATCTGCTTAGAGGAAGAAAAAAAAGCAAACCTGACCAACCAAAACAAAACGGTCTCCACTCTCTCTCTCTCACCAGGATGCAATGGAATGTTTTCTGCACAGCATCCACCATATTTGGTAACTGATGGGTGAAAAAATATTAAAGAAACTCACCAAAACTGCTAGAGGCCTATATAAGCAAGCAGCAGAGTTTCCTAAAATGATTAACCACTGAAGATAGTTTGGAGATGATGAAACAGTAAGTGACAGATCACGTTGAGCCAGCAATGTGCACAGGTGGTCAAGAAGGCCAACAGCATCCTGGCCTGGACCAGCAATAGTGTGTCCAGTAGGAGTAGGGAAGGGATCATGACCTTGTACTCAGCACTGGTGAGGTCACACCTTGAATCCTGGTATCAGTTTTGGGCACCTCACTACAAGAAGGACATTGAGGTACTGGAGTGGGTCTAGAGAAGGGCAACAAAGCTTGTGAAGGGTTTGGAGAACAGGTCTTATGAGTAGCAGCTGAGGGACCTGGGATTGTTTAGTCTGAAGAAAAGGCAGAGAGACATCATTGCTCTCTACAACTCCCCGAAAAGAGTTTGGAGTGAGGTGGGGGTTGGTCTCTTCTCCCTAGTATCAGGTGATAGAACAAGAGGAAATGGCCTGAAATTGTGCCAGGAGAGGTTTTGGATGAATATTAGGAAAATTTTCTTTGCTACAGGAGTGGTCAGACATTGGAATAGGTTGCTCAGGGAGGCAGTGGTGTCACCATCCCTGAAACATATGGATATGGCACCTTGGGACATGGTTTAATGGCTACAGTGATGTTAGGTTGATGGTTGGATCTGACAACCTTAGAAGACTTCTCAAACTAAAATAATTCTAAGGTAATACTTCCTCTACCTGGGCAACTGGCACTGGGTAACCTTATGTCACTTGTCCAAACATTCTCTATACTTAGATATGGTTATGGTTCATTTTTTTTTTTTACTTCTACTTGCAGAAATGATAAAAATGTGTCTGAGGTACTTCTGTGTTCTTTACAGCACCCATCTAAAGCCAGCATGCAATATTTGACATGATTTTGACAGATACCAAACCACATCACTCCATGATCATGTGATGATCAGATCTGAGTCCCACTTTGGAATTCATGAGAGTAGGCAGCTGTGAGCTCCCCTATCTTTCAGGAACTATATACACATAAAAGATAATCACAGCTTTCATTTATATTTTTTAGAGTTTCTATCCAATTTTCTGTCGGAGATAACCTTGAAAATGTAAAGGAAAAAATGATAGACAGAATGCTGGGTTTGAAAGGATTGAGAGCTACGTTCAGTATCAACAGAAGGCTGGAAGTGAGAAGCCTGAAAAATACACACACCCTTTCCAAACAACTCGATTAAAGTTTAAGTATAGCAAAATCCTTTGCACAAAAATCCCAACCCTCCCTGTTCAGATGATTTAAGAAAGTAAAGCAGGGAGTTCCTTAGATGGCTAAATGGAAACAACTCCCTGAAAGAAGGATAGAGTCAAGGAGAACTCTAGTGTCAGGTGATAGTGACAGCAGAAGATGAAATGACCTGAAATTATGCCGGGGAAGTTTAGCTTGGATGTCAGGAAAAAATTCTTTCCTGTGAGAGTGGTCAGGCATTGGAACAAGATGTCCAGAGAAGTGGTGGAGTCACTGTCCTTGGAGGTGTTTCAGCAAGTCGTGGACATGGCACTTTGGGATATGGTTTAATGACCACAGCGGTGTTAGATAGATGATTGGACTGGATGATCTTAGAGGTCTTTTCCAACTGAAACAGTTCTGTAATTCTATGATTCTATGAAACAGCTGTACCTATGACTTGACAGAAATGAAGGAGCCTGTCTTAAGGCAATGAGAAGAATTTTAACCAAAGAGGAAGAGGCAATCTTGCAGGCCACTCTCAATCTCAATGACTACACCATTTCAGATGGTTTATTCTCCTCCTCCTCCTTGAAGAACTACTCTATTTTCTTGACATCATGCAGCCTAAGAAATATTTCCCTTTTGTCTTCATATTTATGTGTCATGGTGAAACTCAGAGAGAGTGGCAGAGAGCTATCTTCAAATACATAAAGTGGTGTTATAAAAAGAACAGGAATCAATTATTCCCCTTAATTAATGAAGGCAGAAGAGGAAGTAATGAACTTAAGCAGCATCAGGGGAAATTTAGGTCAAATACAGTTACTGTATGAAGTTTCACACAGTAAGAAGAAAAGTTAGGCAAATGAACCAACCAACAAGGGAAGTTAAAGAGCTTTCGTCAGCGGTACATGACCAAGGTTAGAAATCTCCCTGGAGGATAACTGAGGAAAAATGAAGCCATTCTTATTCTCTCAGTGGGAGAATGGACAAGAGGTTAAATTCAAAGCCTCTTTGAACATTTACAATTCTCTTTTCCTCTTTTGTATTTCTTTTCTCCTTAGCAGCATCTTCCCCTATTTCTTCATGCTGTGTGAAGAGTTCTGCATTGGATAGCCAACATTCTTTCAAAGCTTGATGGGAATATTGTATTTATTATATAGATGATAATATTATATTTATTTATATATGGGGGTTATTGTACCATTATTTATTATTAAAAGTCTTTCTTTTCCAAGTCCCATGTCTTCCTGTCATGTCAGGACTTCCAAGAAAGCCAAAGACATCCAAGAATCTTCAGGTGCTGCTGTTTATCAAGGCACAATTCTGGTTGCAAGAGACAAACTCAGGAAGTCAAGCAACACCGGCATAGCTCTTTGTAAAGCCCATCTCTTTTTCTTTGTTGTCTTTTTGTTTATATTGGATTTTTTTTTCATCTGTATGATATGCAGGTAGTGAAAATATAAAATAATTTGAAAAACAAAAAGCACAAAAGAGATAAGAAATACAAAATATGAAAGATACGAAAGACGGAAAAGTTTTTCTTCCCAAATCTTGTTTTGTTTTCATCTGAAAGTTCAAACCTGCTTTCCTTACTATTGTTACTTTTCCTTTCCTTAAGAAGATCAGAGTAAACCACAGTGAATCTGATGAAGGGATGGCCATATTGTATTATTTTAGCTTTTATTATGATTTCTAAGGAGTTATCTCTGTTATTGCTTTCCACTGTTCTGAGTTCAGCTAGGACAGGGTTAATTTTCATAAGAAGCTGGTATAGCCCACAGCCAGGATCACAGAATCATAGAATCACAGAACGGTAGTGGCTGGAAGAGATCTCTGGAGATCGAGTCCAAATCCTCTGCCAAAGTAGGATCACCTAGGGCAGGCCACACAGGAACATATTCAGGCTCCTGCGAGAAAGAGAGCAGCCCTGAGGAGAGTGACCTGGGGGGTGCTGGTGTACAAGAAGCTCAACATGAGCCAACAGTGTGTACTTGCAGCCCAGAAAGCCAACCAGATCCTGGGCTGCATCAGGAGAAGTGTGGCCAGCCGGTCAAGGGAGGTGATTCTCCCCCTTTACTGTGCTCTTGTGAGCCACTATTACAAGAGGCATGTGGGCATGCTGGAACATGTCCAGAGAAGGGGTACAAGGATGATCAGAAGGCTGAAGCACCTCTCCTGTGAGGACAGACTGAAAGAGTTAGAGCTGTTCAGACCTTATTGTGGCCTGCCAGTACTTGAAGAGGGCCTACAAAAAAGCTGGGGAGGGACTTTTTAGGCTCTCAGGGAGTAACAGGACTAGGGGCAATGGAGCAACACTGGAGATGGGGAGATTCAGCCTGGACGTGAGAAGGAAGTTATTCAGCATGAGAGTGGTGAGAGGCTGGAATGTATGATTCTATGAAATAACTGATTCTATGATTTTAGGTGTCTCTTTAAAGTCTCTAGAGAAGCAGACTCCACAACCTCTCTGGGCAGGCTATTCATCAACTACCAGGCAATGCACCATCTAGTAAATGTCACAGAATCTATACATGACTGGTACTCCACCTAAAGAAAGTTTATGCTGCTAAACCTCACTTTTCCCTGTGGATAAACATTCATTGTAAGACATGTTATGATCTTGGATAACAGTTATTTTCTTCTCCTGTTCTGGTACTGTAAAAATACACATCCAAATGTTCAGGGCAAGGGAGCTAAAATCACAGAAATTGCCATTAAGTCCAGGAAAACAATAGGAATTAGAGCTCCAGATCACTCAAATGCACTTTAAAGTCCAAGTGCAAATTTGTAAGCATTTTTAATATCCTGTTGTATAACAATCAGTTACTCTACTCCAATAAGGTTTGCCTTTCTTCTGAGATGACCTGAGACAAACTTAGTGGAATCAGGCGTGTGCTCAAACTCCCAATGTTTTTGTTCAGCTTCATTTCCCTTAGGATTACTTCACAGTTTTTCTTCCAGAAATTGTCAGTATTCATTATGACTTTCTAAAAAATCACAACACCACTGCTCATTTCAGATAATTCCTTCCAAAGTTCTCCCCAAAACAGATCCTTTTAGCTGCAATATTGATGGGAGCTGTGTGGTGGGTTAGCAACTTCCCCCTCCTGCTACTGAAATTTGCCAGAGTAGCTCAGACAGCTTGGAAGTAAGAGGAAGCTGTATTTACAGCAAAGGGAAATTTACAAGCATATGTACACAATGCATTTACAAGTATTGACAATTACATACAAATCAGAAACAACACAGATATCCAAACTCCCTCCAGGACCAAGGAAACTGCCCAGAAGGAATTCAAAGCTACCCCTCTCTTTCTCTTTCTACTTTCCCAGACAGACAGACAAAACAAGCAGCAATGCTTACCTTGTCTTCTGGTAGCCAAGATTAGTGTAGAGATATTAGAGCAAAGCCAGGAGGAAGCGAATAGGTCCGTCCAGTCTCTCAGAACAGAGGGGACATACTGGTGACATTCCGGCTGGAGATGACTGCAATGCATTATGGAAAAGAAAAAAAAAGAGAGAGAGTCAACTCCTCCTTTTGGGCAATGGGAGTCAGTGAACTTCTTTGAAGACACAGATTCAGAGATTCATAGACTGGTTTGGGTCAGAAGGGACCTTAACGATCTTTGAGTTCCAACCCCCAAAACTAAGGCAGGGCCTTCCTCCACTAGAGCAGGGTGCTGAAGGCCTCATCCAGCCTGGCCTTGAATATCTACAGGGAGTGGGCATCTGCAACCTACCTGGGCAACGTGTTGCAGTATCTTGCTACCCCCACTGTAAAGAATTTCTTCTTAATGTCCAGTATAAATCTACCCTCTTCAATCCAAATATTCCCAGTAATTAAAGCAGGATTTATGTCCCTGGTTTTGTTATTTACTCAAAGACTATGTGTGCGAAGGCCTCCAGCCACACTGACTCTAGGGTTCTGTGTGAGGCAGTAACAGATGTGTCCAGTTTGCTCTGAGAGAGTCAGGCTGGGTTCTGGACTTCATACAGCTTAGGTAGAATCATAGAATCAGTCAGGGTTGGAAGGGACCACAAGGATCATCTTGTTCCAACCCCCCTGGCATAGGCAGGGGCACCCTACGCTAGAGCAGCCTGGCCACAGCCTCATCCAGTCTGGCCTTAAACACCAACAGGCACAAGGCCTCAACCACCTCCCTGGGCAACCCAATCCAGGCTCTTACCACTCTCATGCCGAACAACTTCCTCCTCACGTCCGGTCTGAATCTCCCCACCTCCAGCTTTGCTCCATTTCCCCTAGTTCTGTCACTCCCTGAGAACCTAACAAGTTCTTCCCCAGCTTCTTTGTAGGACCCATTCAGAAAATGGCAGGCCACAATGAGGTCACCTCAGAGCCTCCTCCTCTCCGGACTGAACAGCCTCAACTCTTTCAGTCTGTCCTCATAGGAGAGGTAGTGCAGGGTTAACCAGCCCTGCCAAGAGGCAAAGGAGCAGTCAGGACACTGAGCTGGCACAGACATTATCTTTATGACTTGCCCCAACTCATTCCAAGCTAGCCAAGCTGGGGTGTTTCTGCATGATTTGAAGGCCAGCAATGAATAAGTTTGCCTGAAGGAAACATACTCTAGGAAGTTTTCAAAGGAGGCAGTAAGAATATTTCCACATTTGAACTTACAGCTTAATTCCTCCACATGATGTGCAGGAAAATTGCCATTTGGAAATACCAATTTGGAGGCTTCTTTTTCAAACACTTCTTGCAGAAGAATGCTAACCACCTCTTTTAAACCTATGGAGCTATATATATATAGCTGAAGACACTACTATATATTATCTTTAATATAGATATTTTAGATATATATTATATATATTTTAAATATACATATATATATATATATCTTCCTAGCTTTCCTTCACTTAAAATCATTGGCTCAGTCTGCTGTTTTAAGACCCTTATGCTGAAATATTCCTCCTAGTAATCTGCTGTTGTTTCAGTACACCTTTTCTCTGCTATGAGGACAGGCTGAGAGAGTTGGGGCTCTGCAGCCTGGAGAAGAGAAGGCTTCGAGGAGACCTTAGAGTGGCTTTCCAGTATCTGAAGGGAGCCTACAGGAAGGCTGGGGAGGGACTATTGACAAGGTCTGGTAATGTCAGGACGAGGGGGAATGGGTTTAAGCTGGAAGAGGGGAGATTTAGACTGGATGTTAGGAGGAAGTTCTTTACAGTGAGGGTGGTAAGACACTGGCACAGGTTGCCCAGGGAGGTTGTGGATGCTTCCTCCCTGGAGGCATTTAAAGCCAGGCTGGATGAGGCCTTGAGCAACCTGCTCTAGTGGGAGGTGTCCCTGCCTGTGGCAGGGAGTTGGACCTGGATGATCCTTGAGGTCCCTTCCAACCTAAACCACTCTATGATTCTTCATCTCACATGCTTTCTGTCATATATATGTGTAAATAACAACAAACCCAAACAGTTACAATCACAGAATCAGAGAATCATTCCATTTGGAAGAGACCTTTAAGATCATCTAATATCAACCTTCAACTTAAGAGCATAATGGCCATTAAACCATGTCCCAAAGTGCCATATCTACACATTTCTTGAACACTTCGAGGGTACAGTGGCTCTACCACCTCCCTAGGCAGCCTGTTCCAGTGCCTGACCAGTGTTACAAGAAATAAAAGTTTTCCAAATATCAAACCTAAACCTCCCCTGGCACAATTTCAGGCCACTTGGAGCTGGGGTTGTTAAGCTTGGAGGAGGCTCAGAGGTGACCTCATTGCTGTCTACAGCTACCTGAAGGAAGGCTGTAGCCAGGTGGGGGTTGGTCTCTTCTGCCAGGCAACCAGCAACAGAACAAGGGGACACAGTCCTAAGTTGTGGCAGGGAAAGTAGAGGCTGGATGTTAGCAGGAAGCTCTTCACAGAGAGGAATTTGGTATTGAAATGGGCTGCCCTGGGAGGTGGTGAAGTCGCCATCCCTGGAGGTGTTCAAGAAAAGCCTGGCTGAGGCACTCAGTGCCATGGTCTGGTTGACTGGCTAGGGCTGGGTGCTAGGTTGGACTGGATGATCTTGGAGGTCTCTTCCAACCTGATTGATTCTATGATTCTATCACCATTTTTACCACTGGAATTTAAAGTATTTATTTCAAAGCATTTGCCTCAGAAACAAAAGAAAAGGTCTTTTCAAACCATAAATTAACATCAGCATCATCGCACCTCTATTAGAAACCACGAGCAGGGGATTTGATACATCCAGTCTTGCCACTTTAGACAGTTTTTAACTTACTGAAAGGAAATTTATATTTCACAGAGTTTCAAAATTCAGTGATATTAACAGTTAAAATATTAAGGTTTCTTTTCTGGTTTGTTTTAGTGGTGATGTTTGGTGGAGATGTTTTTTTTTCCTTTCCTTCAGCAAGCTTAGATCATAACTGTCTAGCTTTGATTTTGACTCATGCTTTGTTAAGACCGTGTATTGTATGGAAAACAAAATCATTCATGAAGCAACATCCCTTCATCTAACAGTAGAAAACACGTTGTCTATCTTGCCTTCAATGTGTTTGTCATAAACTATAAATCCATGTTGAAATGCAAATGGAAGAAAAAACAGCAAAAACATCTGGGATCTGAACACTGATCAAACTTACTTTCATCTCAGGTTTACAATCCAAGCTTTAAAATTCACAATCTAAGAACAATATTAAATATTTAAAGTACACTTTGTACTACCATGAGATCAGAAAAGAGCAACAAAGCACTTTATCAGGCAACATAACCCCCATTAATATTTTTTTTCTCTGATTTTAAAGACATATTTGATATCACTCAGTGGTTGGAGGAAGAATGATGGAAAGTGCTGTCAATTCTGCCAAAAGCACATGCAGAACAAGACAAGTGAGAGCAATTAGGTTTCTGATCAGGATAATAATTTAACTGCAGATCTGGGGACTATAATCATGTGGAACATTTGAGTAGTACAAAATATTACATGGACTATGTTCCATAAATTATTATTCACAGTTCATCACCTGAAGGGACATCACCTGAAGGTATGCAGTGGCTTCCAGCCACTCTCCCTGAGATGCTAGATCTTCTCACAGCAAAGATCACAAAAATAGAAGTACCATAGACCATATAAAGAATCATACACAATCACAGAATTGTTTCAGTTGGAAAAGACCTCCTAGATCACTCAGTCCAAACCTCAATCTAACACCACAGCCGTTAAACCATGTCCTACATGTTTTTTGAGCACCTCCAGGGAGAGTGACTCCATCACCTCCCTGGGCAGCCTGTTCCAATGCCAGAACAACCTTTTCATAAAGAAATTGTCCCTAATATCCAACCTAACCCCACCCTGGCACAATTTCAGGCCATTTCCTCTCATCCTATCACCTGACAGGGAGAAGAGACCAACATCTACCTCACTCCAACCTCCTATCAGGGAGTTGTATAGAGCAAAAAGGTCTCCCCTCAGTCTCCTCCAGACTAAACAATCCTAGTGCCCTCATTAACTCCTTGTATGATCTGCTCTCCAGACCCTTCACCACCTTTGTTGCCCTTCTCTGGGTATGCTCCAGCACCTCAATGCCCTTCTTGTAGTGAGGAGCTCAAAACTGAAGTCAGTATTCAAAGTATGGCCTCACCAGTGGTCAGTACAGGAGGACGATGACTTTCCTACTCCTGCTTACAAAGCTCTTTCTGATTGAAGGTCAGGATGCAGGTGACCTTCTTGGCCACCTGAGAACAGTGCTGGCTCATGTTCAGTCAGCTGTCAACCAGTACCACCAGGTTCTTTTCTGTCAGATAATCATCTGACTATGTAGTTAGTTTCACACTTGTTTTAAAGGGCGGTTTACTTGTATACAACAATGCTGCTGCAGCAAGGGAACAGTACAGAATGTGAACTTGAGAGCTATCAGGTTTCTGGCAGGGGATCTAACCAGGCAGCCCACTGAGAGGAGGTAGACATCCCTTATTTTGATCTATTGTTGGGAACAGCTTTTCCAATTAAACATTGTTTATGGAAGTTTGGCTATTTTCACTTCACGACAACAGTTCTGCCAAGCTTGTGTGGACAATACTTCCACCAGATTTTGGCAGAAACACGATGGGTTTTCTGCTTATATGATACCCCAGATGGGCCCTAATCTGAACTCAGAGGAAGGCAGCATCTCATTGCAAATTTCCTTGTAATACTGTGCAACAAATGCACTTATCCTGACTCCTCAGTAACAAGACTTCTTCTAAATTTCAACAAATTACTGTCACCACGATTTACACTTAACAGTGTCTTTCTTGGCTAGCACTGGGAAAATACTGCAAGGAGAATTCACAAGCAGTTACTTGACTAAAAGCACACATTTTCTTTGACAGGACTCACAAGGGTCTTTGTTTGCCTTGCCTGGATGTTCATTCTGGTTTTATCTTTGCTTGTCAGGTTGCTTGCGGGAAAGCTATACCTGGGCAAACAGATATGAAGGTTTGGAAAAGAGCTTCTCACATGGCCATAAAGCCTCTCATGTCCTGTCTTGCTGTCAAAAGATCCAGACA
The DNA here is from genome assembly GCA_013400475.1 of Tricholaema leucomelas. Taxonomy (NCBI): domain Eukaryota; kingdom Metazoa; phylum Chordata; class Aves; order Piciformes; family Lybiidae; genus Tricholaema lacrymosa; species Tricholaema leucomelas. The sequence goes on from WAAF01015416.1 coordinate 307,307, forward strand.
TCTCAGCAGCCAATACCAAAAATCCCACCTGACAAAAAGAAAGACCATCAAATAGTTACACAAGCTTATAGAAGGAAATAAAATAATAACTCCTTCATAAAGCTCTTCTTAGTCATTCATCCAATAAAGCTTTAAAATAAAGTTTCAGTCTGCTTTAGTTAAGCACAAATTGTTGGACTCTATGTAGGAGAAATTAGATTAATCCCTGCTATATCTGTCTCATAAAAAAGATTAGAGTAGGTGATCTGATAGTCCCTTCTGGCCTAAAATCCTGAAAATAAGAAGGAAAACTGCTGTACTATTCATACTTTGAACAAATATAGCAAATAACCCTTTGCAAGGGGGTTATTTTCCTCCCAGTCAAAAGCACGCTAAAAAAGAACATTCGGATTGCTCACGTCACATCATAAAAGCCCTCTATGTATAACCACAACCTCTGAAAGAAACAAAGACCCTAAAAAGGCACTTAAAGTACTTCATAGAATCACTAAGGCTGGAAAAGACCTCTAAGATCATACAATCATAGGATGGTTTGGGTTGGAAGGGACTTTAAAAACCAGCTACTTCCGACACTCCTTCCGTGGACAGGAACACCCTCACTGTAAAGAATTTCTTCCTTGTATCCAGACTAAACCTATCCTCCTCAAGCTTAAATCCATTCCCTTTCATCCTACCACTACAGGCTCCTGTAAAATGTTCTTCTTGTAGGCCCCTCCAGGTACTGGAAGGCTGGTATAAGGTTTGCTCAGAGCCAAAATCATCAAGTCCAAACTGTGACCTAACACCTCCATGATTGCTGAGCAGGTTTGAATAATGAACAAATTAGTAGGTAACAATAAATCTCGTTTGCAAATAATTCATAAATGGAAAAGAGGATGACATTGACCAGAAAAATTACTTGCTGTAAATAGTTCACTCAGCTGTGTCTTCAAGACGTTACCAGTTAAATCCAACAGGGCCCAACACTGGTTCACAGATTACATTGAGTTGGAAGGGATCTTCAAAGTCATCTTTTCCAAGCTCCCTGCAGTCAGCAGGGACACCTCCAACCACATCAGGCAATCCAGGGCCACATCAAGTTTGATCTTAAATGTCTCTAGAGACAAGGCCTCAAGCACATCTCTAGGCAGCCCTTTCCAGCATTTCACTATCCTCATTGTAAAGAAATTCCTCCTTATGTTCAACCAGATCTACCCTGCTTCAGTTTCAAACTGTTACCTCTTGTACTATCACTGCAAGCCCTTCTAAACAATCTCTCCTCGGCCTTCTTATAGGTCCCCTTTAGATATTCAAATGTAGCTGTCAGGTCTGCCTAGAGCATTGTCGTGCCCAAGCTGAACACAGCCAACTCTCTCAGCCTGTCTTTGTAAGAAAAGTTCTCCAGCCATCTGAACAGGCCTGTAATGATAGGACAAGGGCAAATGGTTTTAAATTAAAGAAAAATAGATTTAGGTTGGGTGTTAGGAGGAAGTTCTTTACCACGAGGGTAGTGAAACACTGGAACGGGTTGTCCAAGGAAGTAGTTGAGGCCTCCATCTTTGGAGATATTCAAGGTCAGGCTCGACAGGGTTCTGGGCAACTTGATCTAGTGGAACATGTCCCTGCTCACTGCAGGAGGTTTGGACTAGATGACCTTTGATGGTACCTTCCGACTCAAACTTTTCCATGATTCTATAGACCTCCTCTGGACCCTCTACAACAGGTCCATGTCTCTTGTTCTGGGGACCTCAAGACTCAGACACAGTAGTCCAGATGAGGTCACACCATAGCAGCAGCAGAATCACCTCTCTCCATCTGATGGCCACACTTCATTTGATGCAGCCCAGGATGCCACTGACCTTGTGGGCTGCAAATGCATGTTGCTGGCTCATGTCCAGCTTCTCAACCACCAGTACCCCTAAGTCCTTTTTTGCAGGGTTGCTCTTGGTTTCATCCACAACAGTTATTAAAGAAGTACAGTTGGCCACTTGAAAGCAAGTCCCATTGCTTCAACTATTCCCTTTTTTGTTGTTATTTAATTTCCCCCCTTTTTTTGTTTTAATCACCTCTTGGGTACCTACAATACCACTCAACATTTTTCAGTTCTTTTAGAATCTTTTCAGGATTGTAAAAATAGCATTTTCCCATCTACAAATGCCTGTAGTAAAAGCTTCTTTCATTCTTCATTAGTGCTTGTTTCAGGAGCAGGTCTCAGAAGAGAAAAATCTTGATGCCATAGGTAAATCCATTTCCAGTTACTTGTTTAATCTTCTGCTTATTTTTTTTCCCCTAAAATGACTAGTTGTACATTTAGGTTCATACCATGTAAATCAGATTTGCATTTTCTTTTCTACAGTTCCATTACTTCTTTGTACTGATGCTGGGTTTCATTTCATTCAGTCCAATAAACTCCTTTTGTTGCCCAGAGAGATTGTGCATGGCCCCTTTATGGAGGTGTTGAGCAACCTGGTCTAGTGGGAGGTGTTCTTGACCATGGCAATGAAGACTGGAACTAGATGATGTTTAAGGTCCCTTCCAACCCAAACCATTCTATGAATCTAAGTAATAGTTTCTGATAGATTAGTTTCCAGTCTCCAAGTGACTAATTAATTCACAGCCTTGTGCTTTTTTTTTTTGAAGTCTTATTTACATTCTGTAGCTTAGGCCTCTTCTCCACAGACCAAATTAATTTGATTTGCAGTCTATTCCTGTCAATAAACAGAAGCCATTCTACTTGTTACCACTCAGATACATCATTTGTTACCCCTCACATATTGTTAAACTGGATGGCAACAGAAGCAATTTAGACTTTTGGAGGCAGAGAACTAGACTTCCACAAGGAAAACTTTCAGCACCTCTATGGATTCTACCTGATCTTTACAGGTTTCCCTAGAGTTGCCCAAGGTTCCCTCAGACAAAAAAGGGTGATTTCATTCTACTGTTATAAAATAAATAAACCTCTGAAAAGTCAGCATTCCATACACTTAGAAAATTTCTGCTCTGTTTCGGTCTCTCATTTTACTCACTTATAAAAAACCTCTGCATTATTCTGGCACCTCATGGCTCAAGGTCAGGTTTCTGACTGTTCACGGTGCTTCCACAACAGTTCCCAGCTTTCTGAAGCCCAAAAAACAACCTGATTTTGAAGCATAACACATGTTTCATCCATACATCGCTCTGCACTTGTAGACCACAAGGACAGAATTAATTAATTCAACATACTGAACTTGAAGACATCAGCAACAGGAAAAAGTAAATCTGATTGTCATTTCTGTTGGGATGTGAAAGGGTAGCAGTATCAGAAACAAAACAAAACAAAAACAATATAGGCTGGATGTTAGGAGGAAGTTCTTCAGAAAGAGAGAGTGATTTGCCATTGGAATGGGCTGCCCAGGGAGCTGGTGGAGTCACTGTCCCTGGAGGTGTTCAGGAAAAGCCTGGATGAGGCTTAGTGCCATGGTCTGGTTGACTGGATAGGGCTGGGTGCTAGGTTGGACTGGATGATCTTGGAGGTCTTTTTCAACCTGGTTGATTCTATTATATTCTAATATGGGCTTGTACTGTCTCAGCTAAAGACTTAACACTTCTCACCCAGAACCAGAAAGTTTGCCAACCTCATTAGCACCGAAGCACAGAATCTGTGCTGTACCTATTGCTATATCAGAACAGGTAACGTATGAAGGCATAGGAATTCATGTGGACATTGATTTCAGAACATAGTTTTATCAGCCACGTGAAGATCTTGCATATCTCCTTGCTCTGTCACTGTGGAATGACAAACAGATTTTTTTGTAGCCAAGTAACCAACCTGCTCTAGTGGAAGGTGTCCCTGCCTATGGCAGGGGGTTGGAGCTGGGTGATCCTTGAGGTCCCTTCCAACCTAAACCATTCTATGATTCTATGATTCTACCACAAGTTATCATAAGCATTTTATAGATACTTTTACTATTCAGATTCTGCCAGCTGGGCTTCACCACCATGCTGAGTAGTTTTTAATTCACTGCCTGGACACTGCCCTACCTTCAACCAGGTAGTCTCCCTGACTTTCCTTCTTTGTGAATGTTGTTTTTGAAGCTTCCATCATCCTGCGATGCAATTGATTGCATGCTAACACTAAGACTTTATAAGAGACTTACATTTCTGCACTGGATGGGTAGAATCAATTCTTTGAAACAGTAAGAATCAAAGTGTGGTAGAGGTTGGAAGGGACCTCTAGAGATCATTGAGCCCAACCCCCCTGCCAAGGCAGGGTCATTAAAGAAGGTCACACAGGAACATCTCTAAGGAGGTTTTGGACATGTCCAGAGATGGAGACTCCCCCACCTCTCTGGACGGCCTGCTTCAGTGCCCTATTACCCTTAAATTAAACAATTTCCTCCCTAGTGTTTAGAAGAAACTTCTTATTTTCAAGTTTGTGCCCATTACCCCCTGTTCTGTCTTTGGGCATCATTCAAAATAGACTGGTCCCATCCTTCTGATGTCCACCAGTTCAGTATTTGTAAGCATCGATGAGATCCCCCCTTCAGTCTTCTCGTTTCCAGACTAAAAATCCCCAATTCTCTCAGTCTTTCCTCACAAGACAGATGTTCCAGTCCTCTCATCATCTTTGTAGCCCTTTTCTGCACCCTCTCCATCAAGTCCTTGTCCTTCTCTAACTGGTGAACCCAGAACTGGACACAGTATTCCAGATGTGGTCTCACCAGGGCACAGTAGAGGGGAAAGATAACCTCCCTCATTATCCCACTGTCCAACAAGACTCTCAGGTCCTTTTCTTCAGAGCTGCTGTCCAACAAATCAGCCTCCAACCTGTACTGATCCATGGGGTTGTTCTTCCCCAGAGGCAGGACTCTACACATGCCCTTACTGGATATGTTCAGTGTGTACCCCATAAAAGAATTAACAGAATTAATGTCCTCTTCTGTGGCAATAAGCTTTTACTATTTACTAAATGCTAGTATGAAAACCTTTTGGTTTATACCAGTGAGTAACTCATTAGACAGCAGCCTTTGAGATCAGATATTGTAGATCAACACATCAGTCATAATCAAAGTCACTTTTAAGCACACAAATCCAATTATACTTCAGAAATTAAACCTGTTTCTCTGGATGCAGTTGACATTAAGGACTAACCTCGACACGTAAGTTTGCTTAAGCTATAACCTAAAGTGACAGATGCAAAATCAAATGGGATTGTATAATATTTATAAACATGGAAATAATCCAGCTGTAATAATCCATTAAAATCCAAGCTTGATTAACAGTTCCAGAGAGAAAAAAAAGTCAAAGCTTATCTGAAGATTTTTTCATTTGCAGAAAACTAAGCTTTCTTTCCCGAGCCCCTCTTCATTTACTAGTCACAGTTAGAAGTTCTGCAGGTAGGATACTATGCTGAGGAGTACATCTGTTCTCTCTGGACAGGAGAACATGAAGGCTGAAGTAAGGTTCAATTGGTTTGGTTTCCGTATGGTTGGGAACTGGGGACAGGTCGATTTTCACAGATGACTGATAGTGGCAATGTCTAGCCTAGGATGCTGAGCTGTCAGATGAGTTTCACTCAGTAATTTCTTAGTAATATCAAGCTCCTTTCAAGTGTCTCAATTCAGTATCTGAAACACTGGGCCTCCCACTCCACAATCCCTCACAAAAAAAAACTGGCTAATGGCCAAAGACATCCTCCCAAAATGATTTTCTGAGGTACTCATGTATGACTACTAAAAGTGATAACACAAGTTTATTGTCCTGAAATCATAAAACTGATGAAGTTGGAAGAGACCTTTGAGATCAAGTCCAACTGCTCACCTAGAGCTCACAATCCCAGCATTACTGCTAAGACACCACCACTAAAACCACATCCCTCAATACATGAACTTTCCCTGGCACAGTTTCAGACCATTTCCTCTCATGCTATTACCTGATACTAGAGGGTGAACAGCTCCCACCTCACTCCAACCTCCTTTCAGGGAGTTGTAGAGAGCAATGAGGTCTCCTCTCAGCTTCCTCTTCTAACTAAACCTCAGCCATTTCTCATAAGACTTGCTCTCAAGACTCTTTGCCAGCTTAGTTGCCTTTCTCTGGACCTGTTCCAGCAATTCGACATCTTTCTTGGAGCAAGAGGCCCAAAACTGAAGACAGTATTTGAGAGGTGGCCTAACTAATGATGAGTAGAGTGAGAGAATTGTTACTGTAGACTTACTGGCTACAGTATTACTGATAAAAGCCAGGGTGCTATTGGCTGCCTTGGTCACCTGAGCACACTGCTAGTTCACATTCAGCCAGCTGTCAGTGAACATCATCTTATCCTTCTCTGTCTAGCAGCTATACAGTCACTCTTCCCCCAGGCATGTAACGTTGCATGGGGTTGTTGTGCCCAAGTGCAGCACCTGACCTTGTTGAATCTCACACCGTTGTCCTCATCCCATCTATCTAACCCATCCAAATCTCTGCAAAGCTTCCCTGCCCTCCAGTAGGTGCACATGCTCACCCAACTTGGTGTGGTCTGTAAACATACTGACGGTGCTTCAGTCCCCTCATCCGAATCCAGGCCAGGATGCTGGTGGCCTTCTTGGCCACCTAAGCACACTACTGGCTCATGTTCAGGCATCTGTCATCCAACATCCCCAGATCCTTTTCTGACAGGCAACTTTCCAGCCACTTTGCCTCAAGCCTGGAGCCTTGCATGGGATTGTTGTGACCCAAGTGCAGGATTTGCACTTCACTTTGTTAAGCCTCAATCCACCAACCTTGACCCATCAATCCAGCCCCTACAGGTCTCTTTGCAGAGCCTTCCTAACCTCAAGCAGATTGGCACTTCCACCCAGTCAAGACTCATCTGCAAACTTATTGATGGTAAACTCAATTTCCCCATCCAGATCATTGACAAAGATATTAAACAGAGCTGGCCTCAGCACCGAGCCCTGGGGAATGCCACTTGTAACTGGTCACCAGCTGGATTTAGGTCCATTCACCACAACTCTCTGGGACCAGCCATTCAGTCAGTCTTTCAGCTTGTGCTGAAGGTCTTACTGAAATCAAAGCAGATACAGCGACAGTCTTTCCCTCATCAGCCCCATCACAGGAGATCAGTTCAGTCAAACAAGACTTGCCCTTCATAAATCATCTTTAAAAACATTTTTTACTTGAGTACAAAGGCACACAAATGCAAAAGGAACAGTGCAATGACCAGAGGGAAGTGACACAGGAGCTAAAGGATATCAGCACTGTCAGGTTTAAATGCATTTAGACCAAAGCAACTTCCTATGTTAACCCTGGGTTTAAAGAAATCTGACAGCTCAGAAACCAAGCCACAAAAGAAAAGAAAAAAAAACAAACATAAAAAATAAACCAACCAACCAAAAACCAACCAACCAAACACCAGTCTGTGATGCAGGTTTTTTCATTTTCATTTTGACCCACATTTACATTCGGTTTACTAGCTTATGTCTGCTGTCGTACCTGGACACACTACGTTCATATTTGGCCTAATATTTCTTCTAAAGTCTCATCTTTCATTTCCAATTACATGCTGAATGAATTCTGTGTTGCATGAGTAACACAAGTAACTGAAAGTGGCAGCTGAACTGCCACTGCCATAGGCTGCTCAGAGAGGTGGTAGAGTCTCAGAGAGGTTGTGTGAAAACACATCTGGATGCAGTCCTGTGTGACCTGCTCTGTGTGATCCTGGCTTTGACAGAGGAGTTGGACTCGATGATCTCCAGATGTCTCTTCCAGCCCCTCCCATTCAGTGATCCTATGACCACTGATCTAAAGGGATGAATGGATGGTCCTCAAAAACATCCTTTCAATTCAAGACTGTATCAGTAACTTCAAACTCTCCTCCACACTGCATCACTCAGCATTGCCTGACATGAGCTTGTCACCAGCTTCCAGTTTCCTTCAGCCCTCCAGATGACAAGAGCAGTCAGTAGCATTGCCAGCCTCAGTAATTTATGAATATTAGTCTCTACTACTGAGAGCAGCCAATAACACTATTCAAAGGCAATATGTTGTCATGGTAAAGCAAGAGTATTCAAATGTCTTACACACAATAAAGGCATCAATATGCAGCTATTGCTGCTTGCACCTCTTAATTCTGACAGAGAAAAGCAGGATGTCTGAAAGCAATTATGTTTTATTCCAAAAGAGTGACAGGTACTTTAAGAGACAAGAGTGTCAGAAGAGTAGCTGGAACTCCAGTAGCAGGTGAGATATATATCACAGAATCACAGATTCATAGAACACCAAGGGTTGGAAGGGACCTCTAGAAATCGAGTCAAACCCCTCTACCAAAGCAGGATGATGTAGGGCAGGTCACACAGGAATGTATCCAGATGAGTTTTGAATGTCTCCAGAGAAGCATACTCCACAGCCTCTCTGGGCAGCCTGTTCTAGGGCTCCATCACTCTCACAGTAAAGAGGTTTCTCCTTGTATGGAGGTCGAACTTCCTGTGTTCTAGTTTATATCCATTATTCTTTGTCCTATTACCGGGACTGGCACCTTCATCTTGGCACTCACCTCTCAGATTTTTATAGACATCAGTAAGATCACCTCTCAGCCTTTTCTTCCCAAGACTAAACATCCCCAGTTCTCTCAATCTTTCTTCATAGGAGAGATATTCAATTCCCTTAATCACCCTCAGAGCCTCAACTGGGCTTTCTCGAGTAGATCCCTGATTTTCCTGAATTTGAGAGCCCAAAGCTGGATATAGTATTCCAGGGCAGAGTAGAGGCAGGGAGAACCTTCCTAGACCTCCTGGACACACTTTTATTGATGCACTCCAAGATAACATTGTCACTCTTGGCCATAACGTCACATTGCTGTCCCATAGGGAACTTAACTGTCCACTGGGACTCCAAGGTCTTTCTCCATGGAGCTGCTTTCCAGCAGAACAACCCTTAGTCTGTGCTGGTGCCTGGTGTTATTCCTCCCCACATGCAAACACTCTACACTTGTGCTTGTTGAGCTTCATTAGGTTTCCCTTGACCAGCTCTCCAGCTTGATCAGATCTCACTGGATGGCAGCACAGCCTCTGATGTATCAGCCAATTCTCCCAGTTGGGTATCATCAACAAACTTGCTGAGGACACACTCTATCCCTTCATCCAGGTCATTTGTGCAGATATTGAACAAAACTGGACCCAATACTGACCCTGAGAACAGCATTGGCCACAGGCCTCCAATGTGGACTCTGCACCACTGATCACAGCCCTCTGGATATTATATACATCATATCTATTCATACCTATAAGTGTAGACATGAGATTGTAACAAAGATTACTGCATCTCAAAAGCAAATACCTTATTTTTGTATAAAATACATATAATGTACTATATAAAAATACAAACTACCTGGTTTAGACCCACGTAAATAAGTAACAAGTCATAATTATGGATTTAATCCTGCAGGTCCTACAGTGAGCACATTTCAGTGGTGGCAGTGCGTGGTAACGCAGGGACACCATGCTCCAAACATGAAAAAAAAACCCCAAACCATAAAGAATTCAGTTTCAAAAATCTATTCAAATTGTAGTATCAAACAGAGATTATTTTTTTCCCTCCTCTGTGCCGTTTTCATGCTTTACTCTGACAGAATGCATTTAAAAAACAATAATAATAATTAAAAAAAAGCATGTCACTATTTCCTTCCACCGTTGGTTAAAAAAGCTCTAAAGAACTAACAAAAGCATCAGGGGGAAAAATATAAATTCAGGCATTAATAACAGCTGCATGTGTTTGGGTTTGCAACAATTCTTCCTATGCATTGACATTCATAGCCAATAGTTTGCCCTCTTGCTCTGCCTCTATAAAAGGCTCTTTCAAGGATAATTGCATGCATTTAATATATTTCTTTAACTATCACTAATCTCTCCTTTATTTATCTGCCATTGTTTGATTTTATTAGACCTCCCTCTTTTTTTTTTCAACATTACTTTTACTTTAACATTCCCTAGCAGAATAAAATGTTTTATTGAGATCTCTTAGTCTAACAACTTGTCTACAAACTGACTTCAGGCACAAATGGGAGTTCAGAAAAAAAATTACAATTCAAGAGCGGGTATAGGAAACAGTCTTATTAAGAATCTATCTGAAAGCAGAAAGAATGAACCTGGAGCAAATTGTACAAATAGGCTGCATCAGGAGAAGTGTGGCCAGCAGGTCGAGGGAGGTGATTCTCCTCCTCTACTCCACTCTGGGGAGACCTCACCCGAAGTACTGCATCTAGTTCTGGAGCGTCTATTACAAGAGAGATGTGGAGATGCTGGAGTGTATCCAGAGAAGGGCCACAAGGATGCTCAGAGGGCTGGAGCAGCTCTGCTATGAGGACAGACTGGAAGAGTTGGGGCTGTGCAGTCTGCAGAAGAGGAGGCTCCCAGGTGACCTTACTGTGGCATTCTGGTATCTGAAGGGGGCCTACATAAAAGCTGGGGAGAGACTTTTTAGGCTCTCAGAGAGTGACAGGACTAGAGGGAATGGAGCAAAGCTGGAGATGAGGAGATTCAGCCTGGAAGTGAGGAGGAAGTTGTTCAGCATGAGAGTGGTGAGAGCCTGGAATGGGTTGCCCAGGGAGGTGGTTGAGGCCTCATTCCATCGGTGTTTAAGGCCAGGCTGGATGAGGCTGTGGCCAGGCTGCTCTAGGGTAGGGTGTCCCTGCCCATGGCAGGGAAGGTGGAACAAGATGATCCTTGTGGTCCCTTCCAACCCTGACTGATTCTATCATTCTACACAGTATCAGTGTTCTCCCATAAATCAGAATAAGAGACCTATACCAATTAAAAAAATTAAATAGTTTTTTTCCATTTGCATTCTTAATAATTGGACTCTTTTCAACACCTTTGCTTAAAAAAATAAAAGAAAAAAGGGGGGGGAAAGTAAATGTGCGAGGTGCAAAATTTAGAAACATTAAATATGACACATGCTGGTAAAGCTTTCAAAGTTAAGAGTAATAACTACTACAAAGTTAAGAGTAATGTAATAACTACCAGTTATCAGTGACATAAAATGAGATGTATAGCTTAGATAATAGAGTGTAAAGAAAGAATGCAAACAAAACCCAGAGCTGTCTGAAAATAAGTCTCAGCAAAATAATCTGATGCTCCAAAATTCCCTCCGTGTTTTCCCTTTTATGGAGCCGTTCATGTTTTCAACCTTTCCCCTCCTCACTCCCCCAGAATGAGTAAAATATATTTGGAAAGCTCATGCTTGTCGGTCAGAGTTAAAAATACTATCCCCACATTTAAAATCAGCCACCTGGAATACATCTGAAATACTTTAAAAGCTCCTAATATCAATAATGACAAGTATTTTGTAAGCTTTCAGAGAAAATCCATAAACCTTTGATTTTTAGTTATGACTATGTATCTGAAGGACATTTAAATTCATATTAAAATATTCTATTTACAAGATAACCTTTATCATATTTTACCCAAGAGAACAATCCAATAAATTGCATTCTACTGGTCACAGTGCTTGTGGTTAAACAACCCTTTAGTTTCCAAGTCTTTCTATAAGTGAAAACAAACTAAATCTGTGGGTTTGGTTTTTTTTTTTTACTTTGTCTTTTCACCAGTCAGATGTGCAATAAGTTTTTCTAAATGCAGTTATGCCAAAAGTCAACATATAACTGAACAGCACAGAGCAATTGTTAGCACTGCTAAAAATGAATAGGATTTAGGACTGATGGAACAGATCCAAAGGGGGGCTTCAAGGATGTTCCAAAGGCTGGAACACCTATGCCATGAGGATAGACTGTGGGAGCTGGAGCTGTTCAGCCAGGAGAAGAGAAGATTCCAGGGGGACCTTAGAGCTGCCTTTCTGTAGTGGTTTGCATGTTCCCTGTCTGTCCACACCCCTCCCCCCGCCTTTGGAAATCACCCAGACTAGACTCAGCTGGCTCTGGAAATTTGAATGAAGCTTATATTTACAGCTGGCACAATTTACAAGCAGATAGTTACAGTATATACAGATATAGACAGAAATAGACAAGGTTAAAGGTAATACAGAAACACAGCAGCCCTCCCAAAAACCTGAGTCCCCAGGAGGGGCTCCCAACCCCCCTACACCTTCTCCCACCCCTCTCAACCTTACCCCAGTCCCAAGGAAGAATGGAGATTTGGCCAGGGGGTTAGGAAGCAAAGTGGATTAATCATAGAGACAGGAGAGAGGCTAGAGAGAAATGCAGCTCAGGCAATGCCCCAAGAAGTGCCCTATCTATATTTGGATTCTTATTCTTATACTTCTCAGCAAACCTATGAGTGAAGTAGACATCAGCCTTGTTTTCTCTTTCACAGCCTGTAATCTAGTTCCTTTCACCAAAACATTCTAGCTAGCTTCAAACTAGCACACTTCCAGTACCTGAAGAGGAACTTTTCATAAGGGTGTCTAGAGATAGGGCAAGGGGGAATGGTTTTAAGGTGAGAGGGAACAGGTTTAGACTGGATCTTAGGAAGAAGTTCTTTAGGGGTGAGACTCTGGAATAGGTTGCCCAGAGAGGCTGTGAATGCCCTCTCCCTAGAGGTGTTCAAGACTGGGTTGGATGAGGCCTTGAGCAACCAAATCTAGTTGAGAGGCCTCCTTGCCATAGGGCAGGGAGATTGGAATAGATGATCTCCATGGTTCCTTCCAACTTAAGCCATTTTACGACTCTATGGCTCTCCATGATGTTTTAAGTCTAATGTTAGTCTGATTGGCTGCAAGCCACTGATTTTATTTTAATATATCTTAAAAACATATCAGGGGGAAATACAGCTGCAATCATTACACAATAAAGCCAAGTTTGATTGAAAACACTAAGTTGTTTATGTTCATCTTTGGAGGTTTTCTAATATTTTACTTCTGTACATTAAAATACTTAAGTGACATGGACAAAAATTGCTTAAGTGGTGAAGTTTTTCAGAGTTGTGAGGTGCTGTTAACAGTAAAAACAGATTTTCCTCATCAAAGTCTATACCATATCTAGTAATTCTAATACACAGTACAGCAATGCTGTCTTTTAGACCTCGGCCCTAGCAAGAGTAGTGTTGTGGGTTTAAGACTGGATGTCCTAACCACTGAGAAAAGTCCTCCAGAACTACCAGAGAGTACAAGGGGTGTGCACTGGAAAGTGTCATCTTTGTTATTTCATTTCCATCAGCTTGCACCCCTATGTAAACAGACATTTCTGTCCATTCTGTCCCTTTGTCTCTTGTGAAGCAACACAAGCACTCCCTTTCACCACTATCACTGATTTAGTTTTAATCAAAACTGGTGAATCACAGAGAAACACAAAGAATCACAGAATTGCCCAGTTGGAGAGAACATTAAGATCTTCAAGTCCAATCATAACCTAACATCTGCCTGTGCACAAATCTTAAACCATTCCCCTAAAGCTTCTCATCCAAATGTCTTTTAAACAACTTGAAGGTGAGGTGCTGGAAGCATGTCCAAAGAAGCAGAAGGAAGATGGCATAGGGGCTTGAACATTAGTCTTATGAGGCACGACTGAGGGAGCTGGAGAACAGAAGGCAGAGGAGAAACTCCACTGCTGTCTACAATTCCCTAAAAGGAGGCTGGAATGGAGGTGAGGGTCAATGTCTTCTGACATGCAAGAAATGACAGGACAAGAGGAAATGGCCTCATGTTGTGCCAGAGGAGGTTCAGGTTGGCTATTAGGAAAATTTTCTTTCTTGAAAGAGTGAGCAGGCGTTGGAACAGGCTACCCAGGGAGGTAGCAGAGTGACCATCCCCGGAGGGATTTCAAAGACGCATGCTGAGGGACATGGCTGAGTGGTAGTGGCTGAGCAGTAGTGGTGGTATTGTGAGCTATAGCTGAGTGGTTGTCTTTGGTGATCTCAGAGGACTCTTTCTATCTTAATGGTTCCATGATTCTGTGAGTCAGGGGCAGCAGCAGCCTATCCAAAGGAAGCACTGAGGCACTCCCCAGGCACCGTTTTCACTGTACCCTAGCTTATCCAGCTAATCTTCCCCTTTCCCTTCCTAAAAACTGCTTTCTCATGATTTGCTTTGACCCTCACAGCTAAGAAGTCATTCCAAAAACTTAATGCTCGGCAAGTCTTGTTGCTGAGGCTTCCCCAATGGTTCCTCCATCTAACAGCAACCCTGTTTCAGTGGTGCAATGTGAGGACAGCCATGTCCCTTGTCTGTCAGGGAAGGCAAGGTCTTAGCCAGGTCTCATCCCTTCTGAGCAGTTCTTCATACTGAAACAGGTTTTGAAAATATTGTCACATCCTCACACACAGTCCTTGGTAAACAAACAATCCATAAACCCAGTAATACTGCTTGAAATTATACCCTAAGAGATTTTTATGGAAAAATCTAGCTTTTCAATGCTTTTGGATAAAAATACCACAATGGCATCTTCAAAACTATTTAATTAGTTTTGAAAAGACTCTGCCTTCAATGATTGGGTTTTTTTTTCCATCAAAAGGTCAACCATCTGAAATACAAAATATTTACATTTTTAAATATCACCCAGCTGTTTTCAGGAATCACAGAATGGTAGGGGTTGTAAAGGACCTCTGGAGATCATCTAGTCCCATCTCCATACAAGTGCAGGTTCACCTAAAACAGGCTACACAGGACAGCATCCAGGTAGGCTTTGAATGACTCCAGAAGAGGAGACTCCACCACTGCTCTGGGTGGCCTGATCCAGTGCTCCACCACCTCAAAATGAAGTCCTTCTCAAGTTAAATGGAGCTTTCTATGTTCAAGTTTATGCTCATTATCTTTTATGTTGTTACTGGACACAAGTTTAAAAAGAGTGGCCTAAAGTGAGTTTCACCATTCACATTTCTGATAAGCTTCATTGCTGTCATGAATCATCATTTTTAATAGCATAGAGATGACCTACCTCTCATGGGTTGGAAAGCTCATTTAGAGATCCCAAGATCCACAGAGAGAGTGATTTGCCATTGGAATGGGCTGCCCAGGGAGGTGGTGGAGTCACCGTCCCTGGGGGTGTTCAAGAAAAGCCTGGATGAGGCACTTAGTGCCATGGTCTGGTTGACTGGCTAGGGCTGGGTGCTAGGTTGGACTGGCTGATCTTGGAGGTCTCTTCCAACCTGGTTGATTCTAAGATAGAGTGAGATGTTGAAGAATTAGTAGGAACGTGCTCTGGACCTAGTATTTCACTGGTCTGCAATCCAGTGGTAAGTAAGTCAATGGAGATTCTCTTCCCCCTCTACTCTGCTCTGGTGAGGTCACATCTGGAATACTGTGTCCAGTTCTGGGCTCTCCAGTTCAAGGACAGGGACTTACTGGAGAGGACACAGAAAAGGACTCCAAAGATGATGAGGGGACTAAAGCCTCTCTTATTGGAAAAAAATTTGGTCTTTTTACTCTAGAAAAGAGAAGACTAAGGAGGGATCTCATCAATGTTGAACAATACTTCAAGCATGGGTGTCAGGAGGATGGGACTGTTTTTTTTTGTCAGTGGTGCCCAGTGAAAGGACAAGGAGTACATGGACATAAGAAGAATCATCTCAACACGAGGAGAAACTTTTTTAATTTAAGGGTGTGGAGCACTGGAGCAGGTTGCCCAGAGAGGTGGTGGAGTCTTCACTTCTAGAAATATTCCAAACTTTCCTGGACCTGTTCTTCTGTGACCTACTTTAGGTGAACCTGCCTTGGTAGTGGGGTTGGACTCAATGATTTCCAGAGGTCCCTTCCAATCCTGACTATTCTGCGATTCTGTGTTGGCTAGGGGTGGGTGCTAGGTTGGACTGGATGATCTTGGAGGTCTCTTCCAATCTGGTTGATTCTATAAGCAAGCAAACTAAGTTGGTTGGTTTTGTTTGGTTGGTTTTTTTTTTTAACTCTCTCTGCTGTATTTTCCCCATATTTATCACAAGAAAACATCTGTTTTATTCACGAGGCCAAACTGGCTACAGTCTCAAATTTTCATGCAAGTTAGCTGCTGTTTTTTTAATGAAAATTACCTTTTTCATTTCCCACTCAAAACTATCTTTCCACTGAGATTGCCAATAACAAATGTCTCCTGCAGTGACAAGAAAATGAACTGCAGCTCTTGGAAACTACACTTGCAAGTATTACAACATTTCAAAATTGGATTTGTTTGGAATCAGAACAGATGCACAAGTTTAGAGATTACCTGAAACAAAAATACTTAAAAAAAAATCCATTCTAATCTATGATTGTATCTATTGCTTCATTATGTTAAACTTCAGTGGATGTTTTCTGGGGAAAAAAAAAGTAACACATAAAGTAATTAATTTATGAAGAAACAGTATTTTATCATTAATATTTACTGATCACCAGCACATATTTCTCCTAACACAACCAAATAAACCAGAAATATTCAGCATTAATATTGAGGGATAAGTAGTAGAACACATCCAGGGAGAAGTTTGATTTCTAGCTACTTTTTTTTGACTCCAGAAAGAGGTTTCATTTCAGGTTAATTGAAATGAGTTTTTGTTTTGACCACACCTCAGTGTTTTATCATAGGATCATAGGATGTTAGGGGCTGGAAGGGACCCAAAGAGATCATCCAGTCCAACCCCCCTGCCAGAGCAGGTCAATCCTATCTAACACAGATCACAGAGGAACACGTCCAGACAGGCCTTGAAAAGTTCCAGAGAAGGAGCTTACAGGACCTTCCTGGTGAGCCTGTTCCAGTGCTCTGTGACCCTTACAGCAAAGAAGTTCCCCCTTGTGTTGAGGCAGAAATGTAACTCCACTGTTTCACAGCCAGAAATTGTTTTCCTAGTTTGATCTGTTAATGCCTGCAGAATGAGAAATATGATTTTATGTTTATCTTTCTCCACTTAATAAATGCTGTTTGATATTTTCAAAGCCATGTTGAGGATTAGAATATGCATTAATTCTGGTTTTAAATATAGCCTATAGCTTCTCAACTGCCTTAAAATGTTAGCTTTTTTCTATAAGAAAACAGAAAATCCTGTCTGCTACTACATGGGCTTAAAAAAAAATTAGAAAGCTGCAGGATTTAATTTTTACCTTTGAAAAAGGAAAGAGTTATTGAAAAGAAAATACCACCTATTGGATTTTTTCTTTTGTCTGTAGGTAAATACTTTAAATAATCAGTCTCTTTGCTTTCGGTCAACTTCCTTCTGACATCATTTAAGCTTTTCTTTCACCAAGTCTTTTTTCCATGACCACCATTTATTTGGTTTAAAAGACTGCACAGGTATTTGCATCCTACATGCAGAAGTCTATCCAATCTAGATTTAATCACCAGCACAACACTTGTAAAATATTAAATGCTATGCCTCAGAAGAAATAAGAGTGAGACTACAGAAGGTTAGCAGTTAGCTTTACATTAGCTCCACGTTTTTTAAAGCTTACATCAATTCACCTCAAGTAGTATATATATCATTTTCAGATCACAGAGATGCAGCATGAAAAGCCTGATAGAAGCTATTTCAGGCCAGCTGTTATGATTGATTGACTGATTGATGATACATAAAAAAAAAAAATAATGATTATCAAGCAATCAACTAACTCAGAAACTCAGAGTATTTGTAATCAAAGAGCCAAGCCCATATGTTTACTTCACAGTAAATCTGTCATTACATACACATAAAATCATAGAATTGTTTTGCTTGGAGAAGACCACTACCTGAAGGGAGGTTGTAGCCAGGTGGGGTTGGTCTCTTCTCCCAGGCAACCAGCAACAGNACACATTTGTTGAACAACTCCAGGGACAGTGACTCCATGTATAGGGTAAACCCTCCAGGGGGAGTAACCCTGAATCTGACCCTAAGTGGTCATGACCCATCCCCAGCGGTGGGTCTGAACACCACCAGGTGATGGTTAGCTCACTGCCCCTTCCTGTCCCATAAAAGCAGGAGGACTTCCCGTTTCACTTGCAGCTCTCTGCATCTCTCTGTGCTCCCTGCCTCGGGCTTACCACCATTACCATCTGTTCCTGGTTTCTCTCACCACGAGGTGGACAAAGCCATCACCATCACACTCGGGTTCTATTTATACCTTTTGTATTTGCTTTTCCCTTCCTTTTACCTTTTTGTAACTTCCCTACCTCAGATACCTTTTTAAGTTATTGTTAAACTTTTCCTTTTAACTTCCAAATTGAGTGAGATTGATTTGTTTGGGTGTGCTTACCTTTCCTCTCTACTTCTAATTCCTTTCTTTTGGGAAAGGAGTGGGGAGAGGGAAGGGCACTCTACAAATAGTTATTGGTTCTATCAAATTTATTCTGAGTCTCTGGAAATTTAAGTTAGAACTAAGACACTCCTCCATCTCCCTGGGCAGCAGGGGACCATCCTTGCAGGGAAGGCTTTTTTTCTTAATCTCCATCCTAAACCTCCCCTGACACAACTTCAAGCCATTTCCTCTCATTCTATCACCTGATACTAGGGAGGTGAGACTGATTCCCCACCTCACTCCAACCTCCTTTGAAGCAGTTGCAGAGATCAATGAGGTCTCTTCTCCAAACTAAACAATGCCCTCAGTCACTTCTTACAAGACTTGTCCTCTGGATCCTCCACCAGCTTTGTTGCCTTTCCCTGGACATGCTCCAGTCCCTCAATGTCCTCTTTGTAGTGAGAGGCCCAAAATGGAACACAGTATTCAAGGCATGTTACGTGGAAGAGAAGTCAGTGAGAAACAGGTGGAAAGCAGCCACACAGGGGTATTAATATTTTTCTGACATAATTTTTCTCCTGAATTTTCAGATCACTTCAGATGTCTCAGTGGGGGTTATGAATTTAAGATACAGTGGCAAATTCCATGAAGTCACAGGTCCATTCACTCTGCCCCCTTGGTGGAATCAATGGAACAGTCCCAGAGCTGTAAGAGACCTCAACTTGCAAGGCTGATTCATAACCAGATTTCCTAGAGCTGCACTTCTGCAAGTTTAAGTTTTCATGGGTGCTGTGTTTCTAATTAGAGTTTTTCATGTAAGAAAGACGAAATAAAACCTTTTGACCAATTTTCAAAATGATTTTGTGGTTGTTGTGCAAGGCAGCACAAAGAGTAAGGAGAGGGAAATGAAGAGTCCTACCTGATTCAAGCAGAAACCAGAGTGTAATTGGATGGCTTTAGGATGGCAAGAAAATATCAGAACACTGAAATGAACAGTCAACTGGATAGAAAC
Source organism: Tricholaema leucomelas (assembly GCA_013400475.1). Taxonomy (NCBI): domain Eukaryota; kingdom Metazoa; phylum Chordata; class Aves; order Piciformes; family Lybiidae; genus Tricholaema lacrymosa; species Tricholaema leucomelas. The sequence continues at coordinate 326,376 of WAAF01015416.1, forward strand.
AGAAATGAAATCCTAACTCAGGATGTCTGATAACAGTTGGGTGATAATTTCAAACATATAAACGAGCTTAATTTTAACAAAACCAAACTCCACATAACAGAGACCTCTTTTGGGGATGCTGTTCTTTTGGTCTTGTGGCTTGGGGTTGTTTGGGTGGTTTGGTTTTTTTTTTCAGTTTCCCAGCAAAACCTGACCTTTAAAGGCCCCAGAACTGTTTCTAATTGGTTTGAATGACACACACACAAAAAAATCATTGCTCAAGATAGCAAGACAAGCTATTGTTGTTGAGTTGGTCCAAAACTGAAGTCTTTCTGGTGCAAAATTGAACATTGGTTTTGGTTTAGATTGGGGAAAAAAAAGGCAACAAAACAAATAAACAAAGCAACAGCAAAGACAAAAAAACAACCAAACAAAAAAAACCACCAACCAAACAATAAAAGCCCTTTGAAAACACTATGAGTTAGTTAGATAGAGCTGATAGTTAGATAGATAGTGCTGAAAAGTTAGTTAGATAGAGCTGATAGACCTGAGAACTTTGAGAATGGTTTGGGCAATATCTGCTAGGAACCATAAAGTTTTACTTAACCTTGCCAAAAAGCAGCAAGAGACATTAGAAGATGAAGACAGGCTTGCATGCAAATTATATATGTGCATGTGTTATTAAGTGTACCAATAGCTGATATTAAAAATTCAGGTCAAGAGAAAATTAATCAGAGTTGTCAAAACTTAATATTTCAACTTTTTTTTTCCTCTATCTAAGTCTGTCAGAATAATCCATTTTCTCCAACATTTTAACTTCAATGAGAGTAGATGTTTGATGAAAAACTGTCAAAAAAGAAATCAGACAGCTGATGGGAAGATTATCCCATAGCACTGTTCACACCTGTAACATTCTCCCTGCCAGCCAAAGTGCAAATTTCCTCCCCAGTGCAATTCAGCAACACCATAGAAATTTATAAGAAGAAAGTAATTATAATCAGAGGTAAAGATCATATGGCTCCCAACAAAGGGATTAACATCTCCTGTCTTCAAAAATATCATTACCAAGAGACTGAAGATGAAGGAAGATCAAGCCAAGTGAGTAGTTCAGGATACTTTATAGCCAAACTATTTTAATGTAAAGGCCAATGCACAATGGCCTTGTATCCTTTTAGTTAGAACTTACCACAATAAAGCGGCTACAAGCACAGGACAAGCATGTGAAGCTCAGTAACAGAAAGAAGAGTAAAATAAGAAGAGTCTTCAAAGTTAAACATTTGAGAGATGACTTTAAAGGAAAAAATTACATCTTCAAGCAAGTCAAACCACTGTCCTGATTCACAGTTATCTGTGAGTTGGAAGGGACCTCCAAACATCACTGAGTTCAGTCTCCCTGCCAAAGAATCACCTGTGGCTGTCATGTATAAATATGTCCAGATGGGCCTTCAAATTCTCCAGAGAAGACGACTCCACAACTTCTCTGGGCAGCAGCCCTACAAGGAGCAGCTAAGGGAGCTGCAGTTGTTCAGCCTAGAAAAGAAGAGGCTCAGGGGAGACCTTATTGCTGTCTATAACTACCTGAAAGGAGGTTGTAGCCAGGCAGGGCTTGGCCTCTTCTCCCAGGCACCCAGTGATAGAACAAGAGGGCACAGTCTCAAACTGCACCGGGGCAGGTTTAAGATGGATGTGAGGAAGAGCTTCTTCATAAAAGGATCAGCCATTGGAATGAGCTGCTCAGGGAGGTGGTGAAGACACCATCCCCAGAGGTGTTTAAAAGGAAGCTGGATGAGACACTTAGTGCCATAGTTTAGTTAATTACAAGGGTTATTTGACAGGTCGGACTAGATGATCTGAGAGGTCTTTCCCAACCCGACTAATTCTGTGATTCTTTGATTCATTGCAACAGATGTGAAGTCACATCACCTTGTCTCAATCCTTGTCTCAACACCCCAGGATACCACAGGCCTTTTTGTCTACAAAGGTATGCAACCACCTCATGGTCATCCTGTTGTCTTCCAGGACTCCCAGGCCCTTTTCCTCAGAGCTGCTCTTCAACAGGTTGCCCTTAAATTGTGGTATGGAAAACATTAGCCTCTCAAACATGGATAAAGTGCAGAATTAAATCATGTTGCTAATGTATACACTATTTGAATATGAAATTATTGCTGAATGGAAAAAGGACTTATCTGCAATAAGCAAAGACTCAAATGGGATGTGCTAATAAAACATTGCATGGGAGAAAATATAAGTGAAAATAAACACCCTATGGATTTACAGCTAGTGATGAGTTTAACTCATTTGAATTAAGAATGAGGTGTAATACAATTAAAATTAATAGGAAACTGGCACAGGACTGGGGTTTGGGTTTTTGTTGTTGGGTTTTTTTTTCTTTTTAATAATACTTGAAACTTCATTGCTATTCCAAATTCTGAGTCTTTTCAGCTTGAAAAGTTGCTCAAATAATAGCTTTACTCTGAGTAAACCAGTGTGGTTTCATACTATAAATACATCTGCTTAGACACATGGGCTGATTCTGCCAAGTCTGCACATGTTCCCATTTTACAGAAACAAATACTTTGACTCCACAGACCTTAAAAATTCAGCACCTGCCTACAAACAGACATCTTTGCAAGATACGTCTGCAGAGTGTATTAATATTCATTTTCACATCCTTAGTGAGAAGGAAATGGCACAAACAGGCCACAACATATGTGCTTAATTTTTAATAAACAAGCCAGTTAACTTTGTTAAGAAGCAGATGAGGGAACTGCAGTTGTTTAGTCTGGAGAGTCTCATTGCTCTTTACAGCTCCCTAAAAGGAGATTGGAGTGAGCTGGGGGTTGGTCTCTTCTTCCTAGTGTCAGGTGATGAGAGGAAACAGCCTGAAATTGTGCCAGGGGTGGTTTAGGTTGGAAATTAGGAAACTTCTTTGCTGCCACAGTGGTTAGTGATTGGTACAAGCTGTCCAGGGAGGTGGTGGAGTCACTGTCCTGGGGGGTGTTCAAGAAACTTGTGGAAATGGCACTTCAGGACATGGTTTAAAGGTCATGAAGACGCAGGTAGAAGGTTGGGCTTGATGATCTTAGAGATCTTTTCCAATCTTTAATTATTCTATGAGAGAGGAAAAAACTTAGCCTGGCTAAAAAAGCCATTCTGCTGCTACATAGCAAGGAACTGTATTTAGAATAGAACAGAATCAATCAGGTTGGAAGAGACCTCCAAGATCATCCAGTCCAACCTATTTGAATCTTAATGGGAGTGTATTAGTGACAAGATCACAAATATCTACCTCACGTTAAACAAAATTGCACAGGCATGAAAATTTGTGTTGCTCTTCGATTTTAGGGCTGTCATATTACAGAACAAATCCTGATGCAATCTATATTGCATTAAGTTCAAACAAACCCTCAGAGTCATTTTGTCTAAGCCCCCTGCAGTAAACAGGGACATCCCCAACTAGATCAGGATGTTCAGGGCTCCGTCAAGTTACATTGAATGTCTCCAGACAAGAGTACCTCAGACAAGAGGTACTCCAACTCTCTGATCATCTTTGTGGCTCTGCTTTTGACTCAATCCAGCCAGTCCACCTCCTTGTGTTGTTGACCCCATAGCTGTATGCAGTACTCTAGGTGAGATCTCAACAGAGCAAAACAGATTGTTAGATCACCTCTCTTGAACTTGTGGAAGATACATGTCCTGGCTTGCCCAGGCACGTTCCCACAGCTTCCTTCCCTCTGTTGGGGCAGGGGAGGGGAGAAGCAGAGTGCAGGGAGAAGACAAAAGTTTTGGAGACACCCACTTTGAGGGTCCAAGACTTGCCCAGACTTGTTCCTCTCAAATAAAGGAATGCAAGCTCCTGACTTCACCTAATATGGTCAGGTTTGGCAAAATGGTGAATTTGTGGGGCCAAGAGGGGGATTACTTTCAGGCAAAAAGGCAAAACAATAAATAAGCTTCTGCCACATGCGTTTTTTGCTTTTGCTTTTGCTTTTGCCTTGACTGCTGTGATGGTTTGGGTGTTCCCTGCCCCCCTATACTTTGGAAATCACCCAGACTAGACTCAGCTGGCTCTGGAAATTTGAATGAAGCTTATATTTACAGCTGGCACAATGTACAAGCAGATATTTACAGTATATACAGTTATAGACAGAAATAGACAAGGTAAAAGGTAATACAGAAACACAATTCCCCTCCCAGAAACCTGAGTCCCCAGGAGGGGCTCCCAACTGCCCTTCCACCTTCTCCCAACCCTCTCAACCTTACCCCAGTCCCAAGGAAGAACGGAGGCTTGGCCAGGGGGTTAGGAAACAAAGTGGATTAATCAGAGAGACGGCAGAGAGGCTAGAGAGACATGCAGCTCAGAGCTCCCCAGCAGAAGAACGACTCCCTTATCTATATTTGGATTCTTGTTCTTATACCTCTCAGCAAGCCTATGAGTGGACATCAACACTGTTTGTCTTTCACAGCCTGTAATCTAGTTCTTCTCATCAAAACATTCTAGATAGCTTCAAACTACCACAACTGCTCTGCCCTGCCACATTATGTTCTGCTTTGCCTGCAACAACTTTCAAGACACCAGCAGAATTCTCTTCAAGTTTTGGGTACTGAGACTATTTTGTGAGTAAATATTCAAAGCCTGTCTCTAAGAAATTCTGTAACTAGATTCTATTGTGCCTTTCTGCCTTAGTAGCAGAAAGGAGCCTCTCAAGACCCCTGGTGGGCAAGAGATATAATTGAAACTAAAAACTATAGTGAAGAGACATGGTAGATGAAGAAAATGCATGGTCAGGTCACGCTGAGCCTGTTTGATGTTGACTGAAAAGGTCAGTCTTCTGAGAAAGGAGTCTTTTAGATGTTTCAAATGGAAAATTCAAATTGCTGCAAGTTCAATGCAACCATTGCAAGTTTGGGGTTTTTTTAAATCAATTTGTAAAGAAAATTTCTTGATGGAAGTATTTGATGAGTCAACTGCAAAATACCATCGAATTTCTTAGGAGAAAAAAATTGCAGCATTGACAAAAGCAATTGGATATAAATATGATGAGCTATTAATTCAGTGAATTTGCACAAAACCAGAGTTCTTTTGCACTTTTCTGTCCTCTAATGTGCCCCAAGACAAAAATCCACAAATCTGACCAGTCTTTCAAGCAGGAAGGAATGTGGGAAAATGGAACAGCTTTAACATTTAAAAATAGAGCAGCACATCCATTTTGAAACTAACCTCATTCACAAAGGTTTAAATACCTTCCAGAGATAATGAATTCAGTTTTGTACCAAGTGATTCTGCAGCTCTAGTCTTTGTAACTAAACAGAACTACATTCTTTGGATTCTTGTGTTACAACCCCCCCCCCCCCCCCCCCCCCAACACTTAGAACTTAAGAAACTCCACCTAAACATAAGGAGGAACTTCTTTAATTTAATAGTGATAAAGCACTGGAACAGGCTGCCCAGAGAGGTGGTGGAGTCTCCTTCTCTGCAGACTTTCAAGACCCACCTAGTCATGTTCTTGTGTGACCCTATTTAACTGAACCTGCTTTGATGGGGGTGTTGCACTTGATCTCCCAAGGTCCATGCCAATCCTTCCTATTCTGTGATATCACAACCTCACACAATGAGTCAACTTGGGCCTTCAGGCACACACAGAACTTTTTTGCCCAGTAGACTGAAAATTCCATTACTTACAGAATCAGAGACTTTCTTAGTTTGGAAAACACCTGCAAGATCATGGAGTCTAATCATTAGTTTCACACTGACAAATCCTTGACTAAACCAAATCCCTCAGCACAACATCTAATCACTATGAATCGCTATGGTTGGAAAGGACCACCAGGATCAGCCAGTCCAACCTTCATCCCAGCAGCCTTCATCACTAGACCATAGTCTCAAGTGCCACATCCACTCTTTTTTTAAAGACCTTCAGAGATGGCAACTCCACCACCTCCCCAAGCAGCCTGTTCCTGTGCCTGACCACCTGCTCAGTAAAGAATTTCCTCCAAACATCCAACCTAAACCTCCCCTGACACAACTTGAGGCCATTTCCTCTTGTCCTATCATTCATAATTCGGGAGAAGAGACCAGCTCCAAGCCTCACTACAACCTCCTTTTAGGTAGTTGTGGAGGGCAACAGGGTCCCCTCTCAGCCTCCTCTTCTCCAGTCTAAACAAGCCCAGCTCCCTCAGCCGCTCCTCATAGGTCATGTTTTCCTTGTTTTTACACCATTCTGAGAGTTTTATTTCTCTGTAACACCATGCTGCATTGTACTTTCTGCTGTAAGAGCAACTGAACGTGTTCTTGCCGAGTTACACACTGCGTTTAAACTTGGCTCCTTGTATGTATTATTGCTATTCTGTTTTCATCTTTTATCTACTGCCAGTTGTTGGCATTAGGTTTTGAATATGTCATTGTCTATGATTCATTCCTGCATTACAAGCAATAGTAAAAAAAAAAAAAGTTGTTACATCCATGCTTCCCCTGATCTTGCTTAGAATAATTACATCCTGATAGGTCCTTCAGAAAAGAAACTACATGACTACATGAAAACTTCTTGCGAAAAGCAAATACACTTCTTGCGACAGGTAGAAAGATGCTATGAGCTGGAGTGCAATCTGCCACAACCAGAAGATGACAAATGTGCCCATATAACAGTTTTGCAAGTACTAAAAAAGCAAACAACAGAGATCCTGCAGGCATAAAAATATGTTGCATATGCCACTAAACTGCAGAAGGTTGCTGGTTGGTACATCAAAGATCTGTTTGAGAAGAACTGCCAGTTGCAGAAAAGAGGTCTTAGTCATACAATACTTTCAGTTGGAAAAGACATCCAGAATCACAGAATTGTCAGAGTTGGAAGGGACTTCAAAGATCATCCAGTTCCAAACCCTCTGCCATGGGCAGGGACACCTTGCAATAGATCAAGGCCACCTCGCACTACATCTAGGATCATTCAGTCCAACTTTCAACCCAGCACCACCGTGGTCATTAAACCATGTCCTAGCATGTCATGGCCACATATTTCTTGAACACTTCTGAAGATGATGACTCCACCACCTCCCTGGGCAACCCGTTCCAATGCCTGATCACTCTTGCAATAAAGAATCTTTCCATAATACCCAACTTAAACCTCCCCTGTCTCAATTTCAGTTCATTTCTCCTTGTTCTGTTACTTGATGCTAGGGAGAAGAGACCTCAGAATTTTTAAGGACAGAAAGAAAATAAAATGTTATCAAATCCAAGGATCTGAGCCAACCCAAATTCAGGAATTCAAAAAAGAAAAGAAACCCTAACCAAGCGACCGTCATTAAGGTATACACATAACTAAGGACTGAGGAAGAGACATAAAAAAACCCTTGATCTTTGAAGTTGTACTGCCAATCTTCTGCTCATCAAGCTTATCAAATCACAGTTTTCTCTGCCCTATGTTTGTTATTTCATAGATTCATAGAATGATTTGGATTGGAAGGGACCTTAGAGATCATCTAGCTCCAACCCCCCTGCTACTGATAGTGATACCTTCTACTAGAGCAGATTGCTTAAGACCCCATCCAACACAGCCTTCACCACCTCCAGGGAGGGAGCATCCAGAAGCAACTGGAGAAGCAAAGGCAAACTTTTGTGGGAGCACATTGTCTCAGTTTGAAGCCATGAGCTACTCACGACTGGAGGACAGAAGTGACTCTTACTCCTTTTGAAGAGTAAGAGTGAAAATACTGCACACCGATTGGAAGTTTAAAGAGCGATGCTATTTACAGGTGCATATATGCCAAAGGCAATCAGGTAAAATGAACACATGCACAAGCTAAGCCAAGTCTATTGGATCTAGAAATCCTCCACTCCCTCCACCCTTGGCAGGCCTGAGAGTATGCCATAACTTCCCCTCCCCGCTCCCAATCTTAGGCTCACAAGGTGTCAGCAAGCTGCATGACACAGCTCAAATTCCCTGCCAGCTAGAAGCCATCTCTCCCGCACAAACCATGAGATATTAAGGGATATGTAATCTTCCTGGAGAAAAGAAGTGAGAGGAGGAGAGGCAGGGAGGGAAAGAGGGGAGATACCAGCCAGGCACTGCCTTATAAGCTGTGACACTGGAAAGCAGAATAGAATAACAATATTACTACATCCTGAGATGTCCTCTGGGACAGGTCTTGGTCTCTGTAGTTTTCTTAAGGGAACCTGGGCCCCCTTAAAACTACTGTGCACGTTTAACCTTCTGCATCAAAAGTACTTATAGAGTATTTACTCTTTTCCACTGAGTAAAGCTTCTGAGGGTTGAGAAATTACTTTCTTCTTGAAGTCATTTGTCACTAAAGTTGGACAAGACACCACAAGATAACTTCGTATTTGTTTACATTGTAGCAGTGTCCATTTCTGTAATTGGCATTTGAAAGGTGTAAACATAAAGAATACAAGGCAAAGCTTCTTATTATTACAATTTTCATGCTTCCCTGGACACAACAGTCACTTAGTTTTCAAGAATAACATACTACAAAAGTAACAATTTGGAACCATAACTTGTAGTGTGAAGTACTTAGGCAGGGAACTGAGACTTTCAGCTTTCGGAAAGTCGGAGGTCACTGAGAAGGCAGATTCTCAATTCAGGTTTTAGCAACAGTAGAGAAATAGGAAGTGTCACATTATTTTGAGTAAGTTTGTTCTCTCTCGAGCTAAAGCTTTCAGGGACGAGCGTTTTATTTTGAATTAAAACCGTTTTCTGAAGTGTTTCACATCTTCACCACCAACTACAGGCAAGGAGAATATCAACAGTCTCATAAACAACTTGTTTGTCATTAAAAAAGAAAATAACATCCGGAAAATGAAAAGGAAACTTCCAGCAGAAAGCAAGTTTGTCATCTCATTCCTCTGCTGTTCCAATATGTGTTGCTGGGAAAAATATTAAAATGGAAGAAGGGCTGGAAAATTGAATTGCATGCACTTCTTATTGTCTTTGACCATTTGTGCTGTGCTAACTATAGAAGCACAGACTTACAGAATTATTTAGGCTGAAAGGACCCCTGAGATCATTGAGTCTAACCTTACACCACCATGGCAATCAAACCATACCCTGGAGTCCCATGTCCACACATCTCTTAAACACTTCCAGAGATGGTGACTCCACCACTTCCCTGGGCAGCCTGTTCCAATGCCTGACCACTCTTCCAGCAAAGAAATTTTTCCTAATATCCAAACTAAACCTCCCCTAGCACAGTTTCAGGCCATTTCCTCTTGTCCTATCACCTCACACTAGGGAGAAGTGACCAACCCTCAACTCCAACATCTTTTCAATGAGTTGTAGAGAGCAATAAGTTTTTGCCTCAGCCTCCTCTTCTCCAGTCTAAACAACCCCAGTTCCTTCACCTGTTTGTAATAAGACTTGTTTTCTGGACCCTTCACAGCTCTGTTGCCCTATAATGAACACTGGTAGAGATTTCATGTTTAGATCCAGTCATTGAATCATATAACAGTTTTTGTAGCAAGAAACTTTTAAGATCATTAAGTCCAACCATTAACCCAGCACTGTTAGGTCCATCATTAAACCATGTCCCTGAGCACCACATCTGCAAGTCTTTTAAATACCTCCAGGAATGGTAACTGCACCACTTCCCTGCAAGCTAAGTTCATTGCATGAAAACCCCTCTGGGGAAGAAGTTGTTCCTCACGTCCAACCTAAACCACCACTGGTGCAACTTGAGGCTGTTTCCTCTTGCCCTATCACTTCTTGGAAAAAAGGATCAACTCCAATGTGCTTCCATTCGTTGTCCTCCAGAAATGTAAGCAACCTATGGGCCTGAATTAGAAAATTGGTTTGGATCTTCTACATTATTTCAAAGTATTAATGACACACAGTCTTCTGCCATGCAAACTTTATCTTTCTGTTAGCATGTGAGTGACACCAGTGCTTTCAGCTTCCCAGAGTACTCATGTAGCTGTTGTCAACGTTCACAGAAAGCTAAACAGGATTATCTGAAAAAAATATGGATATGACATCACAATCAGCTCAGAATAAATGCTCTCTGTGTGTGCCATACAACCTACCCCCACATTTCCAAGGGAGTTAGGCCTATCATGTGTGTTATCTAGAGTCACTACCAGGCTTCTGCATCACATAATCACAGAATGGTATGGAAAGGGAGCTCTAGAGATCATCGAGTCCAACACTCCTGCCAAGGCAGGTTCACCTAGAGAAGGTCACACAGGAACAAGTCCAGGAAGGTTTGGAATGTCTCCAGAGATGAAGATTCCACCACCTCTCTGAGCAGCCTGTCCGGTGCTCCAGCACCCTTAAATTAAAGAAGTTCCTCCTCATGTTTAGATAGAACAAATTATGCTCAAGTTTGCAGCCATTACCTCTTCTCCTGTCATGAGGCACCACTGATAAAAGCCTGGTCCCATCCTCCTGATAATCACCCTGGAAGTATTCATAAGCATTTATGAGAATCCCCCCTGACACCCCAGTCTCCTGTTTCCCAGACTAAAAAGTCCCAATTCTCTCAGAAGAGAGATGGTCTAACCCTTCATCATCTATATAGCCCTTTTCTGTAACTTCTCCAGCAAGTCCCTCTGTCTCTTGAACCAGGAACCCTAGAACTGGACACAGTAATACAGATGTGGCCTCACCAGGGCAGAGCAGAAAGGGAGAACCTTCCCTGACCTGCTTCCCACACTCTTCTTGATGCACCAATCTGCTAAACCAGGATGATAACCCAGACACTGTGATTTGAAATGTGGAGGTTTCTGTGCTAAGTCTCTAAAGATTACTTATTCTCATACTTAATTCTCCAAAGATGACTTATAACAAGACCTCAGAGAGCCCTCACCAGAAGACTCAAACCCACACAGTATATCTCAGGTATCTGTTAGTGTCTCAGGGGAATTTGGGTTACTTTCCCAGCTTCCCAGTAATCACAAACAGCAGCACTTTGCTAGTGCAAAACACTGACAACTTGCTCAGAAAGGATCCCTACACTCATCTGTGTGGTGAAGAAGCAGAAATGCTATCTAAAGAAGCCAACACAGCCACAGAAACTAACCAAACTAACCACCATTTGAAATGGCGATGGGGATCATAAACTGCTCTTTGCATCATGTCACTGTCTCTGCCCACAACTCTACCAACTCACAAAGATGAGGCCCTTCAATGCACTTAGCTCTCTTTGTGGGAAGCAACAGGATACACAACACAGTCCCCACCTGTATATTTTCTTCCAAACCATCTATTTTTTGTGCCCAGTGGGATGACAGTTTTTGATTTAGTTGTCAGCAAAGAATATTTTATATTATGTTCCTGTCTTTTAGCTTTCTCAGCTAGCAAGGCTACAGTGACCAAGGGTTATTCTGTGTCTGTTCTAAATTGCTTTTCACAATCAAGCTATTTTTCATAAAGTCAGACCTATTCATTATTCACAGGAAGGGTATTGCTGTGAAGTCCAGCATTATGTCTTGAGACCATTAGTCTGAAGGGCAAATGCTCAGATTCATGTCCAACTCTCATCCTGCCTCTACAGTTCTTCAGGCAACTCAGAGAAAAGGAAGGTGCTGGTACTGGATGTGTGGGAGTCACACGGGCTGATTAAAGAACTACTACTTCTCTCAGCTCTGTACACTGAATCAGGAAGAGAAAACAGGTTTCAAATTCATAGATTCATAGAATGCTTTGGGCTGGAAGAGACATCAAGGATCATCTGCCAAGGGAGGTGGTGGAGTCACCATCCCTGGAGGTGTTCAAGAAAAGCCTGACTGAGGCACTTAGTGCCATGGTCTGGTTGATTGGACAGGGCTGGGTGCTAGGTTGAACTGGATGATCTTGGAAGTCTCTTCTAACTTGGTTGATTCTATGATTCTATGACCTAGCTTCAACCTTTCCTGCTATGGACACAGACATCTTCCACTAGATCAAAACGCTCAAGGCCTTGTCCAACCTTCCCTTCAAATTAAATCTAGCTATTTGAAAAATAAATAACTTGAATATTTGCCAAGACAGCATCCAGGCATATATTGCTCTGCACCTGTGAATGAATCTTTCACAACTTGTCAACAATGCTCTGTGAAAAAGAGATGACATGAGAAGGACTTCAGAATACCCCGTCCTAATGGATGTTTCAAGCAGAGAGCTCAGCCTTTGCTGCAGCCTCACTTTTTAAAAGCCTAAAACTCAGCAACATTTCAAAAGCCATGAGTGCTTTGCAGAGAAGTCCAGTTCCTGTATTTGCTAGCATTTTTCTCTTCTAAACTGCCTACTGATTTCAAAAGCTGATTTGCAAAATCTATTGACTTTGTTATCTCTGCTGTGCCTTTTGTGAAACATTGTGAATTTCTGCCAATGATCTTTGAGAAGAACAGCTTATTCCACTTTGCTGCAAGTATGAATATCTTAATATCATAAAATCACAGAATGGTTGGGGTGGTTTAGGTGTTCCCTGTCCCCCCCTCACACTTTGGAAATCACCCAGACTAGACTCAGCTGGCTCTGGAATTTGAATGAAGCTTATATTTACAGCTGGCACAATGTACAAGCAGATAGTTACAGTGTATACGGTTATAGACAGAAATAGACAAGGTAAAACAGAAACACAACAGCCCTCCCAGAAACCTGAGTCCCCAGGAGGGGCTCCCAACCACCCTTCCACCTTCTCCCACCCCTCAACCTTACCTCAAACGTTGCCTTGTGCCCCAAGGAAGAATGGAGGGTTGGCCAGGGGGGTTAGGTAGCTAAGTGGATTAATCAGAGAGACGGTAGATGAGGTTAGAGAGAAATGCAGCTCAGAGCCCCAGCAGTGCCCAAGTGCTGAATGCCTTATCTATGTTTGGATTCCTGTTCTTATACATCTCAGCAAGCCTATGAGTGAAGTAGTCATCGCCATTGCTTCCCTTTCACAGCCTGTCATTTAATCTTTCTCACCAAAACATTCTAGCTAGCTTCAAACCATCACAATGGTGCAGGTTAGGAGGAACCTTCAGAGATCACCGAGTCCAACCCTCCTTTTCTGAAGGCACCATCTGTAGAGAAACACTGCTCAGAAATCCTGGCTTCAATAGGTCACAAACATCCAGCTTTATCATTTTGGCTTGCCCAAGAGCTTCCCTTGTGAATGATCAAAGCAGAATTTAACAACAGGTCTGGCCAGACTTTAAGATAAAATAAATACTTTCAAACAAACATACATCCAGTCCATCAGCATACTCCTTTAGAAGTGGAAGCCTGGCAGGTATCTTATGCTCAAGATAACTCTCCTTGGAACAGGGAGTATCTGGGATGAAAATGCTGTGATACTCCACTAATCCTACATCCATCATGAACTAAAAAAAGACCTAAACAAACAAACCCCCAAAACAAAACAAAAAACCCCAACCAAACCCCCAAAAAACTCAACCAGAAAAAAAAAATATCAAAACAACACTCCCAAAAACAAAACAAAACAAACCCAAACCTTGTAGTGTAGCAAGACAAATTATTTGGGCTCTACTTAATAGAGTTTCCTTCACACATCACAGGAGCCTAGAGTGAACCCTCCAAAAAGTCTTATGCTAAAAATAAATTGTATTCTTGGAACAGTATGTTCTGCCTCTCTATTAAACTTTCTTCATGCCAGTAGCATGGTGCAATCCTTCTTGTAGCCTGGAGAGCAAGAATGCCAGTGACATCCTGGAGTGGATCAAGAAGAATGTGGCAAGCAGGTCAAGGAAGGTTCTCCTCCCACTCTACTCTGCCCCAGAAAGGCCACATTTGGAGTGCTGTGTCCAGTTCTGGGCTTCTAAGTTCAAGAGGAGCAGGGACTTGCTGGAGAAGGTACAGAAAAGGGGTACAAAGATGATTAGGGGAACAGAACATCTCTCTTCTGAGGTGTCTACATTTAAGGAGCTAGATAGGCTCTTTAAAAGTAGTTAAAGTCCACACAGGACTGGATAGAAACACAGAATACTCTTGGAAGTTTAAACAACATGCTACAGCACACAGCATGGAAAATACAAAGGAATCCACAGGCCACTGCTCTCTAAAACCTCCTCAGGCCAAAGCTTCCACAAACTTTCCTCCTAAGCCAGGGCAAAATCCCAGGCCTGAATGCCTCTCCTCCCACTATGCCTCTCTGCAGCCACCGTTACTGGATCTGTGTAATGCAGCTAAAATTCGGCTTGGCAGCTCCAGGCCGCTGCCAACGCCCAGCTCCCACCCAAAGCAAGATAAGGAAAAAGCACTGGGAAGGAGGGAGAGGGAGGGAAAAGTGAAGAGGGAGCTTGTGCTGCCCTCTAATAAAAGCTAGATGCAGCCATTCTGGGAATGAAATAACAAAGAAACATTTTCTGGTCCGCCTTGTGCACCCCCAGGGCCCACTGGATGTCCTCTCCATGGCTTCCCAAAGCCACCCTGCCTCAAACTACGATGTTAGGAAAGATTGTGAAAATTGGGGCTTTTTAGTCTGGGAAACAGAAGGCTGAGGAGGGATCTTACCAGCACTTATCGACACTTAAACGGTGTGTGTCAGGAGGATGGGGCCAGTCTTTTTTCAGTTGTGCCCAGCAACAGGACAAGAGGTAACAAGCACAAACTTGAACCTAAAGAGTTCCATCTAAGCATGAGGAGGAGCTTCTGTAAGGGTGCCAGAGCACTGGATAGAATAGAATCAACCAGGTTGGAAGAGACCTCCAAGCTCATCCAGTCCAACCTAGCACAACCTATCCAGTCAACTAGACCACAGCACTAAGTGCCTCACCCAGTCTTTTCCTGAACACCCCCAGGGACGGTGACTCCACCACAAGGATCAGGCTAGTCTGAGAGGTGGTGGAGTCTCCATCTCTAGAGACATTCCAAACTCTCCTGGACTGACTCATTCCTGTATGATCTCTGTGATGTGAATCTGCCTTGGCAGGTGGGTTGAGTTCAGTGATCTCCCTAGGTCCCTTTCTGTACCATTCTGTGATTCTGCTTCATTCTGTGTGACTTTGATTGCCAAAGTATGGTGTGGATCCCCAGCCGTGACTGTCAGTAAGTCCAAGAGCTGAGATAATACAGAAACAAAGTAAAATCAGAGCAGAAAAAGATAATTGCTAAGGGACAAATTTTCAACACATCAAGAGTAGACAATCTGAACAATCATAGAGTTAGTTACAGGGTTCCAGTTTTTATCAGACCTTTAGAAGTCATTCTACCAAATAATTCTTTATGCTTCAGAATTTTTTTTTCCATCAATCATAGATAGGGAAAAATAATCAAGCAGTACTCTAAAAACATTAGAAAAGTGTAAGAACACCTCTGCCTGTCCTTCTACCTTGCCACTTTCTCAGTATATATATATATATATATAAAGAAAAAAAAAATCAATATGTACTTTTTAACATAAACAGCTTCAGTTCTCTTTGTGCCACTCATCTCTGACTTCATCTCTTGAAACAGTGTGAAAGTGACTTTTCCCATGGTAATGGAAAGTCATTTTCCCCATGGTATGATACATGAAGAATGCTCTTTTTTTTGATTCAATGATTTTTACCTGCCTTTCCTCACGAATGTTGGCAGATTCCCTGCCTTCTTTCTCCTCCTTACTGTCACATCTTAAAGCATTTACTGTTTTTGCACACTCTCAAATGTCTTCTTTCCAAGAGTATTTGCTCTTTTTGCACTCTCAAATATCTTCTTTTCAGGTGCATCTAACACATAAACCTTCAAGACAGGCAAATTTGATGAAAGAGCATGATAGGTATAGGCAACTAAGTAGAGGTGGAGTTTCTTCCAGACAACATGTTTAAAAACAGTTTTCTATAGTAGACTTGAACAATTACAGACCTAAAGGAGATCTCTGGTAGTGTGTATGAATAAGATTTTAAGTCCATGCCCATAACACACCATGAGGAACATCTTAAACATTGAATCGTAGAAGTGTTCTGGTTGGAAGAGATCTTTATGATCAGATACAACCTTCAGCCGATGATCACCATGGCCAGTAAACTATGTCCCAGAGTGCCACGTTCACATATTTCTTCAGCACCTCCAAGGATGATGATTCCACCACCTCCCTGGCCAGCCTGTTCCAATGCCTGACCACTCCTGCAGCAAAGAAATTTTTCCCAGTATCCAACCTAAACCTCCCTGGTGGAATTCCAGGCCATTTCCTCTTGTTCTGTTGCCTGATAATAGGGATAAAAGAGGCTTACCCCCCACTTCACTCCAACCTCCTTTCAGGGAGCTGTAGAAAGCCATGGAGTTTCCCCTCAGCCTCCTCTTCTCCAAGATTAACAACCCCAGGTACTTCTGCCACTCTTTATAAGACCTGTTCTCTAGACTCTTCACCAGCTTTGTTGTCCATGAAGAAGCTGACACCATTTTTCTTAGAGTATAGTTAACAGAGGAGTCCCAGTGGCCACTGATGCTTACACATACATGTATATACAGAGTCAGTCCTGATCTGAGACAGGCATGATTTCAAACAGAATCATAATCATGGAATGGTTTGGGTTGGAAGGGACTGTAAAGATCACCTAGAAGAACAAGCAGAACTGCAGTGTTGCACCATTTGTCTTCACCAATTAGAATGAAATCTAACCAGACATAAGCAGTAGCAAAGGCCAGGAAATTACCTTCGCAGACCCAGCAAACAATTCCTTCCTCACTTGTTCTACTTTCATATCCAGTGCAAATGGACAAGCTTCTGCATCTTACTCCTAACTTACATGAGAATAAACATCAAAATCAAGGCCAAGAGGAGGAGAACTTGTCTCCCTTAAAAGGTGATTTGCTGCTGCCACTAGAGCTAATACAATACCCTTTTAGCAAGCACCACTTCTGTCTATGACTTTTCAATCACAACCTGCAGAAACAAGGCAATGTTTCCTGTTCAGCTTAGAAATGACAGTACCTGCAGCTGTCACAAGCAATCTACTCACAGTCCCATCCCTCCTCCAAATGTAAAAAAAATAACAAACCAACTAGCAAACAAGTCCCTCTATGCAGAACTGTATTATCTTGAAGATATTATAGATACATATGCACACATATATGCAAATGTGCCTATTTTAATGATGCCAGTGCAACTGGTACATGACAAAATCATTTCACCCAGTTCCATTCACTTGCTACTTCATTTCAGAATACTGATACAATACTAATTCTTCATTTCACTCTCTTGTACTTCCTTGCTGCTCCTACTTCACAGAATCACAGAATGCCACAATGGAAGGAACCCTAAGGATCATCTGGTCTAACCTTCCTAGTTTTTACTTACCAATATTTGGTTAAATGTCACTAGAGAACCACACAAACCGGAGAGTGGTGCTTATATCAACAGGGGTTGTTAAAATGTTGCAAACCTGTAAGAACTCCACACTGATCATCAGCACTTGGAGTTGATTACTGATTGATACTTCACACCACAGAATGACATTGAGGTACTGGAGTGTGTCCAAACAAGAGAAACCAAGCAGGCAAAGTGCCTTGAACTCAAGTCTTACAAGGAACAGCTGAGGGAACTGAGGCTGTTCCATCTTCAGAAGATGAGACTTAGGGGAAACCTCATTGCCCTGCACAACTACCTGAAAGATGGTTGGAGTAAGGAGAGGATTGGGTACTTCTCACAAGCAACAAGGGACAAGGGCAAGAGGAAACTGCCTCAAGTTCTGCCAGGGGAGGTTCAGGTTGAATATTAGGAAAACTTTCTTCACCAAAAGGGTTGTCAGACATTGTAATAGGCTGCCCAGGGAAGTAGTGGAGTCTCTGGATGTATATCAGACACATGTAGATGTGATGCTGAGGGACATAGTTTAGTGGTAGTGACTTAGCAGTAGTGGTGAGATTGTATGCACTAGGTGAACAGTTGGACTTGATCTCAAAGGTTTCTTCCAACTTCAACAGTTCTATGGCACTATGATTTCCCTACTGTAACAAAATAACAAACCAAAACCTGCAGTAACTTCATGCTAACTCCTGAAAGGTCTGCAAAACCCATGTGACAGTCTCCTGCACAGAAATGTCTGTGGAAGAACCATGTCTGAAATATTGCAGTGGAATCAGAGGAAGATACGAGAACCGTACAGAATCCCTCTGCCAAAGTACACAGAGGCAAAGAAATAAAAAGGAAAAGGTTAGCCAAACATGTTATACCTTCCAGAGCACAAAAGGCAAGAGGTATGAACAAAAAGTCAAACACAATCATGTTAATTAAAATAAAATACCAAAATAAAAAGAAGTTTGAAGCATTAATAAGAAAGATGGTGTATTAGCACTTGATATCAAAAAGCATTTAAATAGCAAGATAAGGAAGAAAGAAAATAATATAAAGACCACAGCCCCTGAAAAATTAAATCTTGTCAAAGTCTGAACTGATGTACCTTTGGCTTTCACTCATAAGTAGTTATTTCTATGCTGACATAACTCACAAATTAAACTTTCATCAAATGCATTCAGAACTTTCTATTTCTGCACATTCCAGACACTTCAGATTTTCCATAACTGTCATCTGGAGAAGTCTCGGTCTTGAAGCACAGCGAGAGAAAAATGTGCACTCTCTGTAGATAGATGACACGTGATGGCTGATCCCTTTTCTAACATTTCTTTTGGAATTCTGCTGTCATGAACTAGAGTTTACTTGAGTCTTACTTTTGTGGGCCTTTCTGGTCAATGCATTACCCTTGGATAAAGGATCTTGGCTTGCTAAGGACAGTAATTACCAATCAAAAATATTGTCCTTCTTTTCCTCTCAAATATAGTGTGGTTTCTTGCCACACTGAGACTGAATACAAAGTTTCCCTCCTATCAGATGCCAACCTCCGAGAAAACTCTCTCTAAAATGTCCTAATTTTATGTCAATTTTGCCACTGAATTCCACCATAGTTATTTGATACAGATTATTATTGATTTCAGGAAGAGAAAGAACAAAGCAGGTATATAACCTTTCACAGAAGAAAGAAAATACCTGACTGCATTTTTTTAAATCTTTTTTTTCAGTATGATCCAAAATGCTTAGTTGTGAGCAGATGCCTAAACACTGTGTGGGTCCAGAGCCTCTCACTCCCCTCTTTTTGCCCGATTACTTATGAAGCAATTATGGCTGAATCACAGATTCATAAAATGGTTTGGTTTGGAAGGGACCTTAAACATCACCCAGTTCCAACCCCACTGCCATTGGCAGGGACACCTTCTCCTAGACTGGTTTGCTCAAGGTCCTGTCCAATCTGGCCTTCCACACTTTGAAAGGGGGCATCCATGACCTCGTTGGGCAACCCTGTTTCACCACTCTCACTGTAAAGAACCCAGTCTGAATCTCCTCTCTTTCAGCTTCAATCCATTCCCTCGTATTACTAAAAGCCTTTACTAAAAGTCCTTCTCCAATGCCTCTCAACTAACATTCAGTACTATCATAGAATCAACCAGGTTGGAAGAGACCTCCAAGATCATCCAGTCCAACCTATGACCCAGCCCTAGCCAGTCAACTAGACCATGTCCTTTAATACAGTGTGCTTTTCTGTACTGCTTTATGAGTCCATCTCCAGATAACATCATGTGTTCAAGGCCCCCTTGACTTCTGATGCAGCCTGCATGATATCCTTGTCTCTAAATTGGAGATGCATGGATTAGATGGATGGATTAATCAATGGAAAAAGAATTTGCTGGATGGCTGTACTCAAAGTGCTGTGGTCAATGGCTCAACATCCAAGTGGAGATCAGTAGTGAGTAGCATTCCTGAATGGGTCAATATTGGGATTTGTGCTATTTAATGTTGTCTGTAACATGGAGACTGGGATCAAGTGTTTGGACTTGATGACCTCAGAGCTATCTTCCTACATAAAACCACAGAACTATGGTTCCATGATTCTAAGTGCAGACTCAACAAGGTGATGACACCAAGCTACCTGGTGTGATCAAAACAATGGGGGGGGGGGGGGGGGGGGGGGGGGGGGGGGGGGTGGTGGAAGGGAGGAGAGAGTTTTATGTAGAGGAACCTTGAAAGATATGAGAGGAGAGCTTGTACAAACCTCAATTTTAACGTTACCGTGGCCCTGCACCCAAATCAGAGCAATCCCAAGCACAACTAAAGACCAGGTAATGAGTATGTGGGTTGAGGGCAGCCTTATGGAGAACAACTTGGGTGTGTTGCAGCATGAAAAACTGAACAGAAGCCAACAATGTGCTCTTATAGCCTAGAAAGTCATTCGCACCCCAGGCTGTATTAAGAGAAATGTTGAGAGAGGCATTTCTCTCCCTCTGATACGTTTTTGTGAGACTCCACATAAGTACTGTATTCAGCTCTGGGTTCCCCAGCATGGGATCAGACACAGTCTTGATCAAGCAGGTCCAGAGAAGGTCCACAAAGATGATCACAAGGGTGGAGTCCCTCCCTTATGAGTACAGGTTTACGAGTTGGGTTTGTTTAGCCTGGAGAAAAGAAAGCTCCAGGGAGACCTTACAGCAGCCTTTGAGTATAGCAGCCTTGAGGAAAGATGAAAAGGGTCTTTTTTATCAGTGAGGGATAGGAGAAGTGGTAATGGGTTTAAAGTAGAAAGAGAATGGATTTAGATTAGATAGTATCAAGAAAATCTTTATATGAAAGTGGTGAAACACTGGAAGCAGTGAGAATGTCGACATCCCAGCTCTGGGAGTGTTCAAGGACAGGCTGGATGGGGCTTTGAGCAACCTGATCTAGCAGATGTCTCTTGTCTATGGCAGATGGGGTGGAACTGGATGGTCTTTAAGGTCTTTTCCAATCCAAACCATTGTATGAGTCTATGAATATCAAACAGCCAGCAACTGAAAGCTAAGAACATGTTTTGTGTATTTGTTCACTTAAACTTTTTAATCATTTGCATTTTTTTTTTCAGCTAACCCCTGACAGGAGTGCAGCCTCAAAGCCTATTTGATCACAACATTGTCAGGCAGATTTCACAGAGACTCTGGTTAATGTTCTGCGTTTGTCAAGCAAAATTTCTTCAGAATTATTTTCATCAACTCTCAATATTTTTCTGCATTGTACATCTAGCAAGCAAGTATTGTTCTCATGCATTTTATTTTCAAAGATAGTGGAAGTGTCTGTTCTAAAGGTTTTGCTGAAGTTTCTGGTTTGTTTTAAAATAACAGAATTTTGTTAAGAGATTTTATTCCTTTTTAATCAGTGATGAAAATTGAAATCTCTGCACTAGGGAAAAAAAAATAAAGAGGGAAGGGAGGAGTGAATATAAATAAATCCAGAAATTACTTCACAGAACTTTCTGTACTGTAAATGTAGCTGGATAGAAGAAGTTACTACAAATAATGTTTTTAACAACTGCCCTCCAGAGCCAGCATGGCTGAGAAAATGGGGCTCAGCAAGTTGGTTTTATGACTCTGTTGCCTAATCCCCAAACCAAAACATTATCCACATGATTCATATACATCATGCAGCAAGCTCACAGAATTTTAATTAACTCCATTTGCTGATCACCAACAAGGTTTACACATGCAATCATAGAATGGTTTGGGCTGGAGGGGACTTCCAAATGGCATCCAATCCAGCCAGATTGCATGTGGCTACTACTTAAATGTATCCTCAATTGAGAATCATCTCCTAGGTAGCCTAGACCACCTTGTCTCAACAGCATCTATCACTGGCCTTCATAGAATCACAGAACCATAGAATCTTAGAATGGCAGGATTTCGAAGTGACTTCTGGAGATCATCCAGTCCAACTTCCTGCTGCTAGGACAGGTCATATAGGAATGTGTCCTGGTAAGTCTGTGACAGATGATTAAGGAGCAGGATATCTCTCCCACGAAGAAAGACTGAGAGAATTGAGGTTGTTCAGCCTGGAGAAGAGAAGGATGAGAGGGGATCTTACCAACATCTGTAAATATCTGAGGGGTGGGTGTCAAGATGAAGATGCCATTCTCTTTTCAGTGGTGTCCAGTAATAGGACACAGAAAAAATGGATATAAGCTGGAACACAGAAAGTTCTACCTCAACATGAAGAGAAACTTCTGCAAGGGTGCCAGAGCACTGGAACAGACTGCCCAGAGAGGTTGTGGAGCCTCCTTCTCTGGATGCATTTTATGTGGCCTACCCTAGGGGATCATCCTTTCTCAGGGAAGTTGGGTTTGCTGCTCTTCAGAGATGCCTTCAAACCCATACCATTCTGTGATTCTATTAAAATCGTTCCTAAAATCAAAGGCTAACAATAGTGGCAAAAGTTAATAAGCATTTGTGAAATCTGAAGAAGTCAATTGACACAAAACCCCAGAAGGACACAGAACCACACAATTCCTTCCACTGTCTGGGCTAACAAGTGCTGTGCTTTTCAACCCAATCACTGCAGAGTTAGAACATGCCCTGGCCTTTGAACAAAAAGTGTTCCTAAATTCACAATGTTCACAGCTGTGGCACAGAAATGAAAAGACTACTGCTGCAAAGGTTTCCAAGCTAAAACCCCAAGGTCTTGCACAGTTTCTGACATGAGAAGATATAAAAGGCATTCAAGAGTGACTGTCATATCTTGTGAGAAAGTATGAAGCACCACAGACTTCAAAACAGTAAATGAAACACAGATCAAGTATTTAACATCTATTGGGTTTTGGTTTGGTTGGTTGTGTGTCTTTGCTAGTTAATGGAGAGAGCTGGTGTGATCCAGTGCTCAGAGATAGCTTCTGAACAGCTGCTGATGAGCTGCTGGATCACTGCTTTCAGCCTCATACAGGATTTTCAAGAAAAATATTTTGAGTGACTCCAGGAAGAAACTGATCTCAACAACAGGAAAGATATAGACTGCCTGGTTCCTTCAAAGGAACAACTAGACTCTTACAAAGATGGAATTCTGGTGAAGGGTCTAAAGCAGAAGACATAGCTGAGGGACTTGGGGTTGTTAAATCTGAAAAGAAGGCTGAGCAGAGACCTCATTGCTCTCTGCAACTCATTGAGAAGAGGTTGGAGTGAAGTGGGAAAGTCAGTCTTTTCTCCCTAGTATGAGTCGATAGGACAAGAGGCAATGGCCTGAAATTGTGCCAGAGGAGGTTTAGGTTGGATATTAGGAAAAAATTCTTTGCTGCAAGAGGGGTCAGGCATTGGAGCAGGCTGCCAAAGGAGGTGGTGATTCACTGTCCCTAGAGGTGTTCAAGAAGCATGTGGACATGGGTTAATGACAAGGTGGTGCTAAAGCGATGGTTCGACTTGATGATCTTAGAAATCTTTTCCAACCTAAACAATTATATGGTTCCCCCTGCAGAAGGAGGAAGGAAAAGAAACAACAACAACAAAAAGGCAAAAACAAACAAACAAAAAAACCCACCAAAAAAACAAAAAAAGAGCACTGGCCATTTGAACAGGCACTGAATCCTGAAACATGGGACAGACTGAGCAGAGTTCACACTACCCACAGCAGGAGAGCACATTTCCTTTTGCACCTTAATCAGGGACTACAATCAAATTCCAGGGGAAATAAAAAAGGAGGAAAAGAAAAAGAAAGAAAGAAAAGTAGCACTTCCTCATGCAAGCAGAAGAGGTAAGCTAATTTCTCTCTGGCTACACTGTAACCTCGCTAAAGCAGGCATTAAACAAAACACTGTTTCTAGGGCTTTGGGCATCCTGGATTTGCAAGCTCAGTGGAGCAAAGCTCCAGACAAACTACATGTAATGGGAGCAACCATACAGCTTTTCCTTTGTGTCCCCTTTGCTATCTTATCTTCTGACAATTATTTGCAGATTACTTACAGATTTGCCAGTTGACTGAAAGAAGCATCATGGGTATTTCTAGATGAAGAGAAGATGCTGATTAAAACCAGAAACATTTCTAATACTAATTAGAAACGTTGGAAGAGACCTGTAAGATCAATCAATCAATCAATCACAGAATCAACCAGGTTGGAAGAGACCTCCAAGCTCATCCAGTCCAACCTAGCACCCAGCCCTATCCAGTCAACCAGACCATGGCACTAAGTGCCTCAGCCAGATCATCAATTTCAAGCACCAACCCAACTCCACCACATCTACACATTCTGGGGATGCAGAGTTCTACTATCATGTTCTTTGCAGCCTTAAAAAACTCCAACATTTAAGTTTCTCTAATGAATCAATAAACTAAACTTTTAAAGTGTTGGATTATTATAACTGGAAAAACATAGAAAAGTAGACAAAAGAAACACTTTGCTATTTTTTTTTTCAGGTATCTTCAAAAGAAAAGAAACATCTGAAACTAAAAAGAAAAAGGTACTCTGAACCTCTAGGAACAAGAATACTTTCAACTCTTTTGGTATGCAAGCATTTCAAGTGTCACACAATCTTTCCTCACAGTTGTTTTTATTAGACTCTTTCCAAAGGCAAAACAAACTGTAACTCTTAATCTCATACCAGAATAGCCAGCTTTAAGATTAAAGCATTTATTCTCCTGTCATAAAGATGTCTTTGGCCCCATTTTGTTTATCCAGTCTTTTATCCACTGCTCTGGTTGCCCTGTACATAATGGAATTAATTAATTCCACCACATATTCTGAATTGTCTTGCAGTAAGTGACAACAGAACATGAAAAACATAGTAGGAAACAAACTGCACCTCGAGTCTGCCACAACTACATGGGGTCTTACACAAATGAGAGAGATGGTGGAAGGAGAGGAATCCATAGAAGACCCTTTCAGAACATCAAAGAGATGTCTCTGTCATCTAAACAAACTTAGGAATGCCTCCTGTACTTCATCCTACCAGCCAGCCAGGGTATTTCATAATACCACTGAACTTTGAGACCAACCTAACTCAAAATTAAACTTTCTCCTTTTTTATGAAGAAAGGAGACTAGAAGAGAAAAGAGGAGCATGGAGCAGGGAGGGGGCATGGGAGGGTTGGTGTGGATTTCAAATAAGGTAGGATCAACTGGCCAGATCATACCAATTCCCAAAAATGTCCCTCAAAACATCAAGTACAACCATCAACTTAATGGTCATTAAACCAGAGTGCCAAGTTGACCCATTTGTTGAACACTTCCAGGAATGGTGACTCCACTACCTCCCTGGGCAGCCTGTTCCAATGCCTGACCACTCTTTTCATAAAGAAAATTTCCCTAATCTCCACCATAGACCACCCCTGGCACAATTTCAAGCCATTTCCTCTTGTTCACAGTATCACCAAGGTTGGAAGAGACCTCACAGATCATCAAGTCCAACCTGTTACCACAGAGCTCAAGGCTATCACCTCATACTAGGGAGAAGAGACTGACTCCCACCTGACTCCAACCTCCTTTCAGGGAGTTGTAGAGAGCAAGGAGGTCTTCCCTTAGTCTCCTCTTTTTCAGATTAAACAATCCCAGGTCCCTCAGTTGCTCCTCACCAGACCTGTTCTCCAGACCCTTCACCAACTCCATTGCCCTTCTCTGGACATACACCCAGCACCTCAATGTCCTTCTTGTAGTGAGTGGCCCAAAAATGAATGCAGGATTTGAGGTGCAAACTCACTAGTGACCAGTACATGAGCATGATCACTTCCCTGCTCTTGCTGGTTGCACTCTTGCTGATCCAGGCCACGGTGCTGTTGGCCTTGGCTTGATCACCACTGTGGTGGCCTAGTCAGAACTCCGGCAGTGATGCCAATTCCCTGTCTGCAGGAAATACAAAGAAGGTTTTGCCTCTCAGCATACAGAGATTTCTCCATGTAATTAACAATGGCAACTAAAGCAACAAGTGAATTTTATATTGAAATACCAACGCTGACTAAAGGCCCAACTCCCACAGAACTTCAGGCACCTTTGCTCAGAGTATCCAGCAGCCACAGGTGCTTCAGAACAAGATACAAAGAACACCAAACTCAGCAGATATTAACTTATAATAAGCAAATCTTGCTTACTCTTACTTCCCAACCAAGAACACAAAGGAAAGGAGGAAAAGTGTGTTGGGTTGAAGAGAAGGAGCAGAATGCATTGAGTTGGAAGGGACTCTCAGAGATCATGTTGTCCCTGCAGTGAGCTGAGACACCTCCAACTAGATCAGGTTGCTTGGGGAAGTCTGACCTTGGATGTCTCCTGGGATGAGGCCTCCATCACCTCCCTAGATGACCTATTTCAGTATTTCACCGCTCTCATTGTACAGAACTTCCTCCTATGTTCCATTTCAATTTACCCTGCTCTAGTTTAAAACCACTGCCCCTCATCCTATTGCTACAAGCACTTGGAAACATCTAATATTTTACCAAGGATTTATTTAAACAGCTCCTAACAAGCTGCATAGTCTGCCCCAATCTTACAAGAAGGGGTTGAAAAAAACATTTTTAAAGCATGTGCAACCAGTAAATAAGAAGGAAATGTAAACGATTTTACAAAACTCTTGATTTGGGTTGCAAGAGAGGGGGGGAAAAGAAAAAGTAATGAGGAAAATCTCTAGGGAAATCTATCATTTTATATCATTGTTCAAATTAATCCTGTGCACCAAGTGGGGGGAGATACTCATCTCAAAATACTGCAAGGAGCTGACACTGTATCATCATGATGCTTACAGCGGTGATCCTTAAGGTGTAGCTGGTACAGCATGTTGCAGTGTCTG
Source organism: Tricholaema leucomelas (assembly GCA_013400475.1). Taxonomy (NCBI): domain Eukaryota; kingdom Metazoa; phylum Chordata; class Aves; order Piciformes; family Lybiidae; genus Tricholaema lacrymosa; species Tricholaema leucomelas. The sequence goes on from WAAF01015416.1 coordinate 352,813, forward strand.
TGTGACGTGAAATAGAAGCACAGTTCTCTCATGACAAAAAGCAGTTTTCTTCTGCACATCCTCATGCCTCTCATTTCCATCCTTCATTTCACAAAGCCAAAGTATTCTCAAGAGGACAAGCTTCACAGCATCAAATGTAAGAGAGATTTAATCTTCAGATTGATGGGGATTTAAAGTCCCAAACACTCTGGTAGGCATAGGCCTGCATGTTATCTTTTATTTATTATGCATATATTTATTGCAGTCAAGTTTGCAAAAAAACCTTCATGTCATTTAATGGCACGGAAGAGGTGTTAGCTTCAATTGCTTATGGCTCTATAATCTCTTGCAAATCAAACCTGTTCTATTTAGATTTATCAAAGTCAAAAATAGATTGATGCAATCCAATTTCTAGTTTATTGTTTTCCCACCACTCCTATGCCCGAAATTCCTCTGCACTACTCCCATCCAAGCTTGCATCACAGACATCTAAGGGCTCTCCTAGAACATTACAGGCCTGTGTGTTCACATCTCTCAACAGAGAGTGTCTGAAGAATCCACAAAGCAAAAGCACAGTTTAAACCCAGGAGAACAAACCACAGTAACCAGTAAGACTTAAGCACAACACTAAAACCCGCCAGGTGTCCACATAAATCAGTCATGCAAATGAACGTGAGCAAGTATTTCTCTCTGCTTCTACTTAGATTTTCTTTGTGCAGGTTTGGGGTTTTTTCCCTTCACATTTAAAGTAGTCAGCAGATGCATAATTTTGCATTTCACAAATTAGATTATTTTTGTTGACACAACAGACATTGTAGAAGGGTAACTATGACAGAGCTGGAAATCACAGGCAACAAAAATGCTCAAGGCCTTTCCAAGCACACAGGAGGCAAATTACCCACTTTTTTTCAACTAATACATTTTAGGCTCTCTTAAGATCATACTAAGAAGAAACTAGTTATTACCTCCTTGTTTATAGAAGTGCCTACTTGCTGTGAAAGTAAAGGGCAACACAAAAAAATTGCATTGCAGAATATCCAAACATGAAAATGCATTCAAGCCCTCAAAGGACCAGTAACACTGTCCAAGGAAACAGTCTTGCAGAACCTAAACTTCAAGCCAAAGCCATTTGAATGAATACTTCTCCAACAATCTTATCTTTTAACAATGTGATAACTTTTGCAGGTCTTCTTTTATATTTAATATGGACAAATAGTCACAGAGTCATAGAATGGCTTGATTTGGAAGGGATGTGGAAGATCATCTACTTCCAACCCACCTGCCATGGGTAGGGACGTCTTCCACTAGACCAGGTTGCTCAAAACCTCATGCAGCCTCATCTTGAATACTTCCAGAGGTTAGGTATCCACAGCTTCTCTGGAGGTTGTGTATCCACAACTCTGTTCCAGTGTCTCACTGTCACAGCAAAGTGCTTCTTCCTCATGTCCAATCTAAACCTACCCTGCCGTAGTTTAAAACCATTGCTCCTTGTTGCATCACTACATGCCCTTGTAAAAACTCCCTCCCCAGCTTCCCTGTGGGCCCCTTCAAGTATTTGAGGACCAAGGTCTCCCTAGAGTCTTCTCTTTCCCAGACTGAACAGACCCAACCCCATGCAGCACTACAGGCTGGGGACAGAGTGCCTATAGAGCAGTGAGGCAGAGAGGGACCTGGGAGGAGTGGTGGACAGCTGACTGAACATGAGTCTACAGTGTGCCCAGGTGGCCAAGAAGGTCAATGGCATCCTGGCCTATATCTATATTCTGCCCCTATACTCAGCATTGGTCAGGCCACACCTTGAGTACTGTGTCCAGTTCTGGGCACCTCAATTTAAGAAAGATGTTGAAGTGCTTGAATGTGTCCAGAGAAGTGCAACAAGGCTGGTAAGGGGGCTGGAGCACAAGCTCTATGAGGAGCAGCTGAGGGAGCTTGGATTGTTCAGCCTGGAGAAAAGGAATCTCAGGGGAAACCTCATTGGTGTCTACAGCTGCCTGAAAGGAGGTCGTAGCCAGGTGGGGGTTGGTCTCTTCTCCCAGGCACCCAGTGACAGAATAAGGGGATACAGTCTCAAACTGCACCAGGGCAGGTTTAGGCTGGACATTAGGAAGAAGCTCTTCACAGAGAGAATGATTGGCCATTGGAATGGGCTGCCTGGGGACGTGGTGGAGTCATCCCTGGAAGTGTTTCAAAGGAGACTGGTTGAGGTACTTAGTGCCATGGTTTAGTTAATTAGAAGGGTCAGATGATAGATTGGACTCATTGTTCCTACAGGTCTTTTCCAACCTAGCTGATTCTGAGATTCTCAGTTTGTCCTCATCAGAGAGGTGCTCTAGCCTTCTGCTCATCTTTGTAGCCATCCTCTGAGTGCACTCTAACAGATCCATGTCCTTCTTGTATTGGGACCTCCAGAGCTAAGCAAGGTACTCCAGGTGAGGTCTCCAGATCAGAGCAAAGTTGCAGAATCACCTCCCTCCCCTGCTGGCCACACTTCTTTTGATGCAACTCAGGACACGATTGACTTTCTTGGCTGCCAGCACATGTTGCTGGGTCATGTCAAGTGGCTCATCAACCAGCACTCCCGTGTCCTTCTCTGCAAGGCTGTTCTCAACCCACTCATCTCCCAGCCTGGATTTATGCTTGGGATTGTCTGAACCCAGATGGCAGAACCTTGCACTTTACCTTGTTGAACCTCATGAGTCTGGCAGGAGCACACCTCTTGAGCCTGTCTAGGTCACCAGAAACTGTCAAATGAACAGGGAACAGGGTGAAACTGGCAAATCTGCTAACAGAGATTTGGCTCATTTGGTGAGGGGGCAACCGAAGGACAATGACACTCTAATGGTTTGATTGCTTCTCTAAAGAGTTTGATCCCTGGTTACAGATTCCTGCTCAAGCCAACTATGTACAAGGAAAAAACCAAACCAAAACAAGCAAACAACAACAAAACCAACAACACAACACACACAAACACAAAAAAAAAAAACCCAAATCCAAACCAAACCAAGAAAAACCCAAGAATCAAAACACCAAACAGACAAACCAGCCAAAATCCAAACTGGACTAAAGTCAAACACCAAACAAAACACAGAAAAAAGATACTGTCTCAAACACAGACTATGTAGAAGATTATGAAATCCACAACTGGTTTGTATATCAGGCAAACACATATTTCCAGGAGGTTCTTCACATTTCCTCTGCCACCAAAGGAAAATCCATTCAAATCTCCTGTTACCTCAACAAGCATCCTAATGACTGGTAAATAGATGAAAGGGAGATGCAAGAACCTCTTGTCCCTCTCTGGGGATGGTATCTACTACTTCTTTTTTTTTTCCCCTTCAAAGTGCCCATAAAGGAGTGTTTCTTTTTGTGTAAAAGAATTGAGGAGTGCAGATAAAAGAGGAGTCAGTCTGAAAATGGATGGGACTGAGTTTTGCCTTGATTTGATCAGGTCAGTTGTCTGACCTTACAAACAAACCCACCCCACACCAAAACCCAAAGCACAAATTAACCAGCACTGTAGCTTATGTAATTAGCTACATAATACAATATTTTCCTCATTGTATACATACAATGTAACAGGAAAACAGGTAACAGGAAGAAAAATATAAAGCTTTGGGACTAAGGCACAATGCATGGGGAGAAACAAGGGCTTACAGAACATGTACAAAGCTGGGTGGTTTTAGAGAAGACATTTAACCTCTCCATTAGATAGCTCCCCTCTAATGGAGACAGAAGAACATGTCCTTACCATCCAAATCGCTCCTCTGGCTAATACAGACACTTAACAGCAGAATGAAATGACTGGTGCACCAGATCTCAATACTTCATCCTATAAAGTTTCACAGAATGGTAGGAGTTGCAAGGGACCTCTGGAGATCATCAAGTTCAACTCTGCTGTTGTGAGATGCTAGACTTTCTCTCTCTCATTTTTGTGAATCAGTAGAGATACAGATCACCTTTGCTGCCTTCCCAGACCTCAGCTGCCCAGGTACCTGGCCAGAATGTCCAGGATGTGTATGAAGACACATCAGCTATGCAACAGACTTGCCACCGGGCCTGACTAGTCCCCAGATGTGTATTCAGTGTATGGCCAGATAAGTGGCACAGGAGGGGGGCAGAGGTCCATTCCCCGCCCCATCCCCCGGCATCACTGGACCCCCTGCAAATGCTTGAGAATACACAGGAAGATTTCCTGGGGGGCTGCACCTGAACACCTTTCTAAGACTGGGACTAAAAACTGTCTAAAAAGACCTGAGCAATGCCTGCTTAGTAAGAAGAACAACTCCAGAAGAGGAACTCCTGAAGAACTGAATGGAAAAAAAACATCCCTAGGCCACACACACACTGAGAAGGACTTAGATGCTAGAAACCCCATCTCTCCCCCCCATCTCTGGCTGATGGTAATATAATCCCTGCTATTTTCCTTTCCTGCTCTTTTCCTCTCCTCTCTTTTCTTTATTGTTCTCTCTCTTTCTCTGTTTTGTTCAACTTTATCCTTTAATAAATAAGGTCTCGTTTCTACCTTAATTTCACAAGGAAATATATAAGAATAGATCTTGCTCCTCTGGCCAGAGATATTGTTAATCTCTGCCCTCCAGATCTTGACACCTGTAAAGGCCAGTTTGTCTTAAAAAAAGTCACTCAGGAACATGTCCAGGCAGGTTTGAATGTCTCCAGAGATGAAGACTCCACCACTTCTCTGGGCAGCCTGTCCTAGTTCTCCAGCACCCTTCAATTGAAGAAGTTCCTCCTCGTGTTTAGATGGAACTTCTTATGTTCAAGTTTGTGCCTATTAACTCTTGTCCTGTCACTGGACACCACTGATAAAAGACTGCTCCAATCTTCCTGATATTCACACTTTAAGTATCAATCAGCATTGATTGAGCTCCTCTCAGTTTTCTCTTTTCCAGATTGAAGAGACCCAATTCCCTCAGTCTTTCCTAGTGAAAGAGGTGTTTCAATCTCCTAACCATCTTTGTAGCACTTTTCTGTACCCTTTCCAGCAAGTTCTTGTCCTTCACAGTCTCACAGTATCACCAAGGTTGGAAGAGACCTCATAGATCATCAAGTCCAAGCCGTTACCACAGAGCTCAAGGCTAGACCATGGCACCAAGTGCCACATCCAATCCTGCCTTGAATAGCTCCATTCCTCCCTTGAACCAGGGAGTCCAGAACTAGACACCAGGGCAGAGTGAAGTGGGAGAAGAACCTCCTTTGACCTGTTTGCCATACTCTTCTTAATGCAGCCCAAGATGGCTTTGGCCACAAGGGTACATTGCTGGCTCATGATCATCCTGTTGTCCACGGTATCACAAAGTTTCATTTCTGCCATCTCTGTATATTCATCATTGTCAGTTCTTTTCCAATATGAAGTATGAGGCAGTGTTTTCCCACAATAACTGTGTTTTGGCCAGTTCTTGGTATGTGGGAATTCAAACTACTGATCAACCCTCAGAAAGAATGGAGCCCTGCCTGTTCAACGGCATGCAGTTGTAGAATCATAGAATCATTTCTGTGGTTGGAAAAGACCTCAAGGATCATTGAGGCAACAACCCAAAGAATCATCTCACTCTCTCCACAGAGGGGGTGTCAGATCAATCTCCTCCATCTCTTGTTTATTTCAGAACAAAATAAAATACTGATACCTGATCGCTGCAGATCTTAAGGGAGGAAGAGAAGAGGAAATAAGTTCATCTGGGCTGCTTGTCCTGCTCCAGGTCAAGTCAATGGCAGCCCTGGGAACTAGTATCAATAAAAAAAATCTAGAGAAATGAAAGATAATCATAAAATGCATTGGGTTGGAAAGAACCCTTGAACACAGTCTTCTCCAACTCCCAATGGCTGTTTCACTGCTTGGAGCAAAGGGAACTCTTAATGCTGATGTGGAGGGGCTTTGAGCTTTCTACAAGCAGTAACCAAACTACCCCACAAGTGGCAAAAGTGCTAACGTTTCCCCAGTTTGAATGCAGAAATTTGGAAGTGAAAATCAGTCTTCAGCAAGAAATAACAGTGATAATGAAATTGTATCCTAAATCAATCATCCAATACGCAGAACCAAGACAACAGACTTTCACAGAATCAGGTTGGAAAAGACCTCCAGATTATCAGTAAATTCAACCAAAGTACCTACAGCTAACTGAGTTTCTCACACTTTTTGCATGAATGAAATGAACATGCATAGTGAAAGCACACTCAGCTCTGAGGTGCTTTTTTTCCTCACAGGTCTAAAGAGATATTGACCTACATGCACATATTGCCTGCACACACTACCTAACAGCAAGATTGAATACACCCTCAACAAGTTTGCTGATCATACCAAGCTGAGTGTGCATTTGATAAGACTGAAGGATGAGATGTCATCCAGAGGGACCTAGACAAGCTACAGAAGTGGGCTGAGAAGAATCTCATCAAGTCCTGCAAGGTCCTGCATCTGGGTCAGAGCAACTCTTGATATCAATCTAGGCTGGGGGATGATGAGATTGATAGTAGCCCTGCAGAAAAAGACTTAGAGGTATCGATGGGTGAGAAGCTGGATATGAACCAGCAATGGGCACTTGCAGCCCAGGTCAATAGCATCAAAAGATGTGTGGCCAGCAGGTCAAGAGAGGTGATTCTGCGCCTCTGCTCTGTTCTGGTGAGACCTCATCTGAAGCACTGTGTCCAGCTCTGAGGCCCCCAAGAAAAGAAAGATAAGGATCTGCTGGAATGGGTTCAGAGGAGACCCACAAAGATGATCAGAGGATTGGAGCACCCCTCTTAGGAGGACAGGCTGAGAAAATTGAGTCTGTTCAGCCTGCAAAATTGAAAGCTTTGGAGAGACCATATAGCAGCATTTCAATATCTGAAGAGGACCTACAGGAATGCTGGGGAAGCACTGTTTAGAAGGACTTGTAGTGATAGGACAAGGGGTAATGGGTTTAAAATAGAGCAGGTCGGATTTAGGTTGGTTGTTAGAAGGAAGTTCTTTACAATGAGAGTGATGAAATAGTGAGTTGGAAATATCTCTACTGACTGCAGAGGGGTTGGATAAGATGACCTTTAAGCATCTCTTTCAACCTGATGCAATATGTGAATCTGTGATACTACTACCTGTATATATTGAGAGGAAGGAGAGTGAAAGAAAAATCCTTCTTCTGAGAAAGGAAAGAGCCTTTATCTCAGCCACATCCCATTACAGTTTTCCCTTTTTTTTTGTTTTCCTCTTAATGTTTATGAAAATGTCAGCAAAGATCTTTACTAAAAGATGAAATTGTATAATTTCCATTTCAGTGAATGCAAAGCTCTTATTTGTACAAAACCTCATGTTTTCCCATTAGACTCTTGAAAGGAAGGGGAAAAAAAAGAGGCTTGTGCTACTGTGCATATGTACAAGATGATGTGCATGAAGAACATCTGAAAATATATATATACCTAAATCTCCGAGACAGATGTAATAAGAGTTCTGTGGTAAAAGCTATCAACATTAACATACTAGTTCTAATTTCCTCTACTTCATGCATTTAAATTTATTAACTTCAGACCATATGTTGGGCTACAGAGTGTGGCTCTGCATTCCTGAGTTAGCTGACAATGAACAGTTAAGTTCCAAAAAATTGGAAAGGTGAAGTAGGGTGAGCCTAACTAATGGGAGAAAATGATGCAAGTGCAAATCCAATACACTATGAGCAGCAGCAGCAGAATATTCCACTGTATGTTTCAAGGTCTGGCTAAAGCTTCAAGCAGAAAGCTTTGATGTTGCCACTGTAATTGAGAATGTCAATATTTCCAGGGTAGAAAAGTTACTTCCATCGATTAAATACTTGATTTCCAGCCTCCGTGTCAGAAGAACGTCTGCTTCCTCAAATTCACTCCACACCAGCTAATATTAAGCTGGCTTAGAGCACACAAGACAGAGGAGGTACCCCTGCTTCGTGGTTGTCATAGAATGTCAGGCTGGAAGGGACCCCAAGGATCATCCAATGTTTCTAGGTGATAGCGTAGTTGAAATGAGCTGACCCAGCACCCTGTCAAGCTGAGTCTTAAATTGGACCAGTGTAGGGGAATCCACTGCTTCCTTTGGGAGATGATTCCAATGCCTAATTGTTCTCATGGGGAAACATTTTCTTCTGGAATCCAATTAGAATCTCCCCATCAGTTAACTTATCCCCATCATGCCTTGTCTTGTCCATGTGACTCCTAGTAAAAAAGGAGTCTCCATCTTCTCAGCAGCCACTCTCAAGGCTAAACAAACCCGGTTCTCTCAGCCTTGCCTTATATGGCAGGGCTGCAAGTACTCTAATCATGCTGGTGGCCTTTCTCTGCACTCCCTCTAGCCTGTCCCCATCTTTTTTCTGCACTAGGGAACAAAACTGCATGCAGACCTCTACCTATGGGCTGACAAGCACTGAGCAGAGTGAGACAATGACTTCTTTATCTCTGCTGGTGATGGCCTTGTTGATGCAACCCGGCATCCTGCTGGCCTTATTTATCACTGCAGCACACTGCTCACTCATGCTGAGCTTGTTATTCACCAAAATCCCCATGTCCCTCTCCACAGGGCTGCTCACCTTGCAGTCAGGTGGATCCCAGCCTCAGCTGTACGTCTAGGTTTTGGAATAGTGCAGCTTCGGGCGGAATGGCAAAGTGGATATATTGCAATTTTCTCAATCAGAGGCCATCTGTACTCTCTTCTCACCAACTCAAGTGGAAGAGTTACTTAAGAATCAGGTGGATCTCAAATACTTTGGCCAGCCTTCTGAAAAATGCACAACTATTCAAAACATACACAAAATAAAGCCTTATCTGTGGTAAAACAACAGTGCAGCACATAGTAAAAGCCTACTCATGAGATCTACAGCAAAAGCAAGCTAGAGGAAATGAAATCACAGTTCAGGGGGACAAGAGGAGCAACCCTCTGAGAAGAGACTGAGAGACCCAGGGCTGCTTAGCCTGGAGCAGAGCAGTCTGAAAGGGCATCTTCTCAATATGTAAAGGGTGGGGGTTGTGACAATGAGGCTGGGCTGTCTTCAGTGGTGCCTAATGACAGGAGAAGGGGCAATGGCACAAACTAGAACACAGAAAGTTTCACTTGAAATTAAGGAGAAACTTCTTTACCTTGGGGGTGACAGAGCTCTGGACTAGGCTGCCCAGAAACGTTGTGGAGTCTCCTTTGCTGGAGATCTTCAAAACCCTCCTGGACATGTTCCTGTACAATCTGACTTAGGAGAACCTGCTTTAGCAGGATGATTTGACTAGATGATCTCCAGAGGTCCCTTCTAACACCCACCATTCTGTGATTACTTATCCTCAGCACTCAATCTTTGATCCTCTCCTGTTTAGCAACATTGCCACAAACCACCTGCAGTAAACCTCCATGCAGAGCACAGCCCTCTCCTCTTCTGTTCCCAACCAAGTGACGGATGTGAAGTGTCCTAATTTTACAGCTCTTTGGCAGATGGGATAAGCCTGAATTCAAATGAACTCTTTAAAGCTCTGTAACTAATGCTTGTGATATTAAAGTAAAAATCCCCACTCCTTGCATATGTTAAGGTAGTTCTGATTTGCATGGATAAAAATAGAAGTTAGCCTGACTTCAGGGATCTGAACTTGGCCATACCAGGAAGACTCACTAATATTTACTGTTTGTCAAATTAAACATTGACCTATCTGTGCCACTCTAGTTCTACCAGGAAAGACTGATGGACAGCTATACTTGTGGGGATTAAAGGTAAAACCATCCTGAGGCAGAAAGTTCATTACTGTTATCAGAGAGAGCCCACCTTCAGTCAGAGGGCTCCTGGGACAACACATATAATGCAGAGAGAATGAGACAGATCTCCCTGAAGACCTCATCATATCTAAAGGTGTTCAGGAAAATAGTGAGAATTGATACAGTGGAAAGGAAAATAAAAGGATTGAGGGAAATGCCTGGACAGGCAGGAGAGCTGAGCATTCAAGAAATTGCCCAATAAGGGCAATTGTGGAATTCTGCATTTGGGGAAGAACAACTCCACATATAAGTACAGGTCTGACATGTTGGAGAGCAGCTCTGCGAAGAAAGACCTGAGAGTCCTGGTGGACAATAGGATGACCATGAGGCAGCAATGTGCCCTTGTGGCACATCATAGAATGGTTTATGTTGGGAAGAACGTCAAAGATCATTCAGTTCCAACCTCCTGCCATAGACAGGGACACCTCCTACTAGAACAGGTCGCTCAAGGCCTCATCCACCCTGGCCTTGAACACCTCCAAAGAAGAAGCATCCACAACCTCCCTGGGCAACCTATTCCAGTGTCTCACCACCCTCACTGGAAAGATCCCTTTCCTAACATCTAGTTTGAATCTCCCCTCTGCCAGTTTAAACCCATTCCCCCTCGTCCTGACATTACAAGACCTTGTCAATAGTCCCTCTCCAGCCTTCCTACAGGCCCCCTTCAGACACTGGAAGGCTACTACAAGGTCTCCTCAAAAGCTTCTCTTCTCCAGGCTGAAGAGCCCCATCTGTTTTAGCCTGTCCTCATAACAGAGGTGCTCCAGCCCTCTGATCATCTTCATGGCTCTCCTCTGGACTCACTCCAGCAGTTCCATGTCCCTCTTGTGCTGGGGGCTCCAGAACTGCACACAGTGCTCCAGGTGGGGTCTGAGGAGAGCAGAGTAAAGGAGGAGAATCCCCTCCCTTGCCCTGCTGGCCACACTGCTCTTGATGCAGCCCAGCACAGGGTTGCTGTCTGGGCTGCATGTGCACACTGCCAGCTCATGTTGAGCTTTTCATCAACCCAGACTCCCAGGCCCTTTTCCTCAGGGCTGCTCTCCAGCCATTCACCACCCAGCCTGGATTTGTGCTTGGGATTGTGCTGACGCAGGTGCAGGACCTTACACTTGGCCTTGTTGAATTTCATGAAGTTGGCCTGGGCCCACCACTGCAGCCTGTCCAGGTTCCTCTGGATGGCAACCCTGCACTTTAGCTAGTTGATTGTGCCACACACCTTGGTGTCATCTGCAAACCTGCTGAGGTGCACTCGATTCCTCTGTCCATATCATTAACAAAGGTGTTAAACATCACTGGTCCCAGCACTAACCCCTGAGGCACACCACTTGCTAACGTCACAACCCCATTCTCTCCTTTCATAGAATCATAGGCTGGCTTGGATCATCTAGTTCCAAATGCCCTATCATGGGCAGGGCTTTGCAGAGATTGAGACAGAAACATCTACACTGTGTTACAGGATCTGACACTGCACAATACTCACACACACTTCAGCAAAAACCAGATGTAACTGAGGCTTTTTATGTAGGTTGCAGATCTCATAGCAGCCTCCACAATGGATTTAACACAAACCCAAAGCAATATTTAAATAGACACCTCATCAGGTTTTGTTTTTCCCATGTCAGGAAAATGAATATATTATGAAGGGAAAGTTAATGACCAGGATAATCATGTTGCAAACAATCTCCTGCAAGATTAAGTTAGTAAGAAAACCCCTGCACATCTCATTCCTCTGTTGTGGCTAGCCTTTTGGCTATGGAGAAGAATATAGGTGTCAATCCAGCAAAACCTTTCACACATGAGCAATTTAAGTGGCAGAAACTGAATCACCCACATGAACTGCACAAGCACTTGTAGAACATAGCTTTGATAGTTTTAAATAAATAAAGATTGCCAAAATATAAAAACATAGAAAGGAAAGACAGAAAGAAATCCCAAATCTCAAGTCACACTTTTCCCTATCTGTTAAAAGCTCTATTCTATTGTAATACTGCCATTTTGCTACAGCTGTTTTAACTTAGTATTTATAGCATCATAGGACTGTTTCATTTGGAAAAGACCTCTAAGATCATCAAGTCCAAACATCAACCTAGGGTCACCATGGCCATGAAACCATGTCCCAGAATTCTACATCCACATATGATGTGGATGATCAGAGGGCTGGAGCACCTCTGCTATGAGGACAGGCTGAGAGAGTTGGGGCTCTTCAGCCTGGAAAAGAGAAGGCTTAGAGGAGACCTTATAGTGGCTTTGCAGTATCNCTTTTAAAACTCTCGTATTTTTGGCACACTCTGGTTTCATTGACTCTAATTCCATATTTCATGGCTGCAAAGTAAACACATGGAGACTCTATATAAACACAAGAAACAACACAAAATAATAGTACTGATATTTTGAAAGATATTTTCACTTGCTTACTTAAAAGCAGCTTAATCTATTAGGACAAGAAACTGAAATCAGTTTTATTAAAAAGAAATAAATCATCTTCCCTTATAAAGTCTCCAAGATTTGCTATATGACTTAAAATCCTAGAATGGTTTAGGTTGGAAGGGACCTCAAGGATCATCCAGCTCCAACCCCCCACCATAGGCAGGGACACCTCCCACTAGAGCAGGTTGCTCAAGGCCTCAGCATTACTCACTTACTCAACATTAAAACATTTGCTTAGAGTCTGAAGGTACAAAACAGGTTTTAAAGACCCCATAGCTGTCTTGCAACTAGGGTCATCAACAAGTGAACCAAGAAAACATTTCAAAGTATACTGGAACCTGGGAACAGAGACCTGACAAAAAAAACCCAAACAAAATCCAGCCCATGCTCATAAAAAAATTCCAAGTAGTTTAGAAAGCTAAAGCATTGGCAAAAACTCCAGCAGGCTTACTAGTGACACTTCATCCTGTTGCAAAATCACCTGTTCTAGCTCAGGTGTTGCAGAAACCCTGATTAGCTTGCCACTGGAAACATGGTTAAGGCCCCCACAGATCAGTGTGATCAAAGGCAATGCCACATGGACTCCAGATGATTCAATGTGAATTATGCCAGACACCTTTATTGATCATTTTGCCTCTCAATATATCCCTTAGGGCATAAGGCACATGCCCACACATTAGCATAATTAGTCAAGGACAACCCACTCCATCAGCATAAACCACACCTTGTTTTCCTCGTGTCCATTACCTATCCTTTGAGATAAGCCAGCACCTGGTGGGAACCAAGGTTAGAATCCACCTGTTATTATCCTTCTTCACTTTGCATTCCCACATTGTCCTATTTACCTCTCTTCACAATTAGGTTTCTATGTTGGAGACAGAATAAGGAGCAATGGTTTCAAACTAGAGTGGAGTAGATTTAGGTTGGACATTACAAAGAAGTTCTTTACTACGAGGGTGGACACTGGAATGAGTTGCTCAGGGAAGTGGTGGCTGCTGCCTCCCTGGAAGTGTTTAAGACTAGGCTTGAGCAACCTGGTCTAGTGGGAGTTGTCCCTGCCTATGGCAGGAGGGTGGAACTAGATGATCTTTGAGGTCCCTTGCAACTCAATCTGTGCTATGATTCAGAGAATCCTAGAACTTCAGATAGCCTTGTTTCTAAACTTTGTCATGAGATAAGATTTGGCAATTCTTCATTAAAACAGAGGAGTGTATTAACAGAATGGCACTAAAATCTGCCTTTCACTGCAGTCATCTACTCTTTCTGATTTTTAATGTTCCTACTCACTGTTTCATAGAGGCAATGTTACATTTACTATCTGCTGTTTATTGTAGTAGCTTTTTTATGCTATGGCCAGCTTGTTCTAAAACACTAGCAGTCTGATACCTTCTTATGATAGAAGCTTAAGTAAAAATTCAAAACTCCTTACAAAGGTAAATATGAGAGGAGATACCAAGTATAAAAAAACACGTTTTGTTGCACTAAAACCTTTCATTTCAATATATTGCTTTGTATTCCTTTTCATATGCTTAATATAAGCACCTCACATGTCTTCATTTCAGTTTCTTACACTTCCTCCAGGAAAGGAGAAAATAAAATAAAAGTATAATCTAAATATCATTTACACATTTACAAAAACTATTTCTCTGAGTCGGTGTAAGACAGGTAATTTTTAACACTTAGAAGATTAGCTAATGTGAAACTAGAGACAAAAAACATTCCTGTCTAGTAGAAACTCACATGTAGGTCCAACAGATTCTGAGGGCTAGCATTAAATTACCAATACATCCCATTGCAAAACCAAAAAGTGAGGAAAAAAAAAATATAAAAATACTATTTAATAAAACAGATTTTATCATAACTATGAATACCAAGCATGAAACTATTTCACACTAAAAATCAGTTAGCTAAGCGTGTCCCAGGTGAAATACTCCTTTAAAAATCTGTGACTATACATGTAGGATTAGAAAACAGAAAAACAGATCCAGGCAGATGAGACCAAAAGAAATGAACTATCTCACAAATCAAGAAAGTCAGACCACAGCCAAGGACCTGGGAAACATTGGCAGAAGTCTCTTCTCTGCTACAGACTGTGCATAACCCTAGGCTGTCTTTTCACATGGTGAGTGAATCTGCCAAGGGTGAGGCTTCATGGCTGATTCTGCTGAAACGGGGGACATCCTGCCCTTCTTCAGCAACAGGCACATTTCTGGAGAAGAGCAGATTGAGGAGAAAACTCATTGCTCTCTCCAACTCCATGACAGGAGGTCAGAGTGAGGGTGAGGTTGGTCTCTTCACCCTAGGATCAGGTGACAGAAGAAGAGGAAATGGCCTGAAATTGTGCCAGATGAGGTTTAGGTTGGATATTAGGAAAAAAATCTTTACTGAAAGAGTGGTCAAGCATTGGAACAGGCTGCCCAGGGAGGCAGTGGAGTCATTGTCCCTGGAAGTGTTCAATGGTTTAATGGCCGTGGTGATGTTACGTTGACAGCTGGACTGAATGATCTTAGAGGTCTGTTCCAACCAAAACAATTCTATTTACTTCCTGGATCCAGGTGCTTAGCTGACCACTGCATACTGCATAGGGAGAAATCTCTGCTGAGAACTGCTCAATCCTTTGTTGCAGAGTTAGCTTTCCTCTGGTTTAGGAGTCTTAGGCAAGCGTGTGGTGGTGCCGGTACAAGGGAAATGGCGACATCGCATAGTTAAAACTTATGAACTGAATCTTCCTTTTCATAGACACTCTGCAACTGTTTTTAAACAGTGGCACTACAACAATACACCCTTCAGGGCTGCCATCCACCTTAGAAGCACAGAACTGTTTCTGTTGGGAGAGACATCTAAGATCAAGTCCAGCCTCCTCTGATATTCATCCTGCCCTAGCATTTCTTCTCCGACCACTGTTATCTCACATTTGTCATCCTGGCTGCTCGCATGATGGCAAAAGCCATAATGTCAGTCAAAAGGAATTAGATTATTCTAGAAAATTCTGTACTGAATGTTTGCTTCCTCTACTCACTTTGCCCAAAATGCATTATGGAATTCCTTGCACAGACAGCACAGCTTTAAGGTGGGAATGGAAACCTTTGATGACAACTTTATAAAGCAGTGTATACATGTAAATACAACCAGTGGCCAGGTGGTGTACATCACAGGATTTTAGCTCTTCAGGCCAACCCATCTCCAATGGTGAAGGAAGAGCACTATAAATGAGACCCATGAAAAAGAAAAGAAAAAAAAGGATAGAAAAAGAAAAAAAAATGATAGTGCCACCTATTGAGAAATGTTATGAGGTAAATGCAGCAAGGGTTATGAGAAGGCAAATGTCATGATGATAAGGGAGACCTAAGTACCTGAGGTAGTACTTAAGAAAGAAGAGAGATAGAAAAGATAGAAATACTTAACATAATAGAATCATAGAATCAATCAGGTTGGAAGAGATCTCCAAGCTCATCCAGTCCAACCTAGCACCCAGCCCTATCCAGTCAACCAGACCATGGCACTAAGTGCCTCATCCAGGCTTGTCTTGAACACCTCCAGAGACGGTGACTCCACCCCCTCCCTGGACTGCCCATTCCAATGGCAAATCACTCTCTCTGTGAAGAACTTCCTCCTAACACCCAGCCTAGACTTCTGCTGTCACGATTTAAGACTGTGTCCCCTTGTTCTGCTGCTGGTTACCCAAGATAAAATGCTATAAAATGCAGAAAGACTGTAGAGCAACTACATCTAGCTATGCAGACAGCACAGTACTTTCACAGTTGCTATTTATGTGACATCTATGAACAAGGAAAGTAATTAAATCTGCCTCTTTCCCATGCAAGGTGGGCAAATAATACAAAATAGCTACTTGTAAACCCTTACCCAAAAGTAAAGACTCCTTGATTGTGTGCTGATTCACTTGACCCACTTGGCACAAATATTACACCACAGGTACACTCCTATTTGTCAGAACAGTCAAATATATGGAGGCAATAGGTGCTTCCCAAATATTTGATAGCTTCTCTGTGCATTTGGGAGTCAGACACAGAGGAGGGGGAAAAAAAAAAGCAATACCATCTGACATAGGGCATCAATCACAAAGAGCAAATACCAAGTCAGAGACAGGAAATAACTGAAGTAGTAGCTACTGTGTTAGCTACATATACGTAGCCAAACAGTTGGCCAAAATATGTTCTTTCTATGCTATTCTCTTGATATTTTTTGAGCAACAAAGGCTTCTGTTTATGCAAGTTTCTAAACAGATATTTCATTGTCAGAATAAAAAGACCATATTCATTGTGCTGCTTGCTTCAAATAGATTTCTTCTTTCCAGCTCCAGTTCGGAAACAGTACTACCAGCAGTACTGTGAAATCATAAAGAGACTATATGCTATAAACCAACCCTTGATTTGCTTCTATTGTTGCTGTGCCTGTTCATATGGCTTAAGGAACTCAATGACAGACTGTCTTATGGGAAATAGGAAACAGGCTGAAGGGAGATACCAATCCTGTTCCTTTCAATGACTTGAGTATTTTTACAGGAGGTGTTAAATCAGGAAGCATCCCTGCTCCTTAGGAGGAATTCTCAGAAGGCTGCTCTCTACCAAGCAAAAGAGAGACAGAAGGACAAAAATGAGAGATTGTGATCACTTAATAGGAAGCAGTAAAACCAGTACAATTTATTTCAAAGTAATGAGCTAAGAATCTTTAGATCCCAGGAAAGTTTTCTTTCTGTTTGGCATTTCTGTCTTCTCAGATTAACACACAAGTGTACAAGTCCTCAAAGCTTCATTTCTGCCCTTTGGATATCACAACAACCATCTTAGCAATTGAGAACATTATCAGCCCTGAGGGAAAGAAAAATGTTTTTTTACAGGAATACACAGGGCCTGTGCCTGATAAAGATCCTTGTGAGATTCCCCATATTGAGACCCATCCTCTTATTCAGTGACCAGAACAACATCTTTCAACAAAATTTGTTTTGGAGATGTTTACTGTTTTGTTTTGTTTTATTCTGAGTTTCTGTTGTGTTTTTTTTTTTTTTTCCCCAAAAAAAATTATGAACACAACTTTTCAACACAAACACTGATTACTCAGGTGGCTGATATAACAGAATGTGGACATTTTCCCTTCTCTCTTCTCCCTCCACAGCTTCATTAGGTTGGTAAATGCTTCTTTGTAATTCCCATTTTGTCAGCACTGCAACAGCAATACAGCGTTTGCCACACAGACAAAAAAAATGAGTAGGAAGGAGCTGTCAAATAAAAACGGATCATAAAGATTGTAAATCACCATAGTATGGAGTATATGGTGAGTGTAATCACTAAAAACATATCAATCAGTGGGAGCAGCTTTGTTAGAGAGGATCAAACAGAAAGGAAAAAAAAAAAAGAAGGAAAAGAGTAGGGGGGAAGAAGAATAAAAAGAAACAGAAAAAGGAACAGGAGAAAAAGGAGAGGAGCATAACAGAAAGGAATAGAACAGGGGAGGGAAAGAAATTTTAAAAGAAATTAAAAGAAAAAAAGAACCAAAAGGAAATAATAATTACATTAAAAGTCTTGAGCACTATACAGCCAAATTCCTTTATAAATGGACCTGGCAACACTGCCTGAGGTGGCTCAAAGGCCAAGCCCAGCGTGAATTTCTTCAGACACTGCTCATAATTGGACTTTTTCTTTTCACTGTAAAAGAAAGACCTTGATTCCATGATTCTATTCAGAGTCCTGCCTCTCATGTCACAAAAGAAAGCCTTGCCTTATGCTATTGCACTCGGTGAACTAGACCATCCTCAGGGTACTTGTGTTCCTGCTTGATGGATGGCATGTCCCTCAGTTGTTTGAATAAGAGTCCCTGAAGACAACTGGAAGGTAAAGAAAGAGTCAAAGGCAAATGAGAGGGCAGAAAGGATCAAAAGGGCCCAGAAGAAGGACTGTTTTCAGGTGTTTTCATAAGAAAAAAGTCTGTAGATGCTGGACAGCTTTTGTTTTATAACTGAGGCTGCCTCTTACTCTTGTATTACATACCCAAGAGAATGCTGTCTATGGCTACCTGAAGGGAGGCTGCAGCCACACTGGGGTAAGTCTCTCCTCCCAGGCAACCAGCAACAGAACAAGGGGACACAATCTCAAGTTGTGCTGGGGCAAGTATAGGCTGGATGTTAGGAGGAAGTTCTTGCCAGAAAGAGTGATTGGCATTGGAATGGGCTGCCCAGGGAGGTAGTGGAGTCATCGTCCCTGGAGGTGTTCAAGACAAGCCTGGATGAGGCACTTAGTGCCATGGTCTGGTTGACTGGATAGGGCTGAGTGCTAGGTTGGACTGGATGATCTTGGAGGTCTCTTCCAATCTGGCTGATTATATGATTCTATTACCTCCAAGATCATTGAATCCAGCTGTCAACCTAAGACCACCATGGCCATATCCTAAAGTGCCATGTCCACAGGCTTCTTGAACAACTCCAGAAACTCTACCACCTCCCTGGGCAGCCTGTTCCAATGCCTGAGCACTCCTGCAAGAAAAAAAGTTGTTTCTAATACCCAACCTAAACCTCCCTGGCACAATTTCAGGACATTTTCTCCGATGCTAGGGAGAGGAGGCCGACCTCCACTGTGCTGGTTCAGGAGTTAACCTCCCCACCACTCGTATGAAATCACCCAGACTAGACTCAGCTGTCTGGAAGTTAAGGAATGAAGCTTTATATTCACAGCTTAGCACAAGGTACAAGCAGATATTTACAATATGTTACAAATATTTACAGCCACATATAGAAATATACAAGTTAAAAGTAATACAGAAACACAACAGCCCTCCCAGAAATCAGAGCACCCATAGGGGCTCCCAACCACCCTTCTGCCTTCTTTCNAATTTCAGGTCATTTTCTCCGATGCTAGGGAGAGGAGGCCGACCTCCACTGTGATGGTTCAGGAGTTAACCTCCCCACCACTCTTATGAAATCACCCAGACTAGACTCAGCTGTCTGGAAGTTAAGGAATGAAGCTTTATATTCACAGCTTAGCACAAGGTACAAGCAGATATTTACAATATGTTACAAATATTTACAGCCACATATAGAAATATACAAGTTAAAAGTAATACAGAAACACAACAGCCCTCCCAGAAATCAGAGCACCCATAGGGGCTCCCAACCACCCTTCTGCCTTCTTTCCACCTCTCTACCTTATCCCAGAGCCTGCCTTACAGACAAAGGTGAGTCGCAAAGATCGGCAAGGGGGCGAGAAGCAGAATGATTACTTGAGTGACACAGATCCAAGCAGAAGAGAAACACACACTCAGAGACACTCTGTCTTACCTATGTTTGTGTTCTTGGCTTTATATAATCTCAGCAAACCTATGAGTGAAGTAGGCATCACCATTGATTCCTTTTCACAGCCTATAATCTAATTTTTCTCATTAAAATATTCCAGTTAGCCTCAAACCAGCACATCCACCTTTTCCAATCTCCTTTCAGGGAACAATCTCCTCTTCTCCAGACTAAACAATTCCAGTTCCCTCAGCTGGTCCTCACAAGATTTGTTCTCTAAACTCTTCACCAGCTTTGTTGCCCTTCTCTGGACCTGCTCCAGAACCTCAATGTCTTCCTTATAGTGAGTGGCCCAAAACTGAACCAAATATTCAAGATGTGGCCTCATCAGTACCCAGTATAGGGGCATGATCACTTCCCTGGTCCTGCTGGTTACACTACTCCTGATCCAGCCCAGGATCTTGATGGTCTTCTTGGCCACCTGGGCATTTTGCTGGTTCATGGTCAGCTGGCTGTCAACCAATACCCCTCGGTCCTTTTCTCCCAGACAACTTGGCAGCCATTCTACCCAAAGACAAGGATTGCTGAGACTCAAGAGCAGGATCTGGAATTAGCTTTTTTAAACCTCATACAACTGATTTCAACCCATCTATCCAGCCTGTCCAGATCTTGCTGCAGAGCTTTCCTACCCTCCAGCAGATACACTTGCCCACCCAATTTGGTGTGCTCTGCAAACTTACAGAGGGTGCACTTGGTTCCCTTGTCCAGATCACTGATAAAAATACTGAAGAGAACTGGCCCTAGTACTGAGGCCTGTAGATCACCACTTGCTAGTTGCTGCCAATTGGAACTGGACATCATACATGAACAGAATCTGATCACCACAAATAACCATAAAGAAGCCAACTAAAAAGCAACATCTTTTCCACCAGAAAAGACGTTTTAGAAGGGGTTTCTTCCATAGTTGTTATTCTTATTGCAGTAACTGTAGATCTGGGTTTTTTTCCTTTCATGATCCCAGAACAGGTTTATGTCTAAAAGTTCTCAAAACTCTTCTGAAATCTACACATCAACACCCTTCAATAGAAGGAATCTTCAGTTCATCTCAGCAGGGATGTAGAAAACTCAACTTGGAAAAATATAAAGCTTATGTTTAAGGTGGAAGATTTTATAAAGGCTTTGTCCTTACAATCACTGCAAAAGAACCCTACAATTCAGGAAGAGATCTGGTAATCTGAAATGCAGTTGGTAGGCAGGAAGATGTTTGAGATTCATTTGGATTTGGTCCCATTTTTTTAACATTTCATTGCAGATTTGGATAACAACAATCATAGAATCTTAGAATTGTTCCAGTTGGAAAACACCTCTAAAACCATCAAGTCCAACCTTCAACCTAAGACCACCATGATCATTGATCCATATCCCAGAGTGCTATGTCCACACACCTCTTGAACACCTCCAGGGACGGTGACTCCACCAACTCCCTTTGGCAGCCTGTCCCAATGCCTGACCACTCCTACAGCAAAGAAATATTTCCTAATATCCAAACTAAACCTCCCCTGGCCCAATATAAGGACATTTCCTCTCTTTCTATTATCTAATAGTCTTGCACCTGAGTTAGAGTCATCCCAAGCAGAAATACAGGCTGCATGGAGAAAGGGCAGAGAGCAGTCCTGAGGAAAAGCACTTAGACATGCTGGTTGAGAAGAAGCTCAACATGAGCAGGCAACATGCTCTAGCAGCCCAGAAAGCCAACTGTGTCCTGGGCCACTTCAAAAGAAGTGTGATAGGCAGATGAAGAGAAGTGATTCTTCCCCTCTATTCTGCTCTTGTAAGACTCCATCTGGATTGGTGTGTCCAGCCCTGGAACCCCCAACACAAGAAGGATAGGGAACTGTTAGAGCAAGTCAAGAGAAGGGCCATGAAGATGAGCCCAAGTCTGGAGCACCTCTTCTGTGAAGACAGACAGAGGGAGATGGGACTGTTAAGCCTTTCAATATTTGAAGGGGGCTACAGGAAAGCTAGGGAGGGATTTTGCACAGAGGCATGTAGTGAGAGGACAGGGAGTAGTGCTTTAGAACTGGAAGAAGCTAAATAGAGATTAGACATTAGGAAGAATTTCGTCATCGTGAGGGTGGAACAGGTTGCCCAGAGAAGCTGTGGAGGCTCCAACCCTGTAGGTTAGAAAGCAAGTTAGAATGAGGTCTTGAACCACCTGTTTTAGTAGGAAATGTCCCTACTTTTGGCAGGGGGGTTGGAACTAGGTGATCTGTAAATCCCTTCCAAATCACTTCAGAATTCTACAAACTACTCAAAAAAGAAAATGCAAAGCACAAGTTTTTGTTAGTACAGATTTGGGAAAGCTTGCTCAAAACTCCAAGGGTAGAGATGAAAGTGTGCTGAGAAGTCAGAAAGCAGCAGACTATGACATATATTAGTCTGTTCAGAGTCACCTGACAGTGATAAGAGAAGGAAAATAATCAAATGCATTAATGCTAGGCACAGGGGAACAGAAACAGATTACATAAATATATTTAGTCTGCTAAATCAACAGAGGCAAACAATCAGCAGTGATTACAAACAGGTTATTTAAAGCAGTACGCAATAAGTTGAATGGCTTAGAGAAGAGAAGCCCCTTTAAAAGTGATAAAAATCAGCCTCTCTTTTCAGTGACTAGTTAAGAATCATCTATAAAAGCCTAAGGGTCAATTTGGTCCCACTGCAGCAAACTGGGCTTTTATCAATGACAAGCATTAACAAGCCTGTAAAGCAACACTCACAGATCCAAACAGAGAATTTTTCTTTTGATCCACCAGTTTGTATCCTGAGGAGGAGGATAACGGTCCACCTCTGTTGGAATTTGTGAGCTTATGAGATTAATATAAATATAGAATCATAGAATTATTTTGATTGGAACAGATGTCTAAGATCATCAAGTTCAACTACTGGCTTAAATCCACTGTGGCCATTAAACCATGTCCCTGTTGGCATGTCCACACACTTCCTGAACACCTGCAGGGACAATGACTCCACTACCTCCCTGGGCAGCCTGTTCCACTGTCTGACTACTCTGCTTAGGTTGGATATTAGGAAAAATGAAAACGTTCCTAATATCCAACCTAAACCTCTGGTACAATTTTGGGCCATTTCTTCTTGTTCTAACACCTGATACTAAGGAGAAGAAACCAACCTCCATCTCATTAGACTCTAGGTGAAGAGTTGCTGTGGCACACAAGCTGCTAGAGGTGAAATATTATCAATGGAGACATATCAGTGACCTTGTCATTCTTGTGGTCCTGAGAGTAGCTCTTGTACCACACAAAGTGCCCAGTTTGAAGATCAGGAATGTCCCAACACAAAAGAGTACCCATGGACTTTTCTCCACCTATAACAACAATCTGATGCACCTGTAACTTTAACTGGGTAAGAACACTCTGGAAAACAGCCTGCAGGTCTCCAAATACAAAGAGTATCACCTATTGATGAGCAGGTCAAGCACTGGCAGGTTTTATAAGGTTTCATTCTTGCAGCTTTTAAGACGACCACCTTAAAAATAAGTACTATGTGCACTCAGTTAAATTCAGATCAATCTGTTCTTTGGAGAAAGATCCAATGAAGGCATGATCCATAAATAATTCTGCATGTCATGGAGTGGGGAGAGATGGGTCATGGCATTTTATTAGCAGTTAATTAAATACAGTTCTCCTTTACTGTGCCCCATGAGACTGCACCTGGAGTACTGTGTCCAGTTCTAGTGCCCTCAAAGTAAAGAAGACATTGAACTGTTGAAGTGGGTCAGAGTTGGGCCATGAGGATGTTCAGAGGCCTGGAGAACCTCTTCT
Source organism: Tricholaema leucomelas (assembly GCA_013400475.1). NCBI lineage: Eukaryota > Metazoa > Chordata > Aves > Piciformes > Lybiidae > Tricholaema lacrymosa > Tricholaema leucomelas. Next base: position 376,049 of record WAAF01015416.1, read on the forward strand.
ATAGGGGCAGACTGAGGTACTTGGGTCTCTTCAGCTTGGAAAAGGCTCAAGGGACACCTTACAGCAGGCTTACAATACATGATGGGGGGCTACAAGAAAACTGGGGAGTGACTTTTTTACAAGTGCTTGTAGTGACAGGACAAGGGACAATAAACTGAAGCTTGAGGAAGTGAGATTTCAACTGGATATTAGGAAGAAATTCTTTACACCAAAAGAAGTGAAACATTGGAACAGGTTGCCCAGGAAGATTGTGGATACCCTCTTCCTGGAGGTTTTCAAGGCCAGTCTGGATGAAGCCTTGAGCAACCTGCTCTAGCTGAAGGTTTACCTGACCACAGCAGGGAGGTTGGAACTAGATGATCTGTAAAGTCCCTTCCCAACCTAAAACATTCTACAAACCTATGAATCTTTCACACAGTAGGAGACATAAGAGGCGATAGTGGTGGAAAAAAAAAAAATCAGTGTCATTTATAGAATGGAAAAGCATAGTGGATAACCAAACCAAATGTTCTTGCCCAAGATGGTATGGACCCTTCACACTCTAACTCCAAAGGAAAAACTTCAGTCAACTATTCCTGAGGATGGTCAAACAAAATCCATTTTAACAACCGCTGTTGCCATTACCGATCATCATTTCAGACAATGTTTCACATATCCTCTCTATGGGTCTCCGGAGGTCCCTTCCAACTTCTACCATTCTATGATTCTAAGACTTTTGCCAAGAAATCAGATTGTGTTGGAATGAATCTAAAGTCATTCTAACATATGAGTACTGTGTCCAGTTCTGGGCTCCTCAATTCAAGAGAGATGTTGAGGTGCTGGAACATGTCCAGAGAAGGGCAACAAGGCTGGTGAGGGGCCTGGAACACAAACCCTATGAGGAGAGGCTGAGGGAGCTGGGGTTGTTTAGCCTGGAGAAGAGGAGGCTCAGGACAGACCTCATTGCTGTCTACAACTACCTGAAGGGAGGTTGTAGCCAGGTGGGGGTTGGTCTCTTCTCCCAGACAACCAGCAACAGGACAAGGGGACACAGTCTCAAGTTGTGCCAGGGGAAGTATAGGCTGGATGTTAGGAGGAAGTTCTTGCCAGAGAGAGTGATTGGCATTGGAATGGGCTGCCCAGGGAGGTGGTGGAGTCATCGACCGTGGAGGTGTTCAAGAAAAGACTGGATGAGGCACTTAGTGCCATGGTCTAGTTGACTGGATAGGGCTGGGTGCTAGGTTGGACTGGATGATCTTGGAGGTCTCTTCCAACCTGGTTGATTCTATTCTATTCTATATAACAATAGTAACTACAATAGTAATAGCAACATGGTTATTATACCTGACCATTATACCTGACCAATAGAGATGAACAATCCTTGAACAAAGCAACACCTCGTAGCAAAAGGCCATCCAGACCAGTTGGCTGTGATAAAACCAGACAACGGCCAGAAGCGCCAGCAACCAGCAAGAAGAGACAAAAATCCTGCACTAAGAACAAAGCAGCTGAAGGGGAGGAACATCATCTTAATTGTTTCACTGCTGTCTTTACCTTTGGCTATGCCCCTTTCACCCTTGCTGGATGCTTAAATACTCGATTTGAACTGAAAGAGCACAGCTCCTGAAAACAAACAACAGGATTTTAACAGTATGCCTCATTAATGCTATCTTCTCACTTTGTCTTCAAAAACCCTGTAAGAAAGCTCATCCTCAGGGGTCACTCCACCCACTGCCACACCACCCAAAGCAGGGTGCACTTATTCCTTCCACTCTACCTCCCACTTCAAAGTCTACAAGATAGTCAGATAGCAGAAGGATTGAAATGACAGCTTCAAATGTTAAGTTCAGGGAGAAACATGTCAGAGAGAAAGAAGGAGGGGAAATAAAACAACACCAAAGAGGAAAGCATTGACAGAGCTGAGAGAAGATTTTAATAAAACTAGTAGTAGCTGGATTCAGAAATCCCAGACAAAGAAAAAATGACCAAAAAGGTCACTTTTTATCTGATTCAGTGTAGGTTACTGTAAAAGGATCATTTTTCTTTGTTGCTACTAAGGAACAGGTTCAACCAGCACTCTGTCAGAAGTTCTTCATAATACCTCTTGGTTCTTTGCTTCTTATTATCTCAATTTTCATAACTTTGAGCATCAGACATCTTCCCACTTGCATAGTGATGGGTTTGGTACATCCTCTACCAAGCTGCCCCTGCCCCTTAGTCTAGTGGTTCTAGGTCCTTTTCCCACACTGTACTTCTGGCTCTCCTTTCCACTATCCCATATGCCATGGGTTCTCATGGGCCCCCATTCCTCAACAGAAACCTCAGATGAGTATCAAGATTTTTTGAGTCATTTCCCTCAATGTGGATTCTTCACTGCTTTTCTTAACTTGGCAGAACACATTGGACATTGCTCCTCTATTCAGACAACCTGAAAGGATCGAAGAGTTATCCAGGTCAAGTGATGGTTCACTGTGGTGAACCAGCTGGAGAAAAGGTTTAAGAAAATCAGTGATGCAAAACATTGCCATGTGCAAAGCCTGGAAAGTGCAGATATTGGAAGAGGACTTTAACAAGAAGAGGCAAGTTGGGATATTAGAGCTGAGCAAAGGTACAGCTCTGAGGACAATTTACCTGTGATACAACTACAATAAGTAAAACTTACGTTAATTTTTCAGATCATTCTAACTTGACCAGACACTAGACACTGGCTGTTGTGATCCTTAAGGTAGGAACTTGCATCTAGAAAGAACAGAGGCAATATGAAAGAGTAAATGTCACAGGAAGAAAAGAGAGAGAGATAGCACAGCAAGTTCTATTCCATGTTCAAGTCTCTTCTTGCATGCATACATATATCTATATATAAAAATTAAGATGGATGTAACATAAATACCTGGATGCATTTAGGGAAGTTAACAGTGTTTTTTCCATACTGTTGTTGAACACCTGTTTGTCTTCTTTCACTCAAGCCAACAGGCTTAGAATCACAGAATTGTTTTGGTTGGAAAAGATCTCCAAGATAATCGAGACCAACTGTCCAATGGAGACCATCACTGCCATTTAAGGATGTTCCAAAGTCCTAAGTCCACAGGTTTCTTGAACACTTACAGGGATGGTGACTCCATCACCTTCCTGGCCATCCTGTTCCAATGCCTGACCACTCTTTCAGGAAAGAACTTTTTTCCTACTATCCAACCTAAATCTCCTCTGGCACAATTTCAGGCCATGTCCTCTCATTCTATCACCCAATACTAGGGAGAAGAGAATGATCCCCATCACTATTTAGATAAAGATGACTGAGAGGGAAAAAAAATATCTGCTGTAAGTCACACCACCAGAAAATGCATGCACTTGAAATGACATTTCTATGGGTTTATATCACCAAAGCCACAAGACAAATCTGTATCATGAAGCAAGACAGAAGAGGAAAGAGGAGGACAGGGGAAGAGCAGAGAGGGTGCTTCTCTGTCTACTCTCTGAAACAGCATCAAACGTTTCTATATCTCTGTCTCATGCTCTGACTCCTCATTTCCTAGAGCTCACAATCCCACCACTACTGCTAAGTCACTACCACTAAACCATGTCCCTAAGCACCATGTCCATGTGCCTTCTGAATATTTCTAGGGATGGTTACTCCACCACCTCCCCCAGCAGCCCATTCCAATGCCTGACATGGTAAATGAATTTCTTAAAGTCCCTCCCAGAGCTTCTCATAATGTCTTGACAACATCTGAGGGTGACAAGAGATACATTACCCATTAATCATCTGCATAGTTATTTACATACTGCCTGTAAGGACTTAGTAAATAGAGATCATAGAATCATTCAAGGTTGAAAAAGACCTTTAAGATCATCAAGTCCAACTGTAACCCAGCTATTGTGACAACTACACTGTATCCTGAAGCTCCCCATCTATGTGTTTCATGAACATCTCTAAAGGCCTGCGACTCTCTGGGCAGCCTGTTCCAGTGCCTGGCCACTCCTTCAGGAAAGGCATTTTTCCTCATATTCAACCTAACAGTCCCCTGGCACAACCCATTTCCTCTCATCCTATCAGTAGTTACTTGGGAAACAAGACTAACCCTGGTCTCCCTACAACCTCCTTTCAGGTAGTCGTAGAGAGCAGTAAGATCAGGAAGAGCGTAGCGAGTGAAGTTAGCTGTAGAATTTTCCTTGCCTTTCGTAGTAGTTCTGCTAAAGGGTCAGAAATCAGGCAGATTCTGCAACTACAGCGGCCCTGCTGAGGCACACTGTAAGACACAGAATCACAGAATGAATGCACTGGGTTGGAAGGTACCTCCAGAGGCCATCTTGTCACACACACCCCCACCCCCTGCAGTAAACAGGAACACCTCCATCTAGATCAGGTTTCTCAGAGAGTTGACTGTCTCCAGGGATGGGGCCTCCATTACCTACCTCCAGCACTAAGAACTTCTCCTATTGTACAAACTAAGTCTACCCTTCTCTAGTTTAAAACCATTGCCTCTTGTTCTATTGCTACCTGCCCTTGTAAATAGTTCCTCCCCAGCTTTCTTGTCGGTCCCTTTCAGGTATTGGAAGGCCTCTCTAAGGTCTTGGCACAGCGTAAGGCTTGCCCTGTGTGGTAGTTTGAGAGGTCTCAGGACCTGATCATCCCTGGAAATCCTGATTTTCTTCTTCCATCCCACAAACCTGCTATCACTTTATAAGTGGGCAGCAAAGTCAAATCTTTCTCTCTTTCCTCTCCCTTCCTTTCAGATCTGCAGAGGGAGTCTTACCTGTGGTAACTGTGTGGGAGTAAACCTGCCTGTGACCTTCAAGGCCAAGGCCGCGGCCCAGAGAAAGGCAACGAGGCTGGTGAGAGGCCTTGAGCACAGCCCTATGAGGAGAGGCTGAGGGAGCTGGGGTTGTTTAGCCTGGAGAAGAGGAGGCTCAGGGCAGACCTTATTGCTGTCTACAGCTACCTGAGGGGTGG
>WAAF01015416.1:381012-409039 GCA_013400475.1 Tricholaema leucomelas
CTGAGAGAGTCATTGGCTACTGGAATGGGCTGCCCAGGGAGGTGGTGGAGTCGCCGTCCCTGGAGCTGTTCAAGGCAGGATTGGACGTGGCACTTGGTGCCATGGTCTAGCCTTGAGCTCTGTGGTAACGGCTTGGACTGGATGATCTGTGAGGTCTCTTCCAACCTCGGTGATACTGTGATAACTTCCAGCTGCACAATCGTGGCCTGCTTGGGCCTAATGGGAGACAATGGCGAGGAGGGGAGAAAACAAGCACTGGGGTTTCTGGTGGTTTAGCTTGGTTGGGGGGAAGGTTTTGGAGGAATTCTCATGTCTCCTGTATCTGTATTAGGTGTTAAAGATTCATGTATGCCATATCTTTATTTCACCTTTAAATACACTTTGCTGTATTGCTCTCCAAGTCACTCAGAGTGTTATTATTTGACTGCCATCTTTCAAAAGGGAAATGATCAAATCTGCCTGCTCTTAAGAGAGACCATTGACACCCTGTCAGGTAAAAACTTTGTCTTGAGCAGATAAAAATTCTCAAGTGTTGCTCAACAGGACAAGGGGACACAGTCTTAAGTTGTGCTGGGGGAAGTATAGGCTGGATGTTAGGAGGAAGTTGTTGGCAGAGAGAGTGATTGGCATTGGAATGGGCTGCCCAGGGAGGTGGTGGAGTTGCCATCCCTGGAGGTGTTCAAGAAAAGCCTGGCTGAGGCACTTAGTGCCATGGTCTAGCTGACTGGCTAGGGCTGGGTGATAGGTTGGATTGGATGATCTTGAGGTCTCTTCCAACCTGGCTAATTCTATGATTCTACCTTAAACTTGACTTCTGGAAAATGTGGAAAAAAAAAAAAAAAAGCCTATTTTAGCATTCATTGCAGTGTTGCACTAATAAAATTACAAATATACTACTCCCCACAGTCAGAGATGAATTCCACATCTTTGGATTAGGCATAGAAGAAAATGTGAATCACGGAATCACAGAATAACAGGCTGGAAGGGGATCTGAGCATCATTTAATCCAACATTTCAATATTGAACATGAGTTCAGCAGCAGGAAATTACCAAGAGCAGTAGGTCTTTGAAAATCATTCAAATGACACTGAGGGAAATATTAAGTTCCCCTTTTTTTCTCCAGCCAATTCTAGTAAGCCGTCTGGCCTATCTTCTCCACCAAGGCTGATATTTTAATTAATATTATTATTTTATTTCTAAATCAAACTGAATGCTCTGAGGAGATGGAGAAATTAATTTAAATAACACATCTGCCAACTTTTCACATAATTCTGCTTGTTGAAGAAAAAACAGACTGAGTTCTTTCACAGCCGCTGCTCTCTACAGCTACCTGAAGGTGCTCTCTACAGCTACCTGAAGGAAGGCAAACCCTATGAGGAGAGGCTGAGGGAGCTGGGGGTGTTTAGCCTGGAGAAGAGGAGGTTCAGGGGTGACCTCCTTGCTGTCTGCAACTACTTGAAGGGAGGTTGTAGCCAGGTGGGGTTGGTCTCTTCTCCCAGGCAACTAACAACAGAACAAGGGGACACAGTCTCAAGTTGTGCCGGNCAATAACCTGATATTGTGCCAGGGGAAGTTTAGACTGGATATTAGGAAAAAACCAATACTGACTGAAAGAGGCACTGGAACAGGCTGCCCGGGGAGGTGGTGGAGTTACCATCCTTGGAGATGATTCAAGAAATGTGTGGACATAGCATTTTGGGAATTGGCTTAATGGCCATGGTGGTGTTAGGTTGATGGTGGAACTCAATGGTCTTAGAAGTCTTTTCCAACTGAAACAATACCATTCTATGATTACTCCCCAAAGCCATCATTAACAATACCATTCTATGATTACTCCCCAAAGCCATCATTAACAATATCATTCTATGATTACTCCCCAAAGCCATCATTAACAGGACAAGCTTCAACAAGGCCAAGTACAGGTCCTGAACTTGGGTCATAACAACCCCAAGCAACACTATAGACTTGAGGAAGTGTGGCTGGAAAGCTTTCTGGCAGGAAGGGACGTGGGGGATCTAATTGACAAGTGGCTGAATATGAGCCACCAGTGTGCTCAGGTGGCCAAGAAAGCCAGTGGTATCCTGGCTTGTATTAGAGATGCTGCACTCAGCAGGAGTAGGGAGGTGATTGTCCCCTTGTACTCAGCTCTGGTGAGGCCACACCTTGAGTATTGTGTTCAGGTTTGGCCAGCTCAATACAAGAGGGATGTCAAGGTGCTGGAAAGAGTGCAGAGGAGGGCGACAAAGCTGGGAAAGGACCTGGAGAATGAATCTTATGAGGAGCAACTGAAGGAGCTGGGCGTGACTGCTTTGAAAAAGGAGAGGCTGAGGGGAGACCTCATTGCTCTCTGCAGCTACCTGAAAGGATATTGTGGAGAGGCTGCTGCTGGTCTCTTCTCGCAGGTAATTAGTGATAGAACAAGAGGGAAGGGTCTCAAACTGCAACTGGGTAGGTTTAGACTGGACATTAGGAATTTTTTTTTTTCATGGAAAGAGTGTTCAGGCATTGGAATGGGCTGCCCAGGGAGGCAGTTGAGTTACCTACCCTGGATGTATTTCAAGGTCATTTGGATGCAGTGCTTGGGGATAAGGCTTAGGGGTGAACCTTATAAAGCAGGGTTATCTGTTAGACTTGGTGACCCTGAGGGTCTTTTCCAACCTGGATGTTTCTGTGATACTCACAGTGTGGTACCTATTATCAAGCAGAAGGAAAAGTGTGCTTCATCTATTTGCATAAAGTATCATTTCATAGTATATAATGTACTCTTATTGCAGCATTATATCAATTATTTACCAATAAAAACAGCTTTAATAAATGTAACTGTGTTGCTCCCACTTATCAACCACTTTAGAATAATTTAAAGCTCATTTCCTGATGCACTGAAATTATCTTAAAGTGTGCATACTGGCAAACACAAAACCCTTTCACTCCACATTTGCAAAATGACATCTGCTCTTTGTTTTCAGATGCAAGATTACTTTTAGCATTTTACTTCTTAATCTGTCAAATAACATCATCAAAATCCAGGGAGTAACACTTACTACTCAACCCCCTATAGATTATAAATTACAAAAGCTACCCATAAGAATTTACCAAACTTGCATATCAGACAGAAAATAAATCCTCTAACATTTCTTCCTCTCCTTTATAAAAGTGTCTCTTCTGCTAAAACAGCTGCAAAGATTTGTAGCATCATGAAAGGAGAAAGCCTGATGACTGATCATTACCAAGTACCTGCTGCAGAGCTACAGCAGAAGGGAGTTTTCACCTAGTGCTGAACTTTCAGCCACAGCCTCACAGAATGATAGGCGTTGCAGGGGACTTCTGAGGATCAAGTGCAGCCCCCTTGCCAAAGCAGGATCACCTAGGGCTGGGCACACTCAGGTGGGTTTCAAAAGGCTACACAACCTCTCTAGGCAGTTTGCTCCAGTGTTCCAGCACCCTCACAGCAAAGAAGTTATTTCTCATGTTGAGATGTAACTTGCTGGGTTCCAGTTTGTGTCTATTGCCCTTCGTCCTATCGCAAGACACCACTGAAGAGAGATTGGATCCTTTTTGACACCCATTCTTAAGGTATTTGTAAATATTGATCAGATCCCTTCTTAGCCTTCTCTTCTCCAGGCTAAATAGCCACCCAAGTCTCTCAGCCTTTCCTCATCAGGCAGATGTTCCAGTCCTTTCAGCATCCTCACAGCCTCCTTTGGACTCCTCCCAGTAGTTCCCCTGTCTCTATTGAACTGGTGAGCCCAGAACTGGACACAGCACTCCAGATGTGGTCTCACCAGGGCAGAGCAGAGAGGCAGGAGAACCTCCTTTGAGATGGTCACACTCTTAATGCACCCCAGGATACCTTTCCTCACTCTTGGCCAGAAGGATACATCCTTCTCTCACAGTCAGCTTACTGTCTATCAGGACTCCAAGGTTCTTCTCCATGAAGCTGTTTTGTTTTTTTTCCCCAGCAGGTCAGTCCCTAACCTGCACAGGTGCAGGAGGTTATCTTTGCCAACCAGCTCCATCTTTCTATTGCTGTAAGGTCAGCCTCGTTTTGGTCTCATGTATGGCTAAGATCAGAAGCCAAGGGCTTTTTAAGAAACATAAGCAAGGTCAGTAAAACATGTTAGTAGGATGAAGCTCAGTGTCTTTCTCTAGTCAAGTGACTAGAGGAATGGATGAGGAGCTGGACGTGAGACACGAGCAATGGACACTTGCAGCCCGGAAAGCAAACCGTGTCTTGGGTTACATCAAAAGATGTTTGTCCAGCGGGACAAGGGAGGTGATTCTGCCCCTCTACTCTGCTCTGGAGTACTGTGTCCAGCTCTGGAGCCCTCAACACTGGAAGGACATGGACCTGCTGGGATGGGTCCAGAGGAGGACCACAAAAATTATCAGAATGCTGAAGCAGCTCTCCTATGAAGACAGGCTGTGAGTGTCTGTTCAGCCTGAAGAGGAGAAGGTTCTGGGGAGACCTTAGAGTGGCCCAAAAGGGGCTACAAGAAAGCTGGAGAGAGACTGTTTAGAAGAGCATAACAGGGTGATAGGATGAGCTAGTTTGAAACAATTATACCACATCTCTGACACAAATTTCTAACACTGCCATTTCTGTTGGTGATGTTTTCCATCAGATGATCTCAGGGCTCATTTACAAACTGGGTCAGCATCATTACCCCCATTTTACAGATGAAAAATGAAGGTGCTGTAGATCAGCCTGCATTATTAATGTGAACTCTCAACTCTAAATTCATTTTACTGTCACTTTCCTTGAAATATTCATTTGTATCTCTGTACTAATGGAATTTTTGTCATGTATTTCTAACACATGTCAAAAATACCTGGAACATAGTAGGGGCCATTTCTACTATTCTCAGAACTCAAAATAAATAAAATAGCACAGCCTGAGACTCCTACCCTGAAAAATCCACTTCCCCTGGAGCTCACCCTTCACTATAAACATGTCCCACCTCCAGGGTGTCCCAACTCCAGCATTGCTAGGGAAAGATTCTTTATTTCCCTACAGCTCAACCAGTTCCCTCATCCCCAAAATTATTCCTGAGCCAGACTACTATGGCAGTACACTGTTAAAAAATACAAAGCTATCACGTGTCAAACTCCTTTCAGTTTCATGGCAGGCACAAGTCACATAGAATCATAGAACTGTTTCAGATGGAAAAGGCCTCAAGCTCAACCTTCAACCTGACACCACCATGGCCATTAAACTATGCCCCAAACTGCCATGTCCACACATTTGTTTTTTAGACACCTCCAGGGACAGAGACTCCACCACTTACCTGGGCAGCCTGTTCCAATGCCTGACCACCCTTTCAGTAAAGATTTTTTTCCTAGTATCTAACCTAAACTTCCCCTGGTACTTGAAATCTTCATTCTTGGGCTTCTAGAGAGAACATACTGGTTATGGCTTTTCAGGGATGCCCGCTGTGCTCTGGAACCTTTTCAGACGAGAGTTGGGACATTTCATCTGCTTCTTGAGGTGTATTTTTATGGATTTTTCAGTACTCTGAGAAGTTATTAACCAAGGAGAGATTATCAGGAGCTGCCTGGTTTATAGCACAATTATGCAAGTCCCCCTTCCCCTCCCTCCCCCTCCCCAAAATGCTAACCATTAAAATTAGAGTTCTCTTATCTCAACTGAGGAGTTAGGGAAGTGATCACATCCCTGTAGTCAGCTCTGGTGAGGTTGCACCTTGAGTACTGTGTCCAGTTTTGGGCCCCTCAATAAAAAGAAGACACTTGAGTTGCTGGAGCATGTCTGATGAAGGGCAGGAAAGCTGGTGAAGGGTCTGGAGAACGAGTCTTCAGAGGGCCTGAGGGAATTTAGGTTGTTTAGTCTGAAGAGAAGAATGAGGGGAAACCAAATTGCTCTCTATAGCTAGAGAAGTTGGAGTGAGGTGGCTCTCTTCTTCCTAGGACCAAGAGGGCATGCCCTCAATTTGCACAAGAGGAGGTTTAGGTTGGATATTAGGAAAAGTTTTTTTGCTGATGCAGTGGTCAGACATGGGAACAGGCTGCCCAGGAAGCAGAGGATTCACTATCCCTGGAGGTGTTCAAGAAATGTGTGGACATGGCACACTGGGACATGGTTTAGTGGCTATGGTGGTATTAGGGTGAGGGTTGGACTCAATGATCTTGGGGTTCTTTTCCAACTAAAGCAAATCTACAACTCTAAGTTGGCTCCATGGCCCAAATGAGCAGCAAGAACATGGTGCTTTAACAACCTGATCACCTGAACTCTCTCTTACCTTGAGGCTTGGCTGCCTCTCTAACTCAAAGAACACCTTCACTCCCACTTCATGTGCAGGTGCCTTATTTTGCTTCTGGTGGACAGAATGCTAGAGCTATCCCCGCTCCTAAAATGAACATCAGTGAGCTCCTCATGAAAACCCTGCAGAGACCAAATGTCAACAAGGCTAAGCAGCATAGTTTCGTGCAGTTAATGTTAGGAAGTACGGTTTCATAACAAACCAGTTTCATGGTAACAGCAAAAATACATTATAAACCCCTGAGATTCCTTCCCAACTTTCCTTCTCACCCATAACCTAACACATTTGTAAGAAATTCAACTGCTGCTGTTGCTAGGAGAACCACAAGTCTTGGCTCTATATAGATCTGCAACCTTGTTCACCAGATCTCACAAAAAAGAGTACTTGCTGCCTAGCCCTGTGCACGTTGATGTGCATCTGATCCTTTGAAGACAAGAATACCAGCTCATCTTTGGATATCAACTCTGCTTGTACACAAACCCACATGAATGAAAAAGTGATGATGTTATTGCTCTGGGTGTTTCTGCTGCAGATCTGGATGTTCTGTTACTGGAGCAGCATGGCCAGCACACCGACAGAGCTGATTCTGTCACTTTGCTCTGGCAAGACTTAAGCAGAGTCTTGGATCCAGCTACAGAACCCCTAACACAAGATAGACATGGAGCTGCTGGTGCAGATTCAGAGAAGGACTGCAAAGATCATCAGAGGGCTGGAGCAACTCTGCTACAAAGACAGGCTTAGAATGCTGTTAAGCCTCGAGAAGTGCACAAGAAACCTTACAACCTACGTTTTAGTATCTGAAGGAGACCTACAGGAAGGCTGTGGAGGGATGGTTTAGAAGGACTAGTAGAGATAGAATGAGGGGCAATGGTTTGAAACTGGAGCAGGGTAGATTGAGGTTGGACATTAAGAGGAAATTTCTCACAATCAGAGTAGTAAAGTACTGGAACAGGTTTCCCAGGGATTGGGTTGGGGCCCTGTCTCTGAAGATATTCAAGATTAGACTCGATGTGATCCTGGGCAGCCTGATCTAGTTGGAGATGTCCCTACTGACTGCAGGAGGGTTGGACAAGACGACCTTTGAGAGTCTCGATGCAATCTGTGAAATCCAGCTCACATGGAATCAGTGAAAGAAGGTGTTTAAAAGCAACAACAACAACAAAAAAATCAAACTAAACCAAACAAAGAAAAAAGAAAACCACAAAAAAAAAACCCCAACAACCCAAACCCAGCCATGCAGAACAGTTAAAAATCTTATCCAACAATTGCAACGTGAACTCAGGAGGTATGACAAAGCTGTGATACTTTTTGACAAGCTTCTTGCTTAGCTGCACTTTAGTGATGTTTCACAGAATTGTCAGAGGCTGAACTCTAATAGAAAATTCAGCATTTTTCAAGTTTCCAGTCCCTTCTTCTAGGACTGGACATCATAAAGCCACTGGTAGAAACGTTAAGCTGACAGAATACCTTTCATTATTATTATTGCCACTGGCATCATTGTCAGAAACATTAATTTGCCTGAGATTTTTCAATGATACAGAAAAGTAGGTTTCAAATTGAAGTTCATGCACCCTTAAAATAAATGCTTAACCTGATGGAAATCAGAAAACCATCCAGCATCAAGAAACTGGTGATTCCTTGGGGTGTGTGGGTGTATGACTATTGAGGAGAAAAGCAAAGGTCATTTAATTATATTTTCTCCTTCCCTCGTCCTCCCCATTTACTGTATCTTGTTTAAAGCACACTCTAGGTCTTGACAACTAAATGAACAGATGCCAGCCTGTTAGCAAGCTTGGGTTTTTAAGAATGTTCATTGCAGGGAAAAGAATTTTCTGAAAACATATGGTGAGCTAAATATATTGAAAACTTTTCCTCAGCTGCTTTCATCTGTAGAGGAATATACTCCTCAACTGAGATGCCCAGAATAGCCAGCATTAAGTCAGCAGGGTAAAAAGATCCAGATAAAAGGGACCCAAACCCCCAGAAAATGGGAAGAAAAAGCCAAAATGTATCCTTTCTGCTTAGTCCTAGAAATCTGATTTTTATAGTGATACAGCACTGTAGTCACTGCAGATCATTGCAATATCAGCCATGTTGATTTAAGTCCTAGGAAACCTAACACAAAAATGCTGCAAAGCACCTCAGCACCTACAAATCACAGCATTCAGTAGATGAGCAGGGAGTCAGGCTGAACGCTGGAGCCAGCTGTGACATCAAAAGACGTGCTGAAATTCAGTCTTAGACCACATAATGGTAAGGGTTGGAAGGGAGCTTTGGAGACCATTGAGTTCAACCCTGCTGCCAAAGCAGGATCACTTAGGGCAGGCCACACAGGAACACATCCCGGTGGGTTTGGAAAATTTATGGAGAAGACTTCACAACCTCTCTGGGGCAACCTGTTCCAGGGCTCCAGCACCCTCAAAGCAAAGAAGGTTTTACTAATGTTGAGGTGCAACTTCTTGTGTTACAGTTTCTGTCCTTTATCCCTTGTCTTATCACAGCACACCAATGAAAAAAGACTGTCCCCTCCTTGACACCCATCCTGAAAGTATTTGCAAACAGTGATCAGATCCCCTCTTAGCCTTCTTTTCTCCAGGCCAGTCTACCCCAGGTCCTGTCTTTCCTCATCAGACAGGTGTTTTCCAGTCCCTTCATCATTCTCATGGCCTTCCTTGCACTTTCCCTAGTATTTCCCTTTCTCTTGTGAGCTGGCAAGCTCAGAACCAGACCCAATAGTCCAGATGTGCTCTTACTAGTGCAGAGGAGAGGGGAAGAAGAACCTCTTCACCTATTAACCACACTCTTCTTAATGATCTCCAGTATACCACTGCACTTTTGGTCACAAGGGAGCATTGCTCATTCATGGTCAGCTTACTATCCACCCAGACTCTAAGGTCCTTCTTTTTGGACTGCTTTCTTTCAGCAAAAAAAGGCCAGCCTATGAAATTTACAGTGCATGCCCCACCTCAGCACACAGCCTTCTCCTCAGAGCAGTGCTGGAGAACACCAGAGCCTTTCTCCTCTATAAGGAACACTCTCTGCAGATCATCTAATCATGAGAGCAGGAAAACTCTGATCCTTAACAGCTGAATAAATATTTCATTATTTCTGTAGCAGCAAGCTAAAGATAAAAGCAAAGGATGTTAGCCATGCATAAGCAGCTATGATAAAATACTCCACATTGTGTTAGGTTCTTGATCCTTACAAAAGGATTTTTAGCAGATGACTAAGCACAGTAAGTGGCACAGTCACTGGGATTAAATTAAACAACTGCAACATCCAGCCTTGAGCTATCTGTGAAGCAAAACATTAGAAGTGACAGGGGACAAAGTGTCACCTAGCAAGGAAAACCTGAACTCTTTTTGCTGTATCGGCAAAGGGCAGGGGTAGGACCCAAATATACATTTCCTATTTTTGTTCCACTTCATCCTTTCCAGAGGAGCCAATTCTGACACTGCAATCCCAAGCAACAAATGGACAGCCAGCCATACATCACTGCTCATAAGACAAATGCAGGATGAATAAACTCTGCTTGTGCACACTCAAACACCACAGTAATTTGAATGCAGCTGGTCACAGACACAGGAAAAGCTTCAGGGACAAACAAAAAGCAGACTCATGGTGGAGAGTGAAGAACAGAGATAGTCCAAATTCCATTTTACCTTGAGCCTTTTTCCACAGCTTCTACAACTCCAGGTTGTAGATGCCTCCTCCCTGGAGTTGTTCAAGACCAGGTTGGATGAAGCCTTGAGCAACCAGGTCTAGTGGAAGTTGTCCCTGCCTGCAGTCCCTTCCGACACAAACTGTACATAGTGGAAGCTACACCAGTCCAACTAGAAACTATAACTGTCAAATAGAAGTGACTGCAAAATTATTGTAAGCCTGTCCTATGTGGGAGATCAAAACTTTAAAGAAAAATAAAACAACCAACCAAACAAAAAACCAAACCAAAACCCACCACACAAAAAAACTATCAACCAAGCAAAAACCAAACACAAAAAAAGCAACTCTGGGCCAGCAAATTGAGAGAGATTCTCTTCCCCCTCTACTTTACCCTGGTGAAACCTCACCTGCAATTTTGTATGCAGTTTTGGGCTCCCCAGTTCAAGAGGTACAGAGATCTACTTGGAAGAGTCCAATGGAGGGCTACAAAGATGCTGGAGCACTGCCCTGTGAGAAGAGGCTGAGGCATCTGGGGCTTTTTGGTCTGGTGACGAAAAGACTTAGTATCACAGTATCACCACAGTTGGAAGAGACCTCATAGATCATCAAGTCCAACCCATGGGCATCTAATCAATGTCTATAAATATCTGAAGGCTGGGTGTCAAGAAGGAGGGGACAAACTCTTCTCAGTTAATGCCCTGTGATAGGACAAGGGGTAATGGGCATAAACTACAGCACAGGAAGTTCCACCTCAACATGAGAAAGAACTTCTTTACTGTAGGGGTCATGGAGTAGGCTCCTCGAAGATGTTGTGGAGTCTCATTCTCTGGAGACTTTCAAGACGTGTCCGGATGTGTTTCTGTGCAACCTGAGCTAGAGTCTATGGTCCACTTCTGGCAGAAGGGTTGGACTCAATGATCTCTGGAGGTCCCTCCCAAGTCCTAACGTCCTGTAATCCATGATCCTGTGAACTCAGTTTGGATTCTGACAAGTTCAATATTTCTTCCTTGGTGGGACTATTTTGTGTCTGCAGCTAGACAAGATTTTCCAAATAAACTGGGAGGAAGCCTGGCAATCACATAGCAGTTTTATTCTTTTTCTACTTAATTTAAGCACTTAAGCAGGAGTGAGTAAAGAATTCATTACAACTGATGAAAATTATTTTTTTCTTCTTCAACTTTTACGTTAATATATAATTTCTTTATTAGGTTAAAAAGATAGATCCAGCCTGGGCTTCAGTGCTTCTAGGGATGAGGCATCTCCACAACTTCTCTGGGCAACCCATTCCTGTGTCTCAGCACACTCATAGTAAATGTTAATTGAATTTTAAGCTTGATGATTCCCACTTTCAAAACTGATGATCCCTAAACCCATGGAGTAGGTAACATATTAGGTAAAACGAGGATCGATTAAGGATATAATCTAAATTCACTTAACCAAGATCAATACTTTGTCTCTCATAAAATACTATCTGGATATTGAAAGAGATATTTTTTTTCTTTTCTGAGATATTTCCAATTTTGCAACCCCCCCCCAACTTCTCCCTCCCCAGATTCTTCCCCTGTACTCAACACTGCTCAGGCCACACCTTGAGTGCTGTGTCCAGTTCTGGGCTCCTCAATTCAAGAGAGATGTTGAGGTGGTGGAAAGTGTCTAAAGAAGGGCAACAAGGATGGTGAAGGCCCTGGAACACAAACCCTATGAGGAGAGGCTGAGGGAGCTGGGGGTGTTCAGCCTGGAGAAGAGGAGGCTCAGGGGTGACCTGATTGCTGTCTACAACTACCTGAAGGGAGGTTGTAGCCAGGTGGGGGTTAGTCTATTCTGCCAGGCAACCAGCAAGAGAACAAGGGGACACAGCCTCAAGTTGTGCTGGGGGAGGTATAAGCTGGATGTTAGGAGGAAGTTCTTCCCAGAGAGAGTGATTGGCATTGGAATGGGCTGCCCAGGGAGGTGGTGGAGTCGCCGTCCCTGGAGCTGTTCAGGAAAAGCCTGGCTGAGGAACTTAGTGCCATGGTCTGGTTGACTGGATAGGGCTGGGTGCTAGGTTGGACTGGATGATCTTGGAGGTCTCTTCCAACCTGGTTGATTCTATTCTATTCTATTCCCTGCAAGTGACTGGGATTTCCTGTTTTGAAGACATTTAAGTGCAGAAGGTTGCAATTAACAGACATTTTGCCAGAAAACTAAAAATCATTCTGACATTTCCTCGAGCTGAGTTTGATCATTTCATGTTCAGCTCTAAAGATAATCAGCTAAAACACAGCCAGTTTCATTGTGATCAATTCAAAACCAATTGAAGAACAACTAAAATGATCGATGTCAAGAATATGCTTTAGTATCATTACTAAAGAATGCAATTATGGATTACTAAACCTTTCAAAGGAAGCTCATTTTAAGCAAGGCAACTCCATAACTGTAAGTGTATCTCCATATTAATCTTAGTTACAGCCTTACAGATCTCATAAACAGGAACCAAATTGCAACAGTTTTAAGAAGAGAAGTGTGCAGCTAAACCAAAAAAAAAATCATACAGTAGCAGGGGTTAGAAGGGATATCTGGAGATGATTGAGTCCAACCTCCCTGGCAAATTAGGATCACTGAGGTCAGGCCACACAGGAACATATCCAGACAGGTTAGGAAAGTCTCTAGAAAGGAGGACTCCACAACCTCTCTGAGCAGCTTGCTCCAGGACTCCAGCACCCTCAGTGTAAAGAAGTTTTTCCTCATATGGAAGTGCAACTGCCTGTGTTCCAGTTTCTGTCCATTGCCCCTCATCCTACCAGAGGGCACCAGTGAAAAGACACTGGCACCCTCTTTTTGACACCTACCCTTCAGGTATTTGTAAACACTGATCAGATGCCCTCACAGCCCTCTCTTCTCTAGGCTAAACAGCCCCAGGCATCTCAGCCTTTCATCACCAGACAAGTGTTCCAGTCCCTTCATCATCCTCATAGCTTCCACTAGACTCTTTACAGTAGTTCCCTGTCCCCTTTGAACTGTGAAGCCCAGGACTGGACACAGTACTCTAGATATGGTCTCAACATGACAGAGTAGAAGGGCAGGAGAACCTCTCCCAGTATGACAGTCATTCTCTTCTTAATGCACCCCAGAATACCATTTGCCTTCTTGGTCACAAGGCCACATTGCTGTCCATGAAAGACCAGGACTCCAAAGCCCTTATCCACAGAATTGCTTTCCAGCAAGTCAGTCCCTAACCTGTACTGGAGGTTTCACCTGGGCACAGCTTTGGATGGAATTATGTGCATGTGGAAAGGAAAAGCTTCTGTACTTGTGCATGGGGTTCTTTGAGTGTGAGACTTTGAATTTCCCTTTCTTGAACTTCACAACACTTCTCTCTGCCTAGTCCTTCAGCCTACTAAGGTCCCTCTGAAAGGCAACACAACCTTCTGGCATATTAGCCAACCCTTCTGGTCTTCTGTTGCCTGCAAACTTCAAAGAATCACAGAATTACAGAAAACACCCAGTTGGAAGAGACCTCAAATACCATCCAGTCCAATCTTTGACCCAGCACTGAAGGGTCAATACTAAACCATGTCCCAAAGCTCCAGGCCCACACACTACTTAAACACCTCCCGTTATGGTGACTCTACCACCGTAGTGGGCAAACCATTCCAAAGTTCAATAATCCTCTCTGTGAAGTAGTATTTCCAGCATCCAACCTGAATCTCCCCTGGCACAGCTTGAAACCACTTCCTCTTCTCTTCAGTGGCAAGCGACAGGACACAAGGCTGCCCTCTCCTCACTCCAACCTCCCTTCAGGTAGTTGTAGAGAGCAAAGAGGTCTCCCCTCAGCCTTTTCTTATCCAGATTGAACAACCACAGCTCTCTGAGATGCTCCTCATAGGCCATGTGCTCCAGGCTCTTCTCACCAGCCTCCTTGCCATTCTCTGAACACACTCCAGCACCAGAGTGTCCTTCCTGTAGTGAGTGGCCCACAACTGAACATAGTACTCGAGGTGAAGCCTCGCCAGTGCTGAGTACAGGAGGGATGATCACTTCCTACTGGCCACAATGTTTCTAATGCAAACCAGGATGCCATTGGCTTTCTTGGCCACTGATCACAACTATCCAGACAAGTTTCCAGCTGGTTTTCAGTCCACCTCAGTGTCCAGTTAAAGAGTCTGTACAGCATCAGTTTTCCTGTGAGGAGCACAATATAGAAGGTTGACCTGCTGGAAAGCAGCTCCATGGAGAAAGACCTCAGAACCCTGATGGACAAGAAGTTACTCATGGGACAGCAATGTGCCCTTGTGGCCACCAACACCAGTGGTCCTCTGGGATGCATTAACAAGAGGATGCCCAGCAGCTCAAGGGAGGTTCTCCTGCCCCTTTCCTCTGCACTAGTGAGAGCACATCTGGACTAATGGGTCCAGTTCTGGGCTTCCCAGTTCAAGAGGGACAGGCACATACTAAAGTGTCCAATGGAGGCTACCAGGATGATGAAAGGACTGGAATATCTCTCTGATGAGGAAAATCTGAGAGACCTGGGGGCTGTTCAGTCTGGAGAAGAGAAGGCTGAGAGAGCATCTGATCAATGCTTACAAATACGTTACGGTGTGAAGAAGATGGAGCCAGTCTCTTTTCCATGGTGCCCTGTGTTAGGACAAGGAGAACAGATGCGAACTGGAACTCAAGAAGTTGCACCTCAACGTGAGGAAGACCTGTTTTGCTGTAAGGGTGCTGGAGCCATGGAGCAGGCTGCCCAGACTGGTTGTGGAGTCTCCTTCTCTGAAGACTTTCCAAATCCATCTGGATGGTAGGTCTCACATGACCTGCCTAGGTGATCCTGTCAGAGGTCCCTTCCAACACCTACCATAATATGATGTTATGAAGCTATCAAAGACTGCCAAACATCTTACTGAAGACAGATTAAACAACATCCACTGCTCCTTCACCATTCTGTCCTCCACCAGACCCCTTACTTCTTGACAGAAGTCTATCAGGCTGGTTAAGTGTAACTCTCCCTTCGTAAATCCATATTGACTACTCCTGATCACCTTTTTGCTTTCAAGTGTCTCAAAATTGTTTCCAGGACTAGTTGTTCCACTATCTTCCCAATGAAAGAGGTTAAGCTGACCAGTTTGTAGTTTCCTAGATCTTCCTTCTTGGAGGGTGTGATACTTACTGTCTTCCAGTCATGAGTCCTCTCCCCATCACTGTGACTTTTTAAACACCTGTACTATCACATCGCTCATCTCCCTCAGCACACGTGGGGGGATCCCTTCCCACAGCATACTGCATGGGACCAGTTTAAGTATTTCCTAACCTGACTTACCCCCCACTGAGGATAAACCCTACTTGTTCTAGACTTTTCTTCTGGTCTCAGGGACAAAGTATTCCCCAAAAGTAAGTGTTACTGTGAAAGACAGAGCTTTAGGTATTCAAAAAAGCATTAAGTAACTTAGACTTTTTTTGGTGTCTTTTGTCACCATAGTCCCTGCCCCTTTCAGCACAAACCCAACCTTTTCCATTTCATTCCTTTTGCTACCAATGTGTACGTAGAAGCCTTTTGCATCACCCTTCATATCCCTTAGCAGACTCAACTCCAGGTGGTCTTTGGCTTTCCTAAACATATTTCTGCAAACTTGGATAGCTGCTCTAGCTATAGCCTAGGCCACCCAAACCTGCTTCTACCTCTTGTACCCAGCTTTTGTCAGAAGCTCCTTCCTAGTCCATGCAGACCTTCTGCCACCTTTGCTTGACTTTATGCTCAGTAGGACACACAGCTTTTGAACTTACGAGCTCTTGACTTTTGAACTTATGAGCTCTTGACTTTGTGGAGTCCATTTTCTCCACCTGGCTGGAGATAAAAAAGGCTTAGAAGAGTTACAGATGCCATCCTGAGAAGAAGATGGCCTGGGAGCAGGCCAATGCCAGAGTAGCAGCAGAGATCACACAAACTGTAAGGTCCTTGCGCTACAGTCCCTCTTTAGCTGGCAAAGCACAGTGCAATTTCAGGATGCTCTGAAGCTGCTCTAATATTATACTTAAGAGCTGTCAGTTGTCCCAAAATACAAAGGTGGATTGCAGCTGTCCTTCTTTCTTGTTACCTTACGTTCTGGTTCAAAGAGAGCAACTGAGAATTGGGGTCTCAGGAGCCAAAAGTCATACTCCTTTCTCTGACCCGAGGCAAGGGGAGGCTCTCCTCAGACTTTCAAGCTATTCAATAGCTCTCTTCCTAAATTACTGAGTGAGACTTTACTGCCTGATCCTTGAGAGAAACCCTTGCTATTTCTCACTTTGGTATCTCTGACCTGCCATGCCTTACTCTCTCACTGTAGCTTATCTCATTAAAGTTAGAAGGGTCTAACTTTTCTTCACTATCTTGCCAAGCTTGATATGCGCACTTCTAAAACCATTGCAAAAACCCAACCAAGAGAGGTTATCAAAAGGCAAAACATCAAAGATGGACGGTAATAATAAAGTTGTGACAATCTAATGCTGTGGAACACGTTAAGCAACTTCATTACAGGCTGGTTAGCACTTAAAAGGTCACAACTGGCAAAAGTTTAAATAGGAGCTTGCTTTGTTTGCCTGTGAAAAAGCATTTATTGAACTCACTAAGGCTCATGCTCCAGGACACATCCTGCCCACTTATCAGCTGTCTGCAGCTGTGCTCCAGGTCACACTTGCTGCCAGAGAAAGGAAAGATGCTAGCAACAGCAAAAGCAACGCCATCAACAGAGATCTTGACACCAAAGATGTCTCTGAGAGCAGAGGACCCCTGGCACACTGCCTACTATGCATCTGGGGAGGTACATCCTGCTCATGGATTGTCGCAGCCACCACAAAGACTCTAAGCCCCCCCTCATCAACTGACTAAAAGTATGGCTAATTATACACCAACATCCAGATAATCCACAAAGTTTGATGTTTGTGGCTCTTAGACCAAACAACTGGCTAACATTCAGAGGTGTACATTGATTAGAACACAGTTCAGTCACTGAAAATAAATTAACATCTGCAAATCAGTTCATTAACTATGAACATGCTCAAAACGTCCACCTGTCTTTCAAATACAGCAGGAGCAAAGACTTGGTAGATTCCTTTCTCAGAAACCTCAAGAGTCTCTCACCTAAGATCTTTTTGGATGAGCTACTACAGGGGCTTGTAGTGACAGGATGAGGGGAAAGGCAGGAAGAGGGGAGATTTAGACAAGACATTTGGAGGAAATTCTTTACAGGGAGGGTGCTAAGAGTCTGGCACAAGTTGCTCAGAGAGCTTGTGGATGTTCCCTCCCTGGAGGTGTTCAAGGACAGGTTGGAGAAGGCTTGAGCAACCTGGTCCAGTGGGAGGTGTTCCTGCTCATGGTAGGTAGCTGGAACTAAATGATCATTAATCCCTTCCAATACAAACCATTCCATGGTTTGGTAATACTTTAGCTTCTACACAGGCAAAAAATTTCTTGCTTGCTCCTTCTACACACACAACCTGTAAGCAAAAAACTATGCCTTGTAATTGCAACCAAGAAAACCCCTCAGTGCCTGTAGCTTGGATATACCTGCTATAGATACCTATCACCTTAGGCTATCTTTACCCACAGCTGTTTTCATAACTGCTAAAACAGCTTTTTTACTTCTCTGGAGTCATTATTTTTCAGGCTCTTTAGAGAAAGCTACCACCTCCAGCTGCCAGCTATTAGTACCTTCTAGCTTCACAACAGGCTGTTTGTATTACCTCTGTAATGAGGTGAATTAAGCAAATGTATGTATAGAGGTATAGATAATTTATATCTGTATTTGTCAACAAAGAAGCAAAGGCCTTGCTCATTAGGCTGTTACACAGAGCCACTAGATTTTTTCTTTCCATTATGCAAATGCTTTGGAAAAAAAATCAGAAAGCAGCTTGGAATGAATTTAGCCTCCTCAGTCAATCCTGCAGTAAATGAAACCCATGGTAGGGCCTGCAACCAATCTGGGTCGAAATTAAGTCTCCTAGGAGCTGAAAATAGCTCTCTGTGAGCTGTCTGGAGAAGAGGAAGCTGAGAGGAGATCTCATAACTTTCTACAACTCCCTGAAAGGAGATTGGAGTGAGGTGGAAGTCAGTCTCCTCTCCCTGGTATCAGAATAGAATAAGATAGAATAGAATCAACCATGTTGGAAGAGACCTCCAAGCTCATCCAATCCAACCTAGCACCCAGCCCTATGCAGTCAACCAGACCATGGTCTTTTTTTAAAATACCTCCAGGGACGGTGACTCCACCACCTCCCTTGGCAGCCCACTCCAAATCACTCTCTCTGTGGAGAACTTCCCCCTAGCATCCAGCCTAGACCTCCCTCTGCACAACTTGAGACTGTGTCCCCTTGTTCTATTGCTGGTTGCCTGGCAGAAGAGACCAACCCCCACCTGGTTAGAGATTCCCTTTGGGTAGTTGTAGACAGCAATGAGGTCAGCCCTGAGTCTCCTCTTCTCCAGGCTAAACAACCTCAGCTCCCTCAGCCTCGCTTCATAGGGTTTGTGTTCCAGACCTCTCACCATCTTTGCCCCCTTTTCTGGACACATTCCGGTATTTTAACATCTCTCTTGAATTGAGAAGCCCAGAACTGGACACAGCACTCAAGGTGTGGCCTGACCAGTGCTGAGTACAGGGGAAGAATAACCTCCCCTGTCCTACTGGCCACACTGCTCCTGATCTGGTGGTAGAACAAGAGGAAATGGCCTGAAATTGTGCCAGGGTAGGTTTAACTTGAAGAGTAGTAAAAATTTATTTCCCCAAAGAGTGGTCAGGAATTGGAACAGGATGCCCAGGGGCATGGTGGAGTTACCACCTCTGAAGATGTTCAAGAAACAGGTGGAAATGGGATATGGCTTAATGGCCATGATGTTCTTGGGTTGATGTTTGTACTCGATCTTCTGCAACCAAAACAATTCTCTGACTCTCTGGAAAGCTTCGCATGACTTGAGATTTGCAGGAACAAAATGGAACAAGTGTTTAAAATACAAATAATTTTTTTTTCACAATCACTGCACTGCTGAGCAATCCCATTGGCTTCTATCCTCTGATGCCTTGCTCTAAGCTTCATTCTGGGTCTGCATCCTTGACAAATAACCAGTTTATTACTGATGTAAGTGACTGCACACCCACGCAGATCTTAAAGTTCAGCAGACTAAGGGTGGTGGACTGTAGGCATCACTGTGACAAGAATTTTACTACAGGAGCTGAGTCCTAGAGAAATTCTCTGCCATCAAGACCTGACTAGCCTTAAAACGAGTGGGTATACCAGTTTATTAGAATGTTCTCCAATGGTGGGTAACTTTCACTACACTTCAGGCCTCCTGCATCATTTCTGTTACCCAGCATCGACACTTTACTCCACGGGAACACCAAATATATGTCAGGAATCTTGCAAGCTCTGGAAAGGTACAGGCCCTTCAAACGTTTAGCATGGCACCAAATATGGTGGGCCTTCTACCTCCAAGAGGAAAAGGCTCTCACAGATATACCTCCGCTTCAGAATTAGAAGTCAAGGCAGGCAGCCTCACAAGAAAGTAAATTACTCCACTCAACAGTATGTGAAGTCTCTGCTGGCCCATTATAAAACACACTACAGGAAAATAAAGAACACAGCAGAGAAAGTTAAGAGCAACTGCCTATATGTACCTTCAGTGGTTAAGAACCACAGAACTGTTGAGGTCAGAAGAGACCTTTGGGATCATGAAGTCCAATTGCTCACCTAGAGATTGCAGTCCCACCACCATCACTATGCTGCTGCCACTAAACCATTTTCATACCTAAGAATTTACTTGTTTCTTAGGTATGTCTCAAATGACACACATCAAATCATGCTTTGCAATGTTGTCCAGTCTCTCTAGCAGCCACTGGTTCAGCTGGCCCTAATCCTAAGCCTAACACTTTAAGAAAAGGGCTGAGATTTTCACATGATGTCAGTGATTTTTTGTCCACAAATAGGTGCATTGTTGTAAGAAATGGAAACCTCGTTGTCAAAATGCCGTTTGAAAGGAGAAAAGGAAAATAAGTGGAATGTGGCCAGGAAGACAGCTGATGTTTCCTGCCTACAAGGTGGAGCACCATGGGAAAGAAGGAAGATTATCTTCCCCAGAAGGCATGCCCATCCCTGGAGGTGTTTAAACAACACAGAGAGGGGAGATTTAGGTTGGATATTAGAAGAAAATTCTTCACTCGAAGGGTTCTCAAACACTGGGCTTCCCAGGGAGGCAGTCAAATCTCCATCCCTGGGGGTGTATAAAAGATACACAGATGTGGTGCTGAGGGGTGTGGTTTAGCACCAGACTTGGGAGAGTTAGAGAAGGATCTAGAGAATGGGCTCAATGATGTTAAAGATCTTTTCCAATCAAAATGATTCTATGATTCTACAAAAAAAGCTGCTGTGTAGTGTAACACCCTCCCCTATGCTACTTTGCAAAGGCAACTTCATTTCACAGTCCAGGGAATTCTTCAGAGGTGGCAACACAAATTTGGAATATTCAAACCAGTAAATACAAGGAAATCCTCTTCCCTTGGGAGCAGACAAACAAATATCTGTACTGCAACCTCCGCTCAAGAGATAAAAATCCTCCAAGAACAAGCACCAAACTACAATAACCCTGGCAGAGGACATGGATTGTAAACTGTGTGCAGACTCCCAGGCTGGTGAAACGTTCGACAGAAGAACATGAGTTGGCAGCCTTGCTTAATCTGCATTTCAAGGGCAGAGCTGAAATCACAGTTGCACTCAACACAGACACAGATCATTGAAGGGTATTCTTGCATTGCTCCTGATGAAGGAGGCCAGCCAATTATCTTCCCTTTTCAAGTGCAGGTCTCTACATCTCCCTGTGTTCCCTGGGTAACATGAAAGAGTAGAAAGTGGTTAAATAAACAGCTCTGCACCTTTTATTGTCTTAACAAAATACCAATAAGGGCAATCTGGAGGAAGATTGGTTTTGCTTTGGAGTGCTTTTTGCATCAAGCCAGCTTAGTTAAAGAAATAGAACCTTAACCTGCTTCTGTCTCACAGGAACATATTTGCACAATTATCAGTGCTGATCAGTCCAAAGGAAGATAGGCTTGTTTCTTGGAAAAACATGACTTGCTTCTTAATGTCCCATTTCTATACCTAAAGATTCTGAATGCTCAGTTCAGCTGTTAGAGAATAGCAGCAATTATTGCACTGAAAAAAAAAAAATATCAAAGTGTCTTGATTCTCTACAGTTTAAGAAAACACTTAGAAACAGAGAATTGTTTTGGTTGGAAAAGACCTTTAAAGCCATCAAGTTGACCTAAGACCATCATGGCCACTAAGCCATGTCCCAAAGTGCTATGGCCACAAGTTTCTTGAACACCTCCGGGATGGTGACTCTCTGTGCAGCCTGTTCCAACACCTGACCACTCCTTCAGTCAATATTTTTTTCCTAATACTGAACCTAGACCTTCCTGACACAATTTCAGGCCATTTCCTCTCACGTTATCACCTGATACTGGAGAGAACACACCGATAGCCGCCTCGCTCCAACCTTCTAACAGTGAGCTGTAGAGAGCGATGAGTTCTCCCCTCAGACTCCTCCAGACTAAACAACCACAGTTTCCTCAGACTCACCTTACAATACCTGTTCTTTAGATCCTTCACCAGCTTTGTTGTCCTTCTCTGGACACACTCCAGTATCTCAATGTCCTTGTAGAGAAGGGTGCAAAACTGAAGCCAGTCTTGGAGGTGCAACCTCACCAGTGCCCAGTGCAAGGGCAAGATCATTTCCCCACTCCTGCAAGCGGCACTATTCTCGACAGAATGTTGTTGGCCTTCTTGGCCTCACTTCTACCAAGTCACAAAGAAGCAACTTGAGGAGATACATTTCACAAAACTGGAAGGGTAGGGAAACATTGCCAAAAACTGAAGTTCAGAGGCTCTTGTAATCAAGTCTTAATGGCTAGATTTCCATAGCTGTTGAGTCTCCTCTTCTTTCCAGAGGAGAAACTGATCACTGATCTCCCCTGAGAGAGAAAACAAATCAGGTGCAAAAGAAGAGAAATGTCCTCCAAGCATTAGCTCTGGTGCCTGGAGAGCAGTGGCTGCAAGTCCTGCTGCTGCAGCATGGAAGAGTACCACCACCCAAACATTTAGAGAGTGGCAGCCTCTGCTTTACTTTCTGCAGCAACATTACAGTACATAATTACGAGGACGAGCTGGGATTTTCCTCCCCTTTGGAAAAGAGTCAGATAGGAATCATTAAGGCTGAAGATCTCAGACTTCACCCAGAAAAGCTTGAAAGGAAGGCAGAGGTGGGAAAGAGGTAACTAAGAGCAGGAATGATGAAAAAATATACAACTGTGGATATAGAGTATAAAGTCAAAACTACTACCAGTTTCCAATAATAATAATAAAAAAAAAGAGCTATGAAGCAGGTAGGGATCAAGATCAAGAGAAACTCAGTGGCAGGAGCATCAAAGCCAAGGTGTTTTTTGAAGTGACATGAACTTAAGTTACAGAGTTTGTCACAGAACACTGTGGATGCATTTCCCTATCACAGAATCACAGAACAGTAGGGGTTGGAAGGAACCTCCAGAAATCGACTTCAATCCCCCTGCCAAGGCAGTTTCACTAAAAAAGGTCACGCAGGAACATGTCCATGTTGGTTTTGAGTGTCCTCAGAGACTCAGAGATGGAGACTCCACTTTCTCTCTGAGCAGCCTGTTCCAATGCTTCAGCACCCTTAAATTAAAGAAGTTCCTCCTCATGTTTAAGTGGACTTTCTTACGTTCAAGCTGATGGCTGCTACCCTTTGTCCTGAAAAGACTGGAAAGATCCAAAGGAAAATACTGCTAAATACCAAACCTGCTGCCATACCCTCTCTGCTAGACTTTGCTGACCATTATCAGAGGGAAGATACTAAGCTACTGCCTTCTTCAACCTTCAGTCCATTCCCTCTTGAAATAGGGAGGAAACGTCTTGCCTGGGAACCTCTTCACACCCTCAATCCAGCCAGTAAAAAAGAAAAGAAACATAACCAAATTACAGGGGAAAATGCCAAAGAAATACAAAAGGTTAGGTAAAAAAACATTACTGCCAGAAAAAGAAAGACAGAACGAGAGAAATCCAACTGCTTTTGGAACATTTATCCAAAGTATATTTTTTTTTCTTTTTTAAAAGACTTTATGGAATAACTTAAAAATTCTGCTTGCATCTCAAAATACCCACTTCATTTTGGAAACTCACCACTTATTGTACATTGGACAGGTATCCAATCATTCCAAGAGTGACAAGTCCAAAATGATAAAGAAGATTGTTGCTGTTATTATGATGATCTATTTTTGTTGCTTCTCACATTTTTATGTTTCATCATAAAGTGATCAGACAGATGAGACAGGCTACTATTGTAAATCACACGACTACAACATACATTTTTTTTCCCTTATGCCTTTTAAACTTTTCCATACAAGATATAATGCTTCAAAAACGCTTTAAAAATTAATTTATTGCAGTCCCATTGTTAGCTTTTAAAGCAATGAGTTTGGGAACAGAGTACAGTCTTCAAATGTGGATATGCAAAGTCAGGCATCAAAACTCAAGTGAAAAATACACTGCTTCAATATGATTTGCAATATGTCATTGAACCATAGAATCAACCAGGTTGGAAGAGACCTCCCCAAGATCATCCAGTCCAACCTAGCAACCAGCCCTGCCAATCAACTGGACCATAGCACTAAGTGCCTCATCCAGTCTCCTCTTGAACACCTCCAGAGACAGTGACTCCACCACCTCCCTGGGCAGCCCATTCCAATGCCAATCACTCTCTCTGTCAAGAACTTCCTCCTAACACCCAGCCTGTACCTCCTCTGGCACACCTTGAGACTGTGTCCCGTTGTTCTATTGCTGGTTGTCTGGGAGAAGAGACCAACCCCACCTGGCTACAGCCTCTTTGTAATTCTCCATTGCCTTCTGCCATAAGCAGAAAGAGCTCCTTGGGTCCATCTAGTGGGCAAGCAGTGTAGTGTCCGCAAGCAGCATTTGACTGTGGAAATCTTCTCTTCCAATTCAACTGTTTATATATTTTGCTGGTTTTCACTAGATCTAGTTATTATCTGTAAACTGTTTCCAGTGCAAAGAACCTATTATTATTTGAATTAGTGGTCGGGGGTGGTGAGAGTTCTGAATATCAACATTAATAAACAATATTAATTTTGGAAAACATATCATCTCACATTAATTAATTTCCCCTTCATAACATTGTCCTAATGAACTGGTATTTTATTATTTCATAATGTTGAAGATTTTCTTGATCAATTTCTACAAATTTTCTCTCTCTCAAGTGAAGGAAAAACATCTCAGCTACTCAAGAGTGCATAAATCACTTTTGCTGGATAGTATGAAGCCAAAGGAAATGTGGGTTTAATACATTTATGATTAATTGATGCTGTTGCCTGCAATAAAAGAATGGACTTAGTTATACAGGTCTTTTCCAGTCCTATGTTCCTATGCCCTGAAGTTAGCATGTAAACAATCAGATTCACTGGGAAACCACAGGAATGCAGAAAGCTCATCCTACACCATCTATCAGGTTGATTCTTCCATTAGCTCCAGCATTATTCATCCCTTCTTCCTTTGCAAACATTATTCATCTCCTTTCATAGGCTAAGCTACACATGATATTTGCCTTGCCTTTGCAAATATGTGAGTAGCTTATGAAAAGCTCTGAATTCCCAGAATTTTCAGAGTAACTTATCTCAGAAAAAATAAGGATTGAACAGTCAAAATTCTACCTTGCCACCCTTCAGCTCATGAGACCCCACTTCAAATACTGTGTCCAGTTCTGGTGCCTCCAACACAAGATGGATGTGGAACTGCTGGAGAGGGTCCAGAAGTGGACTGTGAAGGTGATCAGACCTATTGGGTCAGTTCAGCCTGGAGAAGAGAAGGCTCCAGGAACACCTTAGAGCAATATTCCATTACCTGAAAGGGGCCTACAAGAAAGCTGAGGAGGGACTTTTTACAAGAGCTTGTAGTGACAGGATGAGGGGTAATGGTTTTAAGCTGGAAGAGGAAAGCTCTAGACTAGATATTGGGAAAAAATTCTTCACAGTGAAGATGGTGAGACACCAAGTGGAGTGGGAATTGACCCTATCCATGCCAGAATGATCTTTACAGTGCCTGCCAAGCCATATGATTCCATGAATTTATGAATCTATGAAATTATAACGGTTTAAGAAAAGAAGTTCTCACAAGCTGAAGTATCTGATGTTGGTACCATTATTGCAGAGTGGGTAAAAAAAACAATTGGTCTTTGAAGTTTGTGTAAATATATAGGGCAGTCACAGAATCACAGAATGGTAGGGGTTAGAAGGGACCTCTGAAGATTGAGTCCAATCTCCTTGCCAGGGTAGGATGACCTAAAGCAGATGACAAAAGAACACATCCAAGTGGACCTTGATAGTGTCCAGAGACTCCAATCAAAACATCTGCATAAAAGAATGGGTTTCCTGGATATTACCACTTAGAGTTTTAAAAGAAATCTATTCTATCAAAGCAAAGCAAACAAAAAATGGTAGAACAGATCATTACCTAATTCACTAAACCTATGAAAATTAAAATAAAATAAAAATCAATTAGCAGATAACAGGACAGACTTTGACCACAGAAAGCATTTGTCTCGGCTACTTCCTCTCCTCCAAGCAAAACACAGCCCAAATGCCCACCTGCTCTATCTGCTCTTGGTCTGATACAGCATTTTGAGAGAAGAGCACAGGGACTAAAGGTCCATCCAGCATCTCCTGCCCACCTCTAGGAGCAGCAGGGCCCAGCAAGTAGTGCTGTAGCCCCGGAAGAGGCTGCCCAGAGAGGTCGTGGAATCTCCTTCTCTGGAAAATTTCAAGACCCATCTGGATGTGCTTCTGTGTAGCCTGCCCTAGGTAATCCTGCTCTGGCAGGGTGGTTGGACTCAATCCTCAGAGGTCACTTCCAACCCCTACCATTCTGTGAGTCTATGATTTTGCAGCACTACTGTTCCCTTTTGTCCATCAATCTTTAGAATAGGCACCTCCTGGGCTGTCTAGGGCTTTGGCATTTCAAATCACTGAGCAGAATTTCCTTCTTGAACTGATCTGGCCACTTTTCTGACCACATAAAAAGTGACATCTCCTCCATACTGACCTTGGCAAAAGCAAAATGAAGCAAGATTTGATTTATATATTGGTTGGGGATTTTTTTGGGTTGGTTGGTTTTGTTGTTTGGGGTTTTTAAATTAATAGATTAGAATCACAGAATTAACCTGGTTGGAAAAGACCTCTAAGAGCATTCATTGAGTCCAACTTATCACCTGAACCTTCTAATTAACTAAACCATGGCACTAAGTACCTCATCCAGCCTCCTCTCAAACACCTCCAGGGACAGTGACTCCACCACCTCCCCAGGCAGCCCATTCCAATGGCCAATCACTCTTGCTGTGAAGAACTTCTCCCTAACATCCAGCCTAAACCTGCTTTGGTGCAGTTTGAGACTGTATCTCCTTGTTCTGTCACTGGGTGCCCAGAAAGAGAGACCAAACCCCACCTGCCTACAACCTCTTTTCAAGTATTTGTAGAAAGCAACAAGGTCTCCCCTGAGATTCCTCTTCTCCAGGCTGAACAACTCCAGCTCCCTCAGCTGCTCCACATTGGGCTTGTGCTTCAACCTTCAACCCCCTCACAAGCCTTGGTGCCCTTCTCTGGATATGTTCAAACACCTCAACATCTTTCTTAAACTGAGGTGCCCAGAACTGGACACAGTAAATGTTATTAATCATTTGATCTTGGTTTTTATCCATGGTTATTACAACTGTGTTTTTGATGTAGCTACAACAGCTCTCTACAAGGAATGAGGAAAAACAGTCAGACCAAAGTTTTCTTTTTGCCTGCAGGAAAGTTTCACGCCTCCCTTAGTGAAATGCAGACTTCTCTAAGTGATTTTATTGTCGTTTCTGAGAAGAGAGTCAATAGTTCTCAGGACACTAGTGCTCTTCATCCCTCTCACTCCTACTGGACAAAAACAGATGCAGAAAAAGAGGTGAAGAAGCACTAACAGGTATTACTCAGAAGCACCTCCCTTATTTCTATGCTTTCAGCAATAAGGCTTCAATATTTCAAACATTCATCAATTTCTTTCTTGGAGACTAATCAGTCTCACCTTGGCTGCTTCAAGCAGAAACTGAAGAGGAGTTGGTTTTCTTACCACCCTGCGTTTACCATACCCTTTGCCTACAGAGGAAGCTGGCAGACATCTCTACCATTTCATGTCAGTAAGAGGATGAGGTGAGAACAGCAGATAGAATCCCATGCTACTCACCAGATTTAACAGAGAGTATCCTTCAGTGTAACTTGATGTAGCATGAAGTGACAATTTTTATCTAGCTGTGGTAACTGTTTTTCCCCCTTCCCTCTGCCTTTTGCTCCCTCATTTAACTTAGTTACCCTCTCAGATCACTGGAGTAATTTTGAATTGATCTTTAAATATCTTGCACCTGTAAGGAAACAGGATGGGTTCAATCAACAACAGCAAGATGGCTGATGTGGTTCTCCCTCTCTACTCTGCTCTCATGAGACCCCATCTGGAGTGCTGTGTCCAGTTTGAGTGGCCACGTGGAACTGCTGGAGAGGATCCAGAGGAGGGCCATGAAGATAATCAAAGTAATGGAGACAGGCTGAAAGAGTTGGGGCTCTTCTGTCTTGAAAAAAGAAGGCTCTGGGGAGACCTGGAGCTATAGGAAAGCTGTTAAGTAAAACTAGAAGCAACCAGAGAGGAAGACTATGCTGAACTGAAGCACCATTTCCCCTCTGAAGGTATTCATTGCTCCTTTCCCCTTATTTAACAGAACGCACGTCATCTGGAATGCTGCTAAGCTGTGTCTGGTAAAAAAAAAAGAGAAAGAGAAAGAGAGAGAGAGAGAGAAAGAGAGAGAGAAAGAGAAAGAGAGAGAGAGAAAGAGAAAGAGAGAGAGAGAAAGAGAAAGAGAGAGAGAGAGAGAAAGAGAAAGAGAGAGCGAGAGAGAAAGAGAGAAAGAGAGAGAGAGAGAAAGAGAGAGAAAGAGAGAAAGAGAGAGAGAAAGAGAGAGAGAAAGAGAGAGAGAGAGAGAGAGAGAG
>WAAF01015416.1:409484-462036 GCA_013400475.1 Tricholaema leucomelas
GAGAGAGAGAAAGAGCTAGTATCTTGTGGTTGTGCAAGTGCTTCTGCCAGCATTTGGACCACTGCCAACCCAGCAAGTGCAGGTTTGCAATGGCTTACAATGCTCTGTCTGGGCATTTGATGAAAACCAGAGAACCTCAGAACACAGGCTTTTAGGTGTGAATGGTGTGTGCTGAATCATAATGCAGAGCTGCACTGACATTTGGAGTGGAAACAAAACAGAATTTCTTAGAATTTGTTTCCCTCTTCCTTCCCCTCCTCAACTGAGATCTTTTGATGATCCGTTAATATGCCCTTCCTTCAAAAATGACATATGTGAGAAACTGTCTATGTGTAGTTTATACAGTGGGCAGACATCATTATTTTACTTTCAAAAGAAGGCAATAAAATAATAACACTCTTGATGAATTGGAGAGGAATAGAGAAAAACAGTATTTCATAGAATCATGGAATCAACAAGGTTGGAAGAGATCTCCAAGGTCATCCAGTCCAACCTAGCACCCAGCCTTGTCCAATCAACTAGATCACAGCACTAAGTGCCTCATCCAGTCTTTTCTTGAACACCTCCACGGACAATGACTCCACCACCTCCCTGGGCAGCCCATTCCAATGCCAATCACTCTCTCTGGGAAGAACTTCCTCCTAACATCCAGTCTATACCTCCCCCGGCACAACTTGAGGCTGTGTCCCCTTGTTCTGTTGCTGGTTGCCTGGCAGAAGAGACTGACCCCCACCTGGTTAGAGATTCCCTTTGGGTAGTTGTAGACAGCAATGAGGTCAGCCCTGAGTCTCCTCTTCTCCAGGCTAAACAACCTCAGCTCCCTCAGCCTCGCTTCATAGGGCTGTGTTCCAGACCTCCCACCAGCTTTGCCACCCTTTTCTGGACACATTCCAGTATCTCAACATCTCTCTTGAGGAGCCCAGAACTGGACACAGTACTCAAGGTATACACAGTCTTTTAAAGGTGTGCAGGAAAAGATATGGCACACATGAATCCTTAACACCTAATACAGATACAAGATACATGAGAATTCCCCCAAAACCTTCCCCCCAACTAAGCTAAGCCACCAAAACCCCAGTGCTCACTGTTAGAAGGTTGGAGCGAGGCGGCTATCGGTGTGTTCTCTCCAGTATCAGGTGATAACGTGAGAGGAAATGGCCTGAAATTGTGTCAGGAAGGTCTAGGTTCAGTATTAGGAAAAAAATATCGACTGAAGGAGTGGTCAGGTGTTGGAACAGGCTGCACAGAGAGTCACCATCCCGGAGGTGTTCAAGAAACTTGTGGCCATAGCACTTTGGGACATGGCTTAGTGGCCATGATGGTCTTAGGTCAACTTGATGGCTTTAAAGGTCTTTTCCAACCAAAACAGTTCTCTGTTTCTAAGTGTTTTCTTAAACTGTAGAGAACCAAGACACTTTGATATTTTTTTTTTCAGTGCAATTGCTCCCCACCATTGTCTCCCATTAGGCCCAAGGAAGAAATTCACTGCAGCCTTGAAGGGCACCTGCAAGTTTACTCCCACATAGTTAGCCAGATAAGACTCCCTCTGAGAGAGAGGGAGATCTGAAAGAAAAGGAGAGAAAAGAGAGATTTGACTTTGCTGCCCANCAGTCTTTTAAAGGTGTGCAGGAAAAGATATGGCACACATGAATCCTTAACACCTAATACAGATACAAGATACATGAGAATTCCCCCAAAACCTTCCCCCCAACTAAGCTAAGCCACCAAAACCCCAGTGCTCATTTTCTCCTCCCCACCATTGTCTCCCATTAGGCCCAAGGAAGAAATTCACTGCAGCCTTGAAGGGCACCTGCAAGTTTACTCCCACATAGTTAGCCAGATAAGACTCCCTCTGAGAGAGAGGGAGATCTGAAAGAAAAGGAGAGAAAAGAGAGATTTGACTTTGCTGCCCATTTATAAAGTGATAGCAGGATTGTGGGATTGGGACAACCAAATGATGATTTCCCAGGTCAGTCCCCTGGGATGGGACTCTGTTTTTGTGGTCTTCTCAAGGGAATCTGTCACCCCTCAAACTACCACAGAAAGACAAATGTTCTATATTCTCTTTTTTTCATAACAGCTACTCTCTTGCTTGGAAAAAAAAAAAATCCAGTCTGGAAGAGAGTTATTCTCAGTCTGTTTTTAATTTTGTGTTAAAATATATCGACAAATTATCATCTGAATTACACCTACCATGTCTGAGGAAGCTCTAAAAACCTCACAGATGTATATGTTTTTCTTCCTTTTCAGATGTTATAAATAGCTGTGAAGAGAGAATTATTTGCTATTTCTAGCATCAAGGCTTTCAGAACTGATGTCAGATGGAAAGAACTGCAAACCAACCACGGACAAAACATACTGCAGCTAGCAACTGCCTTGGGAAACTGATAATACAAGACTTTCCACTTCAGTGTCCCTGAGGTTTGAGCCTGCCCTAGGTGTGGGATTCACTTCAATGAAGCAGAACAGTTGCAACACATCTCAACAAAGAAGGAAAGAAGATAGGAAATAAAACAGTTGATTTACACAGAAGTAATAGCTACAAAGCCTGGACAACATCACTGGCAGAGTTTAAATGTTTCATCTACAGAATGTAAAGTTACCATTTTAGCATTGTTTAGTCTGGAGAAGAGGAGGCTGAGGGACAACCTCATTGCTCTCTACAGCTCCCTGAAGGGAGGCTGGAGTGAGGTGGTGTTCTTCTCCCTAATATCAGATGATAGAATGATAGGGAATGGCCTGGAATTGTGCCAGACAAGGTTCAGGTTGGATATTAACAAAAATCTATTTCCTGCAAGAGTGGTCAGGCATTGGAGCAGGCTGCCCAGGGGGGTGGTGGAGTCACCAACCCTGGAGGTGTGCAAGAAACGTGGACGTGGCACTTTGGGACATGGTTTACTGGCCATGGTGATGTTAGGTTGAAAATTGGACTCAATGACCTTAAAAGTCTCTTCCAGTTGAAACAGTTCTAAGTGTAGAATTTTCTAGAGAGTAAGCCAGTATTTTGGAATGCAGGTATGAAAAGGCAAACTGATCAGGCAAGTTTATGTTCCAGGTTAGGTCCTATCTGGTAATGGCCTCATGTTGCACCAGGAGGGGCTTAGATTGGACATTAGAAAAAAACTTATTATCTGAAAGGGTTCTCAAACACTGAAATAAGCTCCACAGGGAAGCGATCGAATCTTTGTTCCTGCAGGTGTTTAAAAGACAGAGATGTGATGCTGAGGGACATGGCTTGGCATCAGACTCAGCAGAGTTAGATAATGGTCAGAATCAATGATATTAAAGGTGTCCTCCAGTCAAAATAATTCTATGATTTAAATAAGTATTTGCAAACCAAAGTATCTTTCACTGAAAAGAACTATGGGTATACACTTGAGGGAAGCCTACATTTAAGGAGTGAGTCGGTAGGGCCAGGGAACAGGAGGGCAAAGTATGCAGGTCAGAATGGCCTTGAGCTGCACCAGGGAAGGGTTAGGCTGGACATTATGCATTATGATTTTTTTTTTCCACTGAAAAGGATATCAAACATTGGAATAGGCTGCCCAGGGAGGTGGGAGAGTTACAGTCTGTGGAGGTATTTAAAAGACATGCAGATGTGGCACTTAGGGACACGGCTTAGTGGCAGTGGCTTAGCAGTAGTAGTGGGATTGTGAGCTCTAGGCAAGCAATTGGACTTGATGATCTCAGAGGTCTCTTCTAACTTCAGCAGCTCTTTGATTCCATGATATTTGCCATCTGGAACTTAGATACACATTAGAGACAAAGTTTACCAACTACGTTATCTGTTTAGGAACATGAGAAGGCACAAGCAGCCTTGGCCCTACCAAATATTAGGCATCTGTCACTCGCTGTCCCCTTTGGGGCAGTGTATTTTTAAGTCAGAACATGAGGGTGCCAAACTTCAGCCTATCCCCACTGCCCTTCACTCTTCCTTATATTACTCAGTTAATGACAAAAATGACATAGCTTAATACCTTCATATTATTTACCTTTAAAAGTCTGTTCCTGTTCTTCTCTGAAAATAAGAAAAATCCACACTCAGACTTCCACACACTTCCTTTAAGCTCTTGGAGAATACTGCCAAAGGTTATGTTATCTCTAGCATATTTTCTCTGTGAAACAGCAAGTGGATATTGATTAAACTCCACACATGTTGCAGCTCACCCCAAGGAAACAAGTCTTACACAGAACTGTTGTACAGCTGTAGCTGGTCCTGCTAGTAAGAGAAGCTCATTTATTCTTTGTGAAATAAGCACAAATGCACACCAGGATATTGTCACACTTATCTTCTGCCAGGTTCTATGTGCTTGGAGTTGAAATGAGAATTTGGTGACCTCCATACAGCCTTGTTGTACTGTGGGCACTGGCAAAAAAGAGAATTAAACTTAAATAGCCTAACAAATTTAAACTTCAACTCTACAGTGCAAAACTGTGGGAGAAATTGCTAGAAACCTTCTACACAAAGTTACTTAGTGCTTTTATAAACCATCTCAGGAACAAAGATTTGAGTCCTGTTTGAGCCCAGCCTATCACATTTCCTAGGCTGTTATGATATTACCTAGATTTGCTCATACTTCACATTAGTGATTTCTTCCTAGGAACACAAATTGGAAGGTAATACGTCCCCATCATCAGCAGTAAGTACAATTACCCGATTCTGATGGGAACGGCAAGACAACAAAATCCAGGGCAGGGTTCCTGTTATCTCCACTGAAAAATACACAGTAAAAAAAACCACTAAAAGTCCTGCAGAAGTCCCTGTCGTGCAGTCCCCTTTCCTGAATAATCTCTGTTTCTGACACAGAGGACCTGGAATAGGTCCAGATCCTAGACTCCACAACATGCCGCTGCCCATGCCCATTCAGCTGCATTTTTGGCTAGCAGCTCCTTCCTGGGTCTGTTTCTATGGCATTTCCTCACCCCCCTCCCACCTGCATCTCTGCTCTCAACATTAAATGAAAACCTTTGTTTAGGATGTTGACAGACTTGGGCATTTTGATGGAACTGTCGTTCTTTTTCTAATGCATGGAGGAGAAACACTACACTCACTGGTTTTAAGCAAAGATTAAGCTTCACCTAAGATAACAGCATTAATGTTTACACTTAGTTGCAACATAAACTGAAGAAAAATTCCTTTCACCACATCTTGCCTTTTCATAATGACATTTCTGGTTTGTATCTGTGCATTATTCTCTGTTTCTATACCAGATGAATCCTTGAACACTCTGATTTTCACCGTAACTTAGATCCCTAATGGAAAATTGAGTGAATAAAGCACCCTGATGGTAAGACACTTTGATGCTTTACTAATAAACACAATATAATAAATTATAAAATTAATCTGTGATGTGTCCAGAAAAGAAAATGCTTTGGAACATTACTGAATAAATGACTACACACCTCATGGATTAAATACAGTGTGAACCATCCAACTGTTTGAACATAAGAGCCCTTCCAGTAGCATTTCACGCATTAAAGAAAAATGCAGCCATCTCACAGAGCCACAGAATATATCTGATTGGAAGAGACCTCAAAGGTATCACAGTATCATCAGGGTTGGAAGAGACCTCACAGATCATCAAGTCCAACCCTTCACCACAGAGCTCAAGGCTAGACCATGGCACCAAGTGCCACGTCCAATCCTGCCTTGAACAGCTCCAGGGACGGTGACTCCACCACCTCCCTGGTCATCCAGTCCAACCCTCCATGTGGCATCTCAGTGAAGAGCTAATTAGCTTCTTTGGTCTCTGTAACTCTAAAATACAATAGTTAGTATCTGAAACAGTAACAGGAGGAAGAGATTTGACTAGACTGATTGGAAAGCTTCTTCTCAGCTGTCAGTGTTCAACACTGTCACAGAAAACTGGAAAGGTTCTTTCTCTCCATCACTGCCTGCTGTGGGCAGAGGCCCTGTGCTTCACAATGCTTCTTATGCAGAGGAAGAGACTTCACAGACTCTCTGGGCAGCCTGGTCCAATATTCCGTCACCTTCACAGCAAAGAATTTTCTCTTCATGTTGAGGTGGAACTTTGTGTGTTTCAGTTTGCATCCACTACTCCTTGTGCTATCACAGGACACCAGTGGAAAGAGATTGGCCCTGACTTCTTGACATCTACCCTTCAGATATTTATGAACATTAATAATGATGCCTTCTCAGCCTTCTCTTCTCCAGGCTAAACAGCCCACGGCCTCTCAGCTTTTCCTCATCAGGCAAATGCTCCAGTGCCTTCATCATCCTTGTAACTTCCGTTTAGACTCTCCCTAGTATATCTCTGCTAGTTTAAAGCTAGCTGGAATATTTTAGTGAGAGAAATTAGACTACAGGCTGTGAAAAGGAAACTCTGGTGATGTCTACTTCACTCGTAGGCTTGCTGAGATGCATAAAATCAAGAACACAAACATAGATAACACAATTGGTCTCTGGCTCTGGCTGCCTGCACTTTTCTCCCTAACCTGCTGTCTGTGTACCTAACCCTTCTGCTTCCTAACTCCCCATGTCAATTCTCCAAAATCACCTTGAACATAAGGCAAAGTCTAGGATAAGGTAGAGGGGTGGAAAAGAGATGAAAGGGTGGTCCTGGGGACTCTGGTTTTTGGGAGGGATGTGGTGTTTCTGTATTACTTTAACTTGTATTTCTGCATATTGCTGTATGTATCTGCTTGTATATTGTACTAAGCTTTAAATATAAAGCTTCATTCTTAAGTACCAGCTCTGCTGAGTCCAGTCTGGGTGATTTCATTCACCCAAACTGTCACAATATCCTTATCCCTTTTGAACTGGCGAGCACAGAATATATTCCAGCATCTGCCATCACAGAATGGAAATTCCTCTGCTGTCCTCACAAGAGCATTATTCCACTGTATAGGTTTGTTTAATCTCTTCTTTTATTCTTCAACTAGTTTTGAGGTTGAAGAATGAGCTCTGGAATGACTTCTCTAGAGACAATGGCTAACCCTGATAATCTGACAACCATCTGCTAAAACTAAATTTAGGGGAAAATATTTCTGTACAATTCTGGCTGCCAAAAAAAAAACCAAAAAAACACCTCCCACACTGAATATAAACACTTGAAACTGAACTGAGAAAGTGGCCAAGGAGCCACTGCATCACCTTGGTTTACGGCGAGGACTTCGCTAGACAACAACACAGCTGCAATAAAATTCCGATTCCTAACACCAGAAACATAAAAATAAATAAATAAGCAATATTATTCCTAGATCTATTTTTTTCTGAAAGAAAACACCAGGCTGTTTCTCCTTTCATTTCATTGAAAATGGATGTCATTATTTGCAGGCAAGTCCACACCACTCTAACTGGGCCCAGCGGAATTGAGAAGGATCATTGAGTGGAGCAGCAAGACAGAAGGTCATCAAAGCAGCACCGCACTACTTTCCCTTGACATCTGATGGACTCATGACAGCAGTTTGGACACTAGCTAACATGAATATTCATCACTGTGGTTTTAAAATGACATTGTGACTTTGGAATGACACTTCTCATGTGCTCTTGTTGTATCCCGGTGACAATGTGGGGAAGATGCAATGTCAAAACTCTGACTTTGACGTGAGTGTCACCTGCTTCTCTTCACTCCTTTTTTATTTGAGTTCTTTCTTTTTCTTTTTATTATTACCACTTATTTTTAATCAAACACTGCTGCTGGAAGAAGCCTTAAGCAAGAGGGATGGAGAGTGAAGAAACATATTAGCCCATTTGTGAAAGAAATCAATAGAATGCCGTTAACTCAAGACATTTTCCCAAAAAAGCTGTTGCCTGTCTGTGTGCAGCTCAAATCCAATAATGAAACCTGTGGTGTCTACAAGGAAAACACTTGCACCAAAAGTTTCTGTCCTCTGGAGAAATCCCATTTCAGTTCAGAGCTAGACAGGACAAAACTGATCTCTGTCTTGAGGTCTCAGATGCAAAACATCCTTGCGCAGGCCAGAGGGGATCCACCCCAGCCACTCTTGCAGACACTCTAGGGGAATACCTCGGTTTGGCCTGGAATTTTTCATTTGAATAAATACTATGTCATTAAAAATCAAGACTCAGATTGCAGTGTGTCTATCAAATTGGGCCCCAAAGTGGATCAGAGGGTTGGGAGCAACTCTCCTATGAGGACAGGCTGAAAGAATTTGGGCTGTTCAGCCT
This sequence comes from Tricholaema leucomelas, assembly GCA_013400475.1. Classification (NCBI taxonomy): domain Eukaryota; kingdom Metazoa; phylum Chordata; class Aves; order Piciformes; family Lybiidae; genus Tricholaema lacrymosa; species Tricholaema leucomelas. Next base: position 417,637 of record WAAF01015416.1, read on the forward strand.
GGAGAATAGAATTTTCCAGGGAGACCTTACAGCTGCATTTCAATATCTGAAGGGGATATACAGGAGGACAGAGGAAGGACTGTTTAGAAGGGCTTGTAGCAATAGGATGAGGGGCAATGATTTCAAACTGGAGCAGGGTACATTTAAATTGGACATTAGGAGGATGTTCTTCAGAACGACGGCAGTTATACACTGGAGCAGGATGCCCAGTGATGTGGTTGAGGCCTCATCCCTGAAGACATTCAAGGTCAAACTTGATGTGGCCCTAGGTAGCTTGATATCCCTACTCACTGCAGGAGGGTTGGACAAGATGACCTTTACATGTCCCTTCCAACACAATGCAATCTGTCAATCTTCTCTACGAAATTCAGAACACTCTCTGAAAAACCAGGCTGTCAGGGGAGATCTGCTTGTTTTCCTGCTCCAAAGTAGAACCTTAAAAAAGGGACAAATAAAACACACTCCCCACAGATTCTATGGCTCCAGCATCTTCCAACAAAGAAATATCTGAGAATTATACTGATATAAAAGACAAAAGCAGGCTATGAAAATTTGAGTTACCCATAATTATGAATTTTCAACTATTTCACCTTCCTCTCTTCCCTTTCCCTGCAAATGCTGTGCTGTTTCACTGAATCACTGTGATTGGAAAAGACCTTCCAAATCATCAAGTCCAATCATTATTTAACTCAAATAGGGCCACTACTACACCATACCCTTGACCACCATATCTAGATGGCTTCTAAACACATCCAGGCATGCCAATTCCACCACTTCCCTGGACAGCCCATTCCAGATTTTGAGAACCCTTTGGTTAGAGAAGTTCTTCCAAATATCCAACCTAAACCTCCCCTGGCATAACTTGAGACCTTTTTCTCTTGTACCATCAGCTGTGTCTTGTGAGAAGAGACCAACACCCATTTCTCTACAACCTCCTTTCAGAGAGTTGTGGAGAGCACAATGAGGTTTCCCCTCTGCCTCCTCTTCCTCAGACTGAACTTTAAAGTTAGGAAGCTGTAGTGGGTTTACAGCAGTTAGAGTTTGGGATTTACCCCCAAAGGTAAATTACCACACGACTCAGAGTTGCAAAGTAGGCAACATATAAAAGGTACTAGACATATACAAACACATATATACATTTACAACTCTACAAAAATCCAGCCAACTTCCCCAGAACAAAACTCAGGGATCCACCTGTAGGGTCCTCTGGACAAAAGGCCAGAAAGCTGTCACCAGCTAAGACAATATTACCTCTTCCCTGCTCCCCATCTTATCAATAGCCTAAACAAATGGCTGGCGCAGAGCAGACAGTGCCAGAAGGGAGAGAAACAGTGGAGAAAGCAGGCAAGCAAGAGTAAGAAAGAGCACTCTGAACCTCGGATTACACAGGAAAATAATAACCCAATGAAATGAGATACATTTATCTCTCATGTTCTGTTCAGTCCCCTTCAGGATGCACTTTCAAATTCTCTCACAAACATTATTTATGGTTTAGAATGAAGACACAAGTCTTTAGAAGTGTAGCAGAAGCTGATCCTATTTCTGTACTGCAGACATGCTCTAATCACTGCAGGTTTCCTTATGCTAACTGCAGCTGAGGACGCAAGACTGAGCTTTGTGGCCCTTCTATGACCAACTTCCACCTCGGTGTCCCTTGTACTGTGGAGTCCAAAACCGAATGCAGTACCAGGATGCAGCCTCACCAGTGCTGAGTACAAAGGAACAATCACTTCTATAGACGATGCTGGCCACACAGTATGAGTCAGGATGCTGCTGGTCTTCTTGGCCAGCTGGGCACATTACTGGCTCATGTTCAGCCTGCTGTCAATGAGCACCCCAGAGCCTTTTCTGCCAGGCAGTTTTCCTGCCACTCTGCCCCAAGCCTGTTGGGTTCGTGAGGTTGTTGTGACCCAGCTGCAGGACCCAGCACCTGACTCTCTTAAAGCTCATATGATCAACCTCATCACATCCATCCAGGAGCCCAACCAAGTCGCTCAGCAGAGCCTTCCTATCCCTCAGTTTTTCACAAGGCTGCTGTAGAGAACAGTTATCAAAAAACTTTACTAAAATTCACGGCGCTATTTTTGCCCCTTCCACTTCCTCTTGTCACCTCTACCATTTCCTCTCCTTCTACCCAGCAGCTATTCTCTACTCCCCCTACATCCAGCCACAATCTCAGCTCAATCCCACACACAGCACTGTCCCACCTCTCCCCCGGTCGACTTTGCCCTTGGCATTGGCCCATCCCCATGAATCGAACATGGAGACGACTAAAAGCAGTCCCCCGTATGCACCTAACGTGGAGGCGACTAAAAGTGATGGCCCGTACGGGGATCGAACCCGCGACCTTGGCGTTATTAGCACCACGCTCTAACCAACTGAGCTAACCGGCCGATGGCTACACATTCTGTCGCAAGAGGGCCAGTTGCTCCTGCTGATCCAAGCCGCTGCTTTCTTGGATTCATTTCCTTACATCAGACAGCCCTGATCAGAGGACCCTGCACGATGGAGCATTTCCACTGCCTGGGATGAGCAGAGCCTCCAGCCTGGGATAGAGACATAAGCACAACACTCTTCTCCCCAGTCAGGATAGTTCTAAACTACATCAGGGTAGATTTACACTGGACATTAGGAATAACTTCTGTACTATCAGGGCAGTGAGACACTCAAATGAGGGTTACTCAAAGAAATTGTGGATGCCTTGTCTCTGAAACTGCTGAAGACTGGGCTGGGTGAGGCTTTGAGCAGCCTGGTCTAGTGGGAGGTGTCCTCATCCGTGGCAGGAGGGGTTGAAATTAGATGATTTTTAAGGTCCTTTACAACTGAAGACATTCTATGACAGGAAGGCAGCAGAACAGGTTATAGGATAAGACCATATAGGCTTCCTCCTCCTTGTTTTTCTAGACACCTGGGTCAAGCCCTGAGCATCCTCCAAGATCTGTTCTCATAGCAGATGCTGCTTTAAGCAGTGAGTTTGCACAAGACACCTCTCATGATCTCTTTCTGCCTGAATTATCCCACATCTTGAGCAAAACTCAGCATAGTCTGCAGCAGAGGTAAGCCTCAATGATGAAATTGTGCCAGAGGAGGTTTAGATTGAATATTAGGAACAAAATTCTTTCCTGCAAGAGTTGTCAGGCATTGTAACAGGCTGCTCAGGGAGATAATAGAGTCACCATCCCTGAACGTGTTCAAGAAGCATACGGACATGGCACCTCATGGCAAGGCTTAATGGCCATCCTGGTGTCAGGTTGACAGTTGAACTCAACAGTCTTTTCTAGGTGAAAACAATTCTATCTAGAAGATCTTTTCCAACCTAAATGATTCTATGACTCTAAGAGGTGAACCATAGTCTGCCCTCTGGTGAACCAGAGACCAGCATCTACTGAAATTCACACAGCAATCACATAGAATGAAACTCAGCCTAGAAGCACTTATAGCAACATGGGGAAGAATTATTCACAACTCTTTTTTTAATCCTTATTTTGGCTTATATAGACAAGGGTTTCTGTTCTACAATGTTAATTTGCCTGGCTTAGACTGGAACAATAATTAAATAAAAAAAAACTTCAAGAGTCTGGAGTATTTGGTCTTCTTCAAAGTGCTCATTATAGAGGAAAAGACCAAGGAATATCTCTATATCACCTTGGGATGAGGAAAGACTGACTCAGGATCACTGGGCTGACAGCAATGGCTTTTTATGGTCTATACTCTTTGGACTTCTCATCTGAATGCCATCCTGTGCAATCTGCTTTAGATGAACCTGTTCTGGCAAGGATGTTGATTTTCAGAGGTTCCTTCCAACCTCTATCATTATACAGTTTTGTAATACTCATCCTTGTAGTCACAAACTACATTTAACTCACTCACATCATCAGTTTACCTTTATTGCTGTTAGCCCATCAGGTACCAACACCTTTGTCAAAAATCCACCCAACTCCCCCAAACCTGATTTTGCCCAACTTTGTCAAAATCCTTCATCCCTAAGAGGATGATCAGATCTGATAACTTCATTCACTGATTACATCTTTTCCACCTCATTCCTCTTCAGCTGCCTTAGTCCTCACATCTGCCTGCTAGTCCTGCCATCCGGTGAGGAGCAGTCTGAAGAGCATTCTCTCTCTCATTGTCATCAGGAATTGGGACCCCTTTACCTCCGAAGACTGACTGGAAGTCACACTAACATCTTAGCAAGAGTCTGCAATGGCCTATCCCATAATAAGTTACTGATTAAGTTACTGGTGCTGCACTATGGAATGTGGGACAGGTGCAGACTTCTGTGGGAAGAAACCAGCTTGGTACCAACAGTCCGTACCTGCCACCTATGATGGACGGTTCCACTGTTGAACCTGTCACCTCAGAACCAAAGAATGGAACTGCTGTCATAAGAGACTGATGTCCTGGTGTCGCTAAGGAAACCATGAACTTGAGTGAACTTTGCTCATTAGATTGTCATTCTAATACCAAAACACACCTTCTGGCCCCAGCTACCCACCTCCAAGGCAGATCACACCTTGGGCATGTCTCTTTAGACCCAGACCACACTGTGGTCACTCCTCCTTGAGCATGCATATAAGACTCACTCATGAGGGGCATGAGGGGTGGAGAGAGGCAGAGTTCAGTCATCAGCAGGTGTGAAGTCAAATATAAAAGATGTTTCCCTAGAAACAGGTGATGTGTCTCTCTAGCAGGCTCACTTTCCTTCTTCTCAACAACAACTACAGAAGAGGTCTTTTCCAGCCACAAGAACAAGAAAATAACATAAGGACCAGCAGGACTGGACTCTGGGACCCTTGCATTGTTGGTAGCTATAGACCTCTTCCCTTTTCCCACTCTACTTTCCCCCTTTCTCCTCTCACTCTACCTCTTATGGCCAAATGATAAAGTTTTACTGCCGATTGAAGTAAACCTTCTCGACGTGAATCGCCTGTGTTTTGCACTTTGGGATCACGCTAACAAACCACCAGGAGTCCACTGCTCAGATCGTGACACATCCTCCTCAGCACTTCTAGTTCATGCTCAGTCACCTCTCCAGCTGTAGAGGGGAGGATTTGCTCTTTCATCAGTTCACCTTTCTCTCGGTAACTCCAACTACCATTGCCTTTTTCAACAGCAGGCTTTTCTAGGAAGCTGAGAATTTTCCTGCTCTATTTTGTAGTACTTAAAACAGATAGAGGAGAAAACTAGTTGGCCTATGACAGTAGCATCTTTTCTTTAGATCTTATATGAAGTTGTTCTTAAAGAAAAAAGGTGGACTCCCAGAAAAAAGGCAACCATCCTTCAGATGCTTGACTGTCTCTTGCTCTGTTATGGATTATTAGATCTAGAAAGAGCATTGAACTAGTGAAGAAGAGAAACCTAAGTGTGAAGAAGGACAAATCATAACCCCAGTTTGGTATTTGGATTCTTTGTTTTCTGTTGTGAATATGAAAATGGAATTTTGCTGTGTGGTCACGACTCAGACCTGCTAATTGGAGAGACATCATGCTTTTGAGCAAGTTCAGATGGATGCTTGTGGCAAGCCTGAAGCACAGCCCCATGCTTGGAGACATTCAAAGCCAAGTTTGATGGGGCTCTGAGCAACCTGATCTAGTTGGGAATATCCTTGATTACTGTAGGGCAGTTTGACGAGATGGCTCAGGAGGTCCCTTCCAAACCAGTGCATTCTGTGATTGTAGGAACGATTATCATAGCTGAAACCTATCTCTTGATACTTCAGATGCTGCTGCTCCTCATCTAATCGAATCTCTTATTTACAGCATCAGCTTTTATCCACCTTGGACATCTTTCTCTTCACCTCAGCAGCTGTCAGGTTTATAAAAACCAAGTAATAAGAAGCCCAAGGTTACAGCACATGTGCAGAAGCAGTAGGACAAGAGAAGACAGGCTTTGCTATCCAAGTGCTAACTTCTGCCAAAGACTCCCACAAAGCATAAGCCCTCTCTTTCATTCTTGAGGGTCTTCTTTCAATGCAGGAAATTTTCCCACAGGCTTCCTGGGCCTCTCAGCCATTCAGAGAAAGCAGAAGGGGTGAGATGGGAAAGAGAGAGCCTCCAAGACTGTCACTTCTCCTTTCCTTTTTCTATTTGATGTCCATGAAACAGCAACCAGCCAACTGCCAGGAAGCACATGTGTTCTGGGATCTTACTAAGCAGCTGTACTTTCTGGGAAATGTCACCCTCTGTGAGGCTGAACTCACTCAAACATTCAACACCAAGACCACATCTGGAATCTTAAGGCAAAGCTGAAAAGTGAAAGGGCAGGAAGGAAAAATGCTTCCTAACAAATTGCAGTATGAGCCTCTGTATGGAGCCTGGGTAGTTTCCAGGCTGACAGACAGAGCACAAGTGACATGTATGAGAACTGCAGACCTTCATTTGTGTGTCTGAAACACAGACTCTTGGTCTGGTTTTTGGTAAGAAACAATTAGCTATTTTTTTTCTTTTTTTTTTTTTTCCCCTCTCAACAAACAGGAATAGAGCAGGAATGAGAAGTAATCATCTTCCTGCCCTGTTTGTCCAAAATACCAACAGAAGTAGCTCAAAGCAGTAATGTATTGCCTCCTAATTCACAGCTGTCCACCACAAGTAATCAAATCTGCTCCAATTATGCAGTGTTAGGATGGAAAAACTTTATGCCCTTTGGCAATTTCTTTCCACTGGTATAATGTCACTCTCCCTCCTCAACTGAGCAAGGGAGAAAAAAAATATAGTGAAGGGCTTGGGGGTCAAGATAGGACAGAGAGAGATCACTCTGCAATTACTGTCTCAGACAAACCAGGCTTGGCTTGTGGAAATGGTCTTAATTTATTACCAATCAAATCAGATTAGGATAATGAGAAATGAAACTAAATGTTAAGAATGCCTTCTCCACTATCCCTCCCCTCTTCTTCCTGGGCTTTGCACTTGAGTTCTCTCTCTCCTCCCCCATCAGTAGCACAAGGGGACAGAAAATGGGGGTTGTGGTCAGTTCATCCCTTGTTGGTTCTGCTGCTCTTCCTCCTCAGGGAGAGGACTGCTCAGACTCTTGTGAATATAAAAAATTCCATCTAAGCACAAAGAGAAACTTCTTTAATTTAAGAATGGTGGAGCACTGGAACAGGCTGCCCAAAGAGGTGGTGGAGCCATTGTGGAGTCGTTCAAAACTTACCTGGACACATTAATGTGTGGCCTCCTTTAGGTGAACCTGTCATGGCAGAGGTTTTGGACTCTTATCTCCAGAGGTCCCTTTCCAGCCCTATCATACTGTGATACTGTATTCCAGCATGGGGTCCCACTCAAGGACACAGTTCTCCACAAATTGCTCCATTGTGGGTCCCTGCTGGGGTCTCAATTCCTGCAAGCAAACCTGCTCCAATGTGGGCTTCCCATGGGGCCACAACCATCAGGCATCCACCTGCTCTGACATGGGGTGCTCTGTGGACTGTAGGTAGATATCTGCTCTAGCATTAAACTTCATGGGCTGCTGGTGGACAACCTGCCCCACCAGGGTCTTCACCACAGGCTGCAGGGTTTCTGCTCCAGCACCTAGAGCAACTCCTGCCCCTCCTTCTTCACTGACCCTGGTATCTGCAGAGTTGTTTCATTCATATATTCTCACTCCTTTCTTCCAGCCATTGAACAGCATGTTTTATCCTGCTTCCTCATGTATGTTGTGAAAGAGACACTACCACCATTATTGATTGCCTTGGCTTCAGCCAGTGGCTGCAATCTCAACAGATATGCTTCAGTACATTGTCTACAGAGGAAAGGTGTTTGACTCAGAGCCAGTGTTGTTCAGGGCTACAAAGACTGTCCTACCTCTGTGCCTAAGCAAATATGAGAACAAGACCATCTTCCAGAAGGAACAAGACATTTAAGCAGAAAGTAGAACAAAGTATGTTCATGTTGCTTCCCTCCATCTCGGCCCCTTGCCAAGTGTTTGTGCTGCAGGACACATTAAGGTCTTATTTCATGTATGTCAGTAAGGCATCTGACAGTGATCCTCACTCACTGCTCACTACCCAGCCCAAAATGATTCTAAATCAGCAATTTAACAATGAAATAGAGCTTTAGGCACTTTGCAGCCATGTCCTGTTTGTTCTCATCTCTCATCAATTCAGAACTGACAACTAGGGGGAAAAACGATAATTCATTAGCTGCCCAAATAAAAGGGTACAGAGAATTAATGTTATCAGCCTGAACACTACCCAGGGATTTATTAATAAGCTTGCCATTGAAATCTCACTCATAAAAATGCTAATTCAAATTATTTGCATGTGTCTGTGCATCAAAGTAGGATAAAGACCAATGGCCTTATATTTAATAAAATTATTGTTGCTCCAGTCATAAATAAACTTTTGGTGGTCATAAAATGTGTATTGCAAGGTAGCAATTAAATAATAGCTACTATGACTTTTTTTATAGCATTGTTAATAATATCTACCATGAGTTTTGAATGAATCAGTCAAGAGGACAGTTTTTGCCTGGACATTATCAGTGTTTTGAACTCAAAACCGGCAGATTGAAGAATCACATCTAGAAAGAGGTTGTTACAGCCCACATCACCACCACAGCCATAGCAGAAGCAGCATACTTTGAACAAAATAACCAAAACCTATCTCACAGCTTCTCTGTGTTGATCAGCAACAAGTGAGAACTCCAGAGTTCCAGGAAGAACAAAAAAACCCTTTATTTCAACTATCTAAAGCAAAGAGCCATCTATGAAAAGTGAACTTCTGATTTTTGTGTCTCATCTCCATCCTTATTTAAAACCAAATTTAAACACAAATCATAGAATGATTTGGGTTGGAAGCAGCCTCAGAGATCATCTAGTTCCAACCCCACTTTCAAGAGCAGAGACACTTCCCACTAGACCAGCTAGCTCAAGGCCCTGTCCAGCCTGGCCCTGAACATGTCCAGGGAGAGGGTATCCACAACTTCCTTGGGCAACTTGTTCCAGTGTCTCACCGCTCTCACTGCAGAGAATTTCTTCCTGTATTCCAGTCTAAATCTCCCCTCTGCCAGCTCAAGGCCATTTCCCCTTGCCCTGTCACTACAAGCTCTCAGAAAAAGTCCCTTCCCAAGTTTCTTGTACTCCTTTTTCAAGTACTTAAAGGCCCTCTTCAGGTACTGGATCTGACATAAGAGTAAACTGCCTAGAAGACACCAGAAGTTCCACACATTTCTCAGAAGATCTGGACCATCTTTGTAGCCTATTGGTAGAAAATGCCCATAACCATTATGCTTTCTTAGCAGGCTATGCCCTCAAGATAATACAGCTATACACATACAGCTAACCACCACAACAACAGGCAGAACTCTGGATTGAAAACTTAATAGTATTGGCTTAGTGCCCAGGGTGGCGGTAGAATATAGCATGAGAAGACAGTTTGCCTATGTGGCAGCTCCAGTTCCTTGACTTAATTTGTCCCCTTATTTCCATGATTTGAGTTGGTCTGCAGCACTCAGCTGACACCACGCATCAGTTTACTGCTGGACATACCATGTGAAGCTTACAGGTGACACTGAGGGATCACCAGTATGAGTTATCATGTATTCCATCTCATTATTGGTGTTGAACTTGTTGACAGCTTTTCCATTTTTAAGTAGAGCCTATTTGTTTTCTTCCTGCGATGGATGGACAGATTGGATAACATAAAATAACATCAACTTCACATCCAATTCAAGTGCAGGTAGAAATAATAATTTGATTTTCCTCATTTTTATTCAGAGAAACAAAAAACAAAACCAAAACAACAACAACAACAAAGTTTAAGCCAAATCAAGCCATACTCATCCCTTTACATTTTAGAGTAATTTAAAATTTGAATATGGTATTTAATTATTGCTCCAGAGTCTTTTGAAACATCATTCTACATTCTAAGGGTCTGGAGAACAAGTCTTATGGGGAGTGGCTGAGGGAACTGAGCTTGTTCAGTCCGGAGAAGAGACCACATTGCTCTCTACAACTCTGAAAAGAGGTTGGAGTGATGTGGGGGCCAATTTCTTCTCCTTAGTACCAGACAAGAGAATGACAAGGAATGGCCTGGAACTGTGCCAGAGAAGGTTTAGTTTGGATATTAAGAACTATTTATTTCCTTCAAGAGTGGTCAGGCATTGGAGCAGGCTGCTCAGGCATGTGATGGAGTCACCATCTCTGGAGGTGGTCAAGAAATGTGTGAACATCGCACTTTGGGACATGGTTTAGGGGCCATGGTGGTGTTAGGTTGATTGTTGGACTTGACGATCTTAGAGGCTTTTTCTAACCAAAATAATTCTACTGTTCTCTATCTGTTTTATAAAGGCAGTTTCCCAGTACCTTCTAAAACAATTGGGATGGCAAAAAGCTACCATACATAGAATTTCACTAAAATCTGCTTGCAGTTGAGTATTCCTAAATATTTAAGGAAAGGTTGCAGAAGAACCTCACAATTTATTGTTGTCTTCTGGGGAAGCTGGTCAATGTAGTTCTCTCAAAGCTGAAATTTCAGAGAGGTATGTTTCAAAATGTAGTGGTAGTTCAGTTAGAATAATCCAGAACTACAATCACAGAATGCCAGGTTACAAGAGACCCCAAGAATCATCTGGTCCAACCTTTCTGGTGTGCTTTAAATGAGCTGGCCCAGCACCCTATCAACCTGAGTCTTCAAACTGTCCAAGGCAAGGGAACCCACAGCTTCTCTCGGGAGATTATTTCAATGTCTAACTGGTTTTATGGTGAAAAATAGTCTTTTGGAGCCCAATCACAACACCCCACGAAAAAAAATGGTGGAATATTGTGATCAAGGTAAAGTGTGGGGTTTTTTTCTTCCTAAGAAGACAAATCTGTATTTATTTTCGGTGAAGTTACTGAAATTGCTTCCTTCCCTTACTTCAGGCTCTTAGCCCTCTTACCAGATGCAGAGCTTACTCAGAAGAGTAACTCACTACAAAGGAAAATGACTTTACATTAGAAAATCCACCTTCTCTTCGGTGAAGTTTTACAAATGGAATATTGTTTCATAATGTGCCAGGTACTCAATGCCTTTAATTTGCATTGAACTGCTGAGTACATTTATTAGAAATTGCAATATTTCCCTGGGGAAAGGCTTATTTGTGATCAGACAAATGTCCATTAGCCTCCATTCAAATCCACTGGTCATTTTTTTGTTCGATCTGTAAAAACCTGCTGTTTCTGGCACTCCTATTTCTTCAGCCCATGCAAAGACCCTCTCTTTTGCTCTGTTCTCTAATACACCCAGCGGTCATTAAAGTTCCATTTGAAAAGAATTAAAGAGGACTATAATTTTTATGCGATTAAATTGGACCAATTATTCCTTGAAGCCACAAGTGTATAATTTCCTATAAGCGCTGGAAAAAAAAAATCAATATCCCAAGTTCATAAATTATTTATCACTCCACCAGGCTGTTATTTGTTAGAGCAACAGAAAGACATGATGCTGTCCTGGGATGCATTAAGATAAATGTGGACAGCAGGTCAAGGGAGATTCTCCTTCCCTTCTACTGGCCTGTATCAGGAGCAGTGTGGCCAGTAGGACGAGGGAGGTTATTCTTCCTCTGTACTCAACACTGCTCAGGCCACACCTTGAGTATTGTGTCCAGTTCTGGGCTCCTCAACTCAAGAGAGATGTTGAGGTGCTGGAACGTGTCCAGAGAAGGGCAACAAAGCTGGTAAGGGGCCTAGAACACAAACCCTATGAGGAGAGGCTGAGGGAGCTGGGCTTGTTCAGCCTGGAGAAGAGGAGGCTGAGGGTAGACCTCATTGCTGTCTACAACTACCTGAAGGGAGGTTGTAGCCAGGTGGGGTTGGTCTCTTCTCCCAGGCAACCAGCAACAGGACAAGGGGACACAGCCTCAAGTTGTGCTGAGGGAAATATAGGCTGGATGTTAGGAGGAAGTTCTTCCCAGAGAGAGTGATTGGCATTGGAATGGGCTGCCCAGGGAGGTGGTGGAGTCACCATCCCTGGGGGTGTTTAGGAAAAGACTGGATGAGGCACTCAGTGCCATGGTCTGGTTGACTGGATAGGGCTGGGTGCTAGGTTGGACTGGATGATCTTGGAGGTCTCTTCCAACCTGATTGATTCTATTCTATTCTACTCTGCCCTGGTGAGACCACATCTCGAGTATTGTGTCCATTTCTGGGGTCCCCAGTTCAAGAGAGGGGCAAGGACATATTAGAGAAAGCCTAAAGGAGGCTATGAGGATGATGAAGAGACAGAAATATATGATGAGGAAAGGCTGAGAGACCTGGGGCTGTTTAGCCTGGAGAAGAGAATGCTGAGTTGGCCTCACTTAGGCCGCGCTTATACCGGTATGGTACCTAGGTGGTCAATCCATTTATTGAAGCTAAGAGTGACACCTATATAGGTGGCACATGTAGGTTCAGTACAGGGGTGTGCACTTTTGATAGGCTTACATAGGCAGAATATGGGCTGTCCACATGCACAGAGGCAGACCTGACCAGCTACCCCCTTAATCCCCCATTGCTCAGCTAGCCACAACATTTGCTTGTTCCCAGGGCTAATCAGCCTGGCCTCTCTTCGAGGCCCCCTCACATGGCTCAGCTACAGATAGCAGCTAACTTCTCAGCTTCTCTACTAGCCTCCCAGGACCACTTTTCTGCAGCTGTGCCTCTGTATAGGGTTAACACCCCAGGGGGAGTAAACCCTGAACCTGACTCTAGGTGATGGTTAGCCCACTCCCCTTTCCTGTCCCATAATAGTAGGGGGACTTCCTGTTCACTCTCTCTGGACCACGCTGCAGCTCTTTGTATCCCTGCATCTCTCTGCACACGTTACCAGCCATTTGCCCAGGAGGCAGACAAAGCCACCATCACAAACTCGGGTTGTATTCATACCTTTTGTATTTGTTATTTCCCCTTCCCTGCACCTTTGTAACCTCCCTACCTCTGATACCCTTTAAAGTTGTTGTTACATTTTCTTTTTTTAACTTCCAAATCGAGTGAGATTGATTTATTTGGGTGTGCTTACTTCTCTCTCTCTCTAATCCCTCTCTTCTGGGAAAGAAGGGGGAAGAGGGAGAGGCAATTTATAAAATTGTTGTTGGTTCTATCAAATTTATTGGAGTCTCTGGAAATTTAAATTAGAACAGAGACAGCCTCCTTATCAGAATGACCTAAGTCTGTTCAGTTAGCCCTGCTCAAACCCCAGCAGCTGAGAAGGGATCTGATCAATGTTTACAAATACCTGGAGGATGAGTGTCAAGATGATGGGGCCAGTCTCTTTTCACTGGTGCCCTGTGATAGCATGAGGGGCAATAAATACAAAGTGGAACCCTTGAAGTTTGAGGCCTTGAGCAACCTGCTCTAGTGGGAGGTGTCCCTGCCTATGGCAGGGGGTTGGAGCTGGATGATCCTTGAGGTCCCTTCCAACCTAAACCATTCTATGATTCTATAAGTTGCACCTCCACATGATGGAAAACTCCTCTGCTGTGAGGCTGCTGGAGCTCTGGAGCAGGCTGTCCAGAGAAGTTGTGGATACATTCCTGTGTGGCCTGCCTGAGGACTTGAACTCCAGAGGTCACTTCCAACCCCTACCATTCTGTGATTCTATGATACTGAACGTAGACAAGATTTTCAGCTTTCATTCGTATAGATAACAAGAATGCACACAAAAAAAAACCCCAATAATCCAACTAACAGCAGTCCAACACCCAGAATTGCTCTCAACTTCCTATATCCAGGCTCCCTGAAGACATCTGTTTCCAAATAAGGAATACTGGCATACCAAATGCTTCTATATTTCTAAAACATTGCACGTGGCTCTTTGCCACTGGTGACATTTGCGCATTCTGATGAGTTTCTGACTAGGTTTGGAATCAGTTGCATGTAAGACCCACAGCTAGTGTTTACGAAGCCAAGTTTCTGAATGCCAGCAGCAGTCTAGTGGGGACTTCCAAATGTTTGAAAAGAGTAACCATAATATTTCTATGCTTTCTCTTATTTTTGTTAATGTCTTGATCTTGATGAAAGATATAACAGTGTATACTGTACATTCAGTTTATCATCAGGAATTTCTTATGTTTGCTTGCTTGTTGTGGTTTTTTTTTTCAAGCCTAGCACCCTTTTTCTAGCTTCTCAGCTTCCTTCACAAAGTCTACATCATTGTCATTGCATAAAACTCACACAGTTCTTTTCCACCTTTTATGTAACACCAATTAACTTTTGCAACCACCATCTACTTCAGCATCATTTTTTCTATGTGTGCAAAAGAATCAGCTGATGTACTCAAAAAAATATGGGATTCAAGGGAGGAAAACCATTTCCACTCGACTTTTGGTGTCCTAATACAAGTCTATTGAACAATTAGATCTCTTCAAAAAAAAAGCATTTGGGATGTGTTAGAAAACAGTCACACTCATTATCCCCAGGACAGGGTTTGCATGATCAGATCAGCAGTACCTGGGCAGGAAAGCACAACTGGATGAAGTTCTAGTGCTATCAGCTTCCTTTTCTGCCCCCCTGACACGGATAAACTGAATACCACAGAATTTATTCTCAATATACCTTTTGATGGCACTTTTGAATACAAAAGCACCTGTTCAATCTAAATGGATATGAAAGTCACTATGTTGCTTCTGAAACAGAATAAAGTTTGGTTCTCAAGCATTCATTGATTCTGTGAAAGCCTGACCAAAGTTAAAAGCAATTTTGATTGCACAGCACTGCCTCTAGCTGGCTTTAGGAATTAGAATCCAACATGTCCAGAGAAGACACAATAGCTTCAAGTCACAGGATGTTATTTGAAACACTGCTCCTCTAAGCATGAAAAGAACAAATAAATTGTGCTTTAGCCTAAAAACTTATGCATCACTTCACCATTCCAAGACTGAGAATATAAGTTGTAGAAGGATGTGATATACTGAATTTTGCATGTCTACCCATTACCTACCAAAGCTTTCTTGATCCAGACATTCAGAAGTGATGTGCTCTGAGAGACCTTTTACTTCAAAGTCCAGTCAGCCTAAAGGACATCCTTAAGAATATGAGCAGCTCCTCCTTCTTTGTATACCATACAGTTTCAGTCAGCTAAAAGGGGAAGCCTCATCTATAGGCGTTAATACAGAGCAGGGTAGGTTTAGATTGGACATTAGGAGGAAGCTCTTTACAATGAGGGTGGTGAGACACTGGAACAGGTTGCCTAGAAAGGTGGTTGAGGCCCTATCCCTGGAGACATTCAAGGTCAAGTTTGATGAGGCCCTGAGTAACCTGATGTAAAGATGCCCCTGCTCACTGTAGGGGAGCTGGAGAAGATGGTATTTGAGGATCTCTTCCAACCCAACACATTTGATAATTCCATGATTTAAGATCAGTTGTTAAAGACCTTTATATTAAGATTTGTGTGTACCTGACAAGTAACAGTCATCTGTATTTCAATAACATTGATAAAGGAATGGAGATCTGAGAGCTCTTGACAAGTGTTAAGAAACTCAGCCATAAGGTAGCCCTATCTTGGTAAAGAAGAGTGAAAGTCTCCACTAGACACCAGCAGTAGTTGCTGAATATGGTGACAAAGCACATTTTAAAACATGGCACTGAGTCACATGCAAAGTCTATGAAATAAAAATAAAACAAACACTCCCCCTCCACATGTACACAGAAAAAACCCAACCCCAACTGATTAAAATAAAGCAAACAAAAAAAACCAAACCCCCAAAGACCTATACGCACAAAGAAAAGCAAAACAAGACTCCCAACAAGGAGAGAAAACAAAAATATGAACAGAAAAGAGAAAAAAAGGAAACATCAAAATAAAAAAAATCAAAACAAAACATTGGAATGGGCTGCTCAGGAAGGTGGTGGAGTCACCATCCCTGGAGGTGTTCAAGAAAAGCCTGGATGAGGCACTTAGTGCCATGGTCTGGTTGACTGGATAGGGCTGGGTGCTAGGTTGGACTGGATGATCTTGGAGGTCTCTTCTAACCTGATTGATTCTATTCTATTTAAGAAAAAACTACAAACAAGGAAGCAAACAAAAAGCCAAAACCAAACACACACACACAAAACAATCAGCCCATCTTAAAAGTGGGATGTGGTTTGAATTTTATTTTTAAAGGTAGAGAACTGCAAGTAGTCTGCTTTTCTTAACTGATCCTGAGATTTTCTCCTGATCCTACTGGCTTACATATAAATTAAAACCTCTTAACCAGACTCTGGATCCAGCCAAGCAGGTCAGCACAAGGCAAGGAATGATAGAAAACTCATCTATATCAATCAAGTTCCAGATAAAGAAGGCCTCTGCCATGACTTAGTGCAGAAGGAAAAAAAAAAAAAAAAGAAGAGGAGTTTTGCCTGGTTTACATTTCACCCTAGACATTAGGTTCTTGCACCTTAGAATCAGCAGCTCTTGGTGTGATTTATAGGAGTTTCATAATAATTGGTAAACTAACTAATCCCAGAATCACACAGAGTTGCATGATTGCAAAAGACCTCAAGATCACAGAATTGAGCCATAACCTAACATCTGTCTGCACACAACTCTTCAACCATGTCCCTAAGCACTTGATCCAGGTATCTTTTAAACACCTTCAGAGATGGTGACTCCACCACCAACCTGGGCAACCTGTTCCAGTGCCTAGTGACCATATCAGTGAAGATTTTTTTTCCCAATATCCAACCTGAACCTCCACTGGCGCAATTGGATGCCATTTCCCCTAGTTGTATCGCTTGTTACCTGTGAGAAAGGGCCAGCCCCCACCTCATTACAACCTTCTTTCAAGTACTCATAGAGAACAAAGTCGTCTCCCCTCAGACTCGTCGTCATTTTTCTCAGGAAGGATTAATATCTCCACCAATGACTAAGTTTTTCTATAATCTTCTTACCCAGGCTTTCATCCTCCTTGAAGGAGAGCCTCTAGCACCCCAAAAGCCAGCAGTGCCCACCTCCTACCCATCAGTCAGTGTGCTGCTGAACTTCTCATTTCACAGATCAATAGCCACCATGTTTATGTAAATCCTCCAGGTGAATTGCCACACACCGTAGGTGCATATCTACCAAACACAGAATCGAGGCACAGGGGCACGTTTCAAAATGCTTAACAGTATTTAGAATCATAGAATGGTAGGGGTTGGAAGGGAAAACCCTTTCAAGAACGATCTTGGAGATCATCAAGTTGGATCACCTAGGACAGGCCACCCAGGAATTCATCCAGATGGGCTTGGAAAGTCTTAAGCAGAGGAGGAGACTCCACTGCCTCTCTGGGCAGCCTGGTCCAATGTTTTGGCACCTTCACAACAAAGAAATTTTTCCTTATCTTGAGGTGGAGCTTCCCGTGTTACAATTTACATTTGTCACTTCCCATGGTACCACAGGATGCCACTGAAAAGAAACTGGCACCTTCTTCTTGACACGACCCCTCAGACATTTATAATCGTTAATCTCCTTTCAGCCTTCTCTTTCCTAAACAGCCCCAAGATCTCTCAGTCTTTCACTTTGTGTGAAATAGGAAAAACTGACACTGGCAAAACTTTGTATCTTGTCATATACAAATTAACCTCTTGTATCTAGTATCATAAAATCGGGTGCACTGGTCACAAGGGTGAGGCTTATCATGCTCTCCTTTTGACCTGGACCAAAGGGTCCCAGAGACCAGATTCCCAAGGGATTCTTTGCACAAGGTACTTTACTGCTGCAAGTTCTGTTCATCCTACTGTTGGGTTGGAAAGGACTTTAAA
Source organism: Tricholaema leucomelas (assembly GCA_013400475.1). Lineage (NCBI taxonomy): Eukaryota > Metazoa > Chordata > Aves > Piciformes > Lybiidae > Tricholaema lacrymosa > Tricholaema leucomelas. Next base: position 435,310 of record WAAF01015416.1, read on the forward strand.
GATCTATTTCCAACCCCTCCACGATGGGCCAAGGCCCCTTCCAGCCTGGCCTTGAACACCTCCAGGAAGTGTGTATCTGTGACCTGACTACGCAATCTGCTTCAGTGTCTACCTGCCCTTATTGTAAAGAACTTCTTTCTAGTATCCAGTCTAAATCTGCTCTCCTCGAGTTTAGTTCCATTCCCTATCATCACAACAATCTCCTCAACTGCCAAGGAAAACACCGATGCTGCTCTGCTGCACCCTGAGCTATACAGATTTTTCTTCTGAATTTCATAGTTCTCAGAGTGTCCTGCTTACTCCCACTGACAGCAGCAAAGAAACCTAATGGAAAGAGCAGGAAGAGAAAAGAAACTATTGAAATTAAAATGAAGAAAGCAAATTAATTTAAAGCAAAAGATGGTCATAAGCTGGACGCCCGCTGGTTTCTTCTCCCAATACAAATTATCAATAGGCAGTTATCAGACAGTCATAAGAGAAAAATAAGCCCTCTTTCCTCCAATAACAACACAAGAATAACTAGCCTCTTGCTTTATGCTGCAGTCCTGTTATTTGAAGGCATTCCTCTTTTAAAAGATTTAAAAGTGATTTGGAGGAGAGAGGTAATGGAAGGGATTTTAAGACTTCCCAGTACCTAGCCCAGCATCCTGCAGGGACTGCAATAAAATTTATTTTGAAAGTGTTTGCCCCCCTATTGCCTACATTTTAGTAAAACTCCATCTCTAAATCTGAGTTTTATTACACAAACTAATCAAGATGGCTTATTAACAGGGATTCATTCACTGCGACTCAGCAATTTGTTGCTCGCATTTACATTTGTGCCAGACGTCCTGGGGAGCGTCTGAAAACCCCAAATCTTGCAAGTTTTAGTAGAACCCCAAACAGCTTTTTCAAGTTATAATTACTAGGTCATTCAGAGTATTTCTGTTACCCAGCTGGAAATGAAAAGACAAAGAGCATATCCCCTCAAAGGTATACTGCACAGCTTAGATAAATGAAGTCAACCACATCATGAAAGGCTAGTATTCACTAACCCCTCCTCCACGTGGAGTAATGATTTCTAGTTAAGGGACCAAAAAAGAGATCATCAGTGTAGTCCAGCCACAATGAGCAGTGAACGCTTGAAGAGTCTGTGCAAACCATCCAAATCCTGCTGTTCACCTCAATACTCACAAGGAATAAAACATATACTCATAACCCAATCTCATTGAGAAAAAACATTGCAATGGTTTGGGTGTTCCTCACCCCCTCACAGTTTGGAAATCACCCAGGCTAGACTCAGCCCTCTCTGGAAATTGAATGAAGCTTATTATTTACAGCTTAGTAGAGTATACAAGCAGATACTTACAGTATATACAATCATAAACAGAAATATACAAGGTAAAAGGTAGTAGAGAAACACAACAGCCCTCCCAGAAACCTGAGTCCCCAGAAGGGACTTCCAACTGCCCCTTCACCTTCCTCCTACCCCTCTCAACCTTACCCCAGTCCCAAGGAAGAATGGAGGTTTGGCCAGGGGGTTAGAAAGCAAAGCGGATTAGTCAAAGAAACAGAGGGTGCAGTTAGAGATGCAGCTCAGCCAGTTCCCCTGCAGAAGAAGGTGAGTGTGTTATCTATGTTTTGATTCTTATTCTTATACATCTCAGCAAACCAATGAATGAGGTAGACATCAGCCTTGTTTTCCTTCCACAGCCTATAATCTAGTTCCTCTCACCAAAACATTCTAGCTAGCTTCAAACTAGCACAAACATAATAGAAACATTAATAAATCAAAATGAGAACACTTTCAGAGCAGATTTCCCACTGAGGTTGACAAACTGAACTTCCATTTTTATAAGCAAGCACTGCATCACAGCAGAGGTAGATCTGAAGGCTAGATAGGTGACTTTTTTCATAGAACCACAGAACTGTTGAGACTGGAGGAAACCTTTGAGATCACCAAGTCCAGCTGCTCACCTAGAGCTTGCAACAACACCACTACTGCTGAGCCATTAAACCGTGTTCCTAAGAACCACATCCATATGTCTTTTAAACATCTCTGTTCCAATGCTTGATAAACATTTCTGTGAATAAATTATTCTTAATACCCAACCTGAACCTTCCCTGGCACAGGAGTGTCTAGCCCACAGTAACTGCAGAACCTTTGCTATATGCTATGCCTAGTCATAGAATCAACTAGGTTGGAAGAGACCTCCAAGATCATCCAGTCCAACCTAGCACCCAGCCCTATCCGATCAACTAGACCATGGCACTAAGTGCCTCATCCAGTCTTTTTTTGACCACCTCCAGGGACAGAGCGAGCTTTTGAAGTGCTCTAGGTGCACTGTTGACATCTTTGCTTAATTTTATCTTGCAAGAGTCTGGTTCACTATTTCCAAACAGCTTCTCCAACAGGGACAGCTGAGAGACACTGGCAGAAGTGCCACCATCATCCAACCTAACATACTGAGGTAGATACAGGTGTACACATTTGAGTATCCTCAGTGACTGTATTTAGTCAAAACTTGTTCACATGACTGCACTAATCTGAGTTAGCACCCACAGGGAGAGAACTTGAGACTGAAATAACCACTGTCAATGACATGAGATTAAACAAACCAAAAAATGGAGTCAAACCTATAGGAAATGGGAGATAATACCAAAAAGAAAGCATAAGGCTATGTTGCAGTGGATCAATCATAGACTAACAGAATGGTAGAGGTTTGAAAGGACATCTGGTGATCATTATGTCCAACCTGCCAAAGCAGAATCACCTAGGGCAGGTCACACAGGAACATGTACAGGTGGGTTTGGAAGGTTTCCAGAAAAAGAGACTCCACAACCTCTCTGGGCTGCCTGGTCCAGGGCTTAAGAACCCTCAAAGAAATTAAACTTTTCATCATGTGGAGGTGGAAATTTCTGTGTTCCAGTTTGTGTTCATTGCCCCTCATCATATCATAGGGCACCAGTGAAAAGACACTGTCTCCCTCTTGACACCCACCCTTAAGGCATTTGTAAGCATTGACCAGATCTGCTCCCAGTCTTCTCCAGAATAAGGAGCTGAAGGTCTCTGCCTTTTCTCATTAAAGAGATGTTCCAGTCCCTTCATCATCCTTGTACCTACCATTGGACTCTCTTCAGTAGTTCCCTGTCCCTCTCTTGAACTGGAGACCCTGGAACTGGACACAGTACCTCAGACCTCCAGGGCAGAAATCTACTGGCAGTCTCCTATATGATCTTGGTTAAGTATTTAACCTTCCCTGTATCTCCTACCCATTTCCAAAGACACAAGAATAAATGGATACAGGGAACTGCTCGTATACTAAGAGAAGTCACACAGCTATAGAGGGATAGCATTTGAAACAAAAGGTGCCCAAAATTTTTGGACTAGAGAGCTCAAGTACACAATTTCCATCTAAACACATTGTGGAAACACCTTGTTGCTAGAAGTATACATCCACAAAGCTTGAAGTTGAGATGGATTTCAGCAGAGACAAGCTAGCCTCTAAATGATTGGCAATCTAAATGAGGGGCCCATTGCTTTTAACCAGTAGGAGTGGCAGCTTTTAGGGGCTAGCATTATCACAGCAGGATTTGTGTTTAAAATGAAGCAAAGAAGAGACATGTTCTCACATTCACAGCAGTGTAGAGGAAGCAAAAGAAATAAAGAAAATAAGGAAACAGGAAAAATAAAATCAAGTAGAATTGAGATCCATAGCAACATGAGATAGCAATAAAACCACAAGCTTAGTGAAGTGAGATTTGCAAGTGATTCCTCTCAGGGAATCAAGTGATTGATCATAGGCATTCTAATCTGCTTTGTTTTAGTTAAAATTCAATCAAATGTATGATTTAAAGTGGAAAAGCAAACTTCTTAGATGAAGCCTCTATCCCAGCGTAAGAGATGTGGATAATTTTGTAACACAGAAATCAAGATAGAAGTGTCAGTGGGCTTGATTTAATTATAGAGAGTGTAATGTGTTTGGTTTCTGGCAGAGAACTTTGATGTACTTGTGAAAGAACTTTTGGTAGTGTTTCATTTCTGTTGGTTTTGGTTGTTTGTTAGGTTTGGGTTTTTTTTCCCTTTTAAATAATCATGTGTATCCTGAAAAGGGCAACAGCAGAACAGCAATAACTCGAGATGCAAATTCCTGCCTTTATTCAGTCCACGTTTGCACATGCTGATAAGAGAGTTAAGCAAAACAATATTCATTTTGCATCAGCATATGTAGAAGGGATATAGTAGTTTCCTCTGAAAAATAGCTGCTTCAGACCAAGAAAACCAACGCACTACTTCACGAGCAAGCAACAAAACATTAGGGTTTTCATTGCTGCTTTAGCTTTCTGAACAGAAATACTCTGCAGGGTATCACCTGGCTGTTGGGAACTGGCTGAAGGAAAGGGGGTACGAGCCCCTAGAAGCTTGTACAAACAAGCCTCGGATGTAAGGTCTGAGTATTGGGACTGCAGTAAGTCACAGAACTGTGTGTGAAGAAGCTCAAAGGAATGTGGCCTTGAGCTTTCTGATAAGCAGCTCCCTGGGACTGTGCCCAGGATAGGAGGGAATCTCAGCTATAGCAGTAACCACAAGTAGGAAGGAATACGCAGATGAACAGCACCGTGTTGCATACTGGACGTGTCACCTTCTACTCACCTTAACCAGAAGTTACGAAAGACACCACAGGTGGGGGGAATATGCAAATACCAATCTTTGGATCATAGAATCATAGAATGGTTTAGGTTGGAAGGGACCTCCAGGATCATCCAGCTCCAACCCCCTGCCATAGGCAGGGACACCTCCCACTAGAGCAGGCTGCTCAAGGCCTCATCCAGCCTGGCTTTAAACGCCTCCAGGGAGGAAGCATCCACAACCTCCCTGGGCAACCTGTGCCAGTGTCTCACCACCCTCACTGTAAAGAACTTCCTCCTAATATCCAGTCTGAATCTCCCCTCTGCCAGCTTAAACCCATTCCCCTTCATCCTGACATTACTAGACCGTGTAAATAGTCCCTCCCCAGCTTTCCTGTAGGCTCCCTTCAGATACTGGAAAGCCACTATAAGGTCTCCTCGAAGCCTTCTCTTCAGGCTGCAGAACCCCAACTCTCTCAGCCTGTCCTCATAGCAGAGCTGCTGCAGCCCTCTGATCATCTTCGTGGCTCTCCTCTGGACTGGCTCCAGCAGTTCCATATCCTTCCTGTGCTGGGGGCTCCAGAACTGCACACAGTACTCCAGGTGGGGTCTGACGAGAGCAGAGTAAAGGGGGAGAATCACTTCCCTTGCCCTGCTGGCCACACTACATGTTGGATGTGGTTACTTTTTCTCACCATGACCAGAATGTTAGTCCTCTGTAACTTGAGCCCTGATGCTCTCTCAATAACACTGAATCGCCATGATGCTAGCTCATATTAAGTCCTCACATGGCTTTTGCCTCCACACACCTGGCCATGAGCTAACAGAGGTGTTATGATAGCAAAATGTCAGAAAAGCAATAATAGAAGCTCAAGTGGGAGTGCCTAGTTTTAATATTTCCATGTCAAGAGACAAATCCAGGTGAACTTGTTTTCCCCACTGAGACACAGAATGATAGAATTAGTTCAGCTGAAAAAGACCTCCAAGATCACGGAATCCAAGCATCAACCTAAGATCACCACGGGCACCAAGCCATGTCCCAGAGTGCCATGATGAAGTGGGTTAGATGTGATTTCTGTCGCATTAGCTACACACTTGTCTATCACTTTTCAGCAGTAAAAACTGACTAACTAAGAGGAATCATAGAATGAATCATAGAATGGTTTAGGTTGGGAGGGACCTCAAGGATCATCCAGCTCCAACCCCCTGCCATAGGCAGGGACACCTCCCACTACAGCAGGTTGCTCAAGGCCTCATCCAGCCTGGCCTTAAATGCCTGCAGGAGATCCTATTAATCTTTATAACTATCCAAAGGGTAGGTGTCAAGAAGATGGTACTAGTCTCTTTTGTTCCAATGGTTTCCTGTGATAGGACAAGGGACAACAAATACAAATTGGAACTTGGGAAATTCCACTTCAGCATGAGGAAAAACTTCTTTTTTGTAGTGGTACTGGAGTCCTGGACCAGGCTGCCCAGAAAGGTTGTGCAGTCATCTCCTCTGGAGACTTTCAAGACCTGCCTGAACGAGTTCCTGTGTGGCCTGCCCTAGGTAATCTTCCTTTAACAAGGAGGTCGGACTTGACCTCCAGAGGTGTCTTCCAACCCCTACCATTCTACAGTTCTCCAAAGTCAAAATTAATCTGCAGAGGTGTAAGACAAGCCCTAGCATGGACTAAGAAAGTGACTAAAATCTGTCAAAGAAACTTCAGGAGAACAGCTGATAACTTCTACCTTCAGCACTAAGCATGCCAGATACAGGGAAAGGGAACACAGACTAAGAGGAGGAACCTTACCACCTTCCCTGACAGATAGAGGTACTCCAGAAAAATATATTTACTTTACATGAATGAAGAACCAAATATTCTAATTTATGTATTTCAGGTCCACCTGAGATTCTAAGTGAAATCTTAAGCAGCTGAATAGGTTTTTTTTAAACAAAAAAAAAATATACCATGCAGACAGGCTGCAACATGCTCAAAGAACTAAGTGCACAACAGCAAAGCAGGCAGTTGCATGAGATGCTCAATCTATATTCTGTATGCCATCAGTAAGAATAAAAAACATCTGACAAGTCGAAACCAAAAAGGTGACTGAACAAACAACTAACAATAAATTAAAACCAGGACTATATGCATCCACAAAAGAATCTCCTCCCTAACTTATCCTCTCAGCTTCTAAAGTTAACAGCTTTTCATCCCAGTAAGTGGAGCTGCTCCTGATATTAGACACTGCTTGAGTGACTCCCTAGTATCACATGACAGAATGAGAGGAGACAGCCTGAAATTGTGCCAGCAGAGCTCTAGGTTGGATGTTAGGAAAGATTTATTTCCTGAAAGAGTGGTTGGAAGTTGGAACAGGCTGCCCAGGGAGGTGATGGAGTCACTGTCCCAGAAGGTGTTCAAGAAATGTGTGGACACGGCACTTTTGGACATCGTTTAATGCCCACCATCTTAGGTTGATGCTTGGACTCAATGGTCTTGGAAGCCTTTTCCAATCAAAATAATTGTATCATCTGCAGCACAGCAAAGATGATTGTCAAAACCACAGTGACCACTCTTTTGATTTAGTCCATCATTTTTACAGCATCCCTAGTGCTGCACACAAGGATCATAGAATGGTTTGGGTTGGAAAGGACCTTAAAGATCATCTAGTTCCAACACCGTGGACATCGACACCTGCTAGAACAGGTTGCTCAAGGCCCCATCCAGCAGTTATGAATTCCTTTCTCAAAACCAAATGAAGGAAAAAGCAGACCCCAGTACTGCCAGAACACCACTGGAGGAATTCCTCTAATCAGAATTTTTTAACAAGATGTCATTTTCTTCAAGATTTATTATTCTAGAGGACTTTAGATTCTGTCTGATCATGTGAAAAAGTTCAATCAATGCAATAACAGAGAAGGCAAGCAGACCTTAATGGAGACTGAAGAGACAAAGGAGGTCACACATATACACCTGATTCCTAAATTAAATGTAGCAGCTTTGAAAGTTCCTCAATACACAGCCTTGCAGAAGGAAGTCCTTCATCTATAAAAGATGCAAGGCATACATATTAGAAGCACAGGCTGAGCTGTATGAATAAGTCATAAATAATGCAACTCATTGAATTCTTCCCCACCTCCTACCAGAACAGAGCAGGAACAGCTCATGATTTTCAGATATATTTTGCTATTCAGAAATTATCTATGGAATCATTTCCATGAATTACTGTTTACTCATACCTTCTGCCTGAATAGATAGCTGCTTTTATTGAGTGTTGGAAATTCCAGCTGCTTTGATTGGCATGTAGCTTACATAGCACCTTTCTCCTCCCTCCCTTGAGTAGGGGCACTCATTGGGAACTCACACAATTACACATTTCAATCTCATACTTGATTCAGTAGTTTGTTTTCTGTGTACCTGGTAGAATGTTTCCTCACAAGCAGCAAGCATTCCTACCCTTGGTGCAAGCTGTGCAGTCATGCTGACAAATCTCTAGGCTCAGACACCTCAGTCCTAGCTTTCAGATAGGTGCTTACCCCTCAAGTACCACCTGCATCAGAGCTTCTTTAAGAGTCACTAACAGAGGATAACTGTGTGTCCAAGGATGGAGCTGTTCAGGCTGGAGAAAAGAAGGCTTCAGGGAGATATTATAGCAGCCCTTCAGTACCTGAAGGAGGCTACAGGAGATCTGTGGAGGGACTTCCTCCAAGGGCTTGTAGCAATAGGATAAGGGGCAATGGCTTTAAGCTGGAAGAAGAGACATTTATATTGGGTATTAGGGAGAAAATATTTACAGTGAAGGTGGTGAGACACTGGAACAAGTTGCTCAGGAAGGCTGTGGGTGTCCCCTCTCTGGAGGTGTCAAAGACCAGGTTGGAAAGGGCGTTGGGCAACCTGGTCTAGTGGGAGGTGTCGCTGCCCATGGAAAGCGGATTGGAACTACATGATCTTTAAGGTCCCTTCCAACACAAACCCTTCTATGAAATTCATGCAATAGTGACATTAAAGCATTCATGAACGTTTTTTGTTCCATATTTATCCCAGATTGTCAGTATACACTGCTCACCTATAAAACGCTCCTGCCCTCGTGTGAGTAAAGTGGACTTTGATCAAAGTCTGGGCGAGCTGCGCATAGGATGTGTAATGATTTGAGGCACCATAGATTGGCTTGAGTTGGGAGACCATAAAGCTCACCCAATTCCAAACCTGACACCCCTGACTAGAGCAGCTTGCTCAAAGCCCCATCCAGCCTGGTCTTGAACAGTTTCAGTGATGAGGCAGCCACAACTTCTCCGAGCAACTTTTTCCGGTGTCTCACCATCCGCATAATAAAGAGCTTCCTAATGTCCAATCTAAATGTACCTTGCTCTAGTTTGAAATCATTGTCTCTTGTCCTATCACTATACCTATAGCTGAAAGTTCTGGGACAACATGTTATTACTGTGTTTTCTACTTTTCTCTATGATTTAAATGTCCTTTGCATCAAAGAGGATATTTTTTACCATTTTTTTCCCCATTAGGTGTTGCTCATGAAGAATAATCTCGAGTATGTTCCTTATCAGTGCACAGCAATCCTTTGCATGCTAAGGATGATGTGATTGTTTTGCTTGAGTGCCTGTGAATTGCTTTGGCAGAAGTACAAGTCCATATTTTAAAAAATATTTATTCCACGTTGCCCTATTAATGTACCTTAGCACTGTTCTACAGGGACTTGTTCTAGCCCTGACAAGTAGTAGTAAAATTTCTGTGCTAGCACAGGCTCTTGCATTAGCTGAGGCTGCTGACAAGTGTGCTATTGCTACAACAGGTATTTGACCTTTAAAACCTGGCCTTGGATCACTTAACTACTTCACATTCATCCCAGAATTGCTGTGACACTTTAATAGGGACTAGCATGATGTTCAGTTTCCATTGTGAAGCCTATTTGGAAGTGGGATGCAAAGTGCATATTGCCTACAAGGAAACATAGGGCTCTGCAAGCTTCTCCCCCTCTCATAAGGTCTCACAAGACCTTATCTGGAGTACTGTGTCCCACTCTGGAGGTCCCAACACAAGGAGGACATGGATCTGTTGGAGTGGGTCCAGAGGAGGGCCACAAAGACGACCAGAGGGCTGGAGCACCTCTTCACAGAATCACAGAATGTCAGGGACTGGAAAGGATCTCAAAAGATCATCCAGTTCAACCCCCCTGCTAAAGCAGGATCACCTATACCAGATCACACAGGAACACATTTAGGTGGGATTTGAACATCTTCAGAGAGGGAAACTCCACAACATCCCTGGGCAGCCTGTCCTTATACAAGAGGAAGTTGGGGCTATTCAGCCAGAAGAACAGAAGACTCCAGGAAGACCTTATAGTGGCCTTCAGATACCTGAAGGGGGCCTGCAGGAAAGCTGAAGACAGACTTTGTACAAGAGTTTGTAGTGATAGGACAAGGGGGAATGGATTGAAGCTGGAAGAAGGTAAATTCAGACCAGATATCAAAAGAAATTATTTGCAACACAGGTTGTGAGACACCAGAATAGGGTGCCCTTTGAGGTCGTGGATGCCCCCCTCCCTTGGAGGTCTTCAAGGCCAGGCTAGATGGGGCTTTGAGCAACATGCTCTAGGTGTCCCTGCCCATGGCAGGGAGGTTGGAACTAGGTGACCTCCAAGGTCTTTTCCAGCCCAAAACATTCCATGACTCTCTCTAGATTTGCCTTTCATTTTGATGTGTGTTTTTGCTGGACCTTGGTGAGTAGGTGGATTAGAGTAGGTGGATAAGTGTACTGATGGTTTTAGCAGAATTATGGTCCAGATTGTTAGACTGAAGCCTGGTCAGGAAGTCTTACCTTTTTGGGTTTGTTTCTGTTGGAAAGCCAAGCTGAATTTTGAAACATTATCAAATAACCATCCCTCCCTCAATCCTTCCAAACATATCCCAGATCATAAAAGCATTTCTTTTGTAGCTGAAACCAAGTAATTTGTTTTCTAATTTTATACTCTTCTAGAAGTTTTTGTGCATACCTTGCTTTGTGGGAGGAAATACATTGAAAGTAGCAATACATTTTATATAAAGTAAACCATAATGTTTTAATGTTGTCAAAGTTGAATTTCCCCCTTATGAAATAAATCCATTCCTTGGATATTTGTTTGTTTGTTTTTAACCATTTTAAAGTCATGGCTTTGTGGTATAACTGTTCCTCACTTTTTTTTTTGCAATAGTAGGTATAGTTTCACATTACAAGGCTGACTGATTTGAACATGATTATTCAGAGCAACCATATTTCAGCTCAGCAGCATTCCTTGCTTCCCAAATTGCCTAATAAAGTCTTTCATCAGGGAAATAGGGAAATTTTTACCTAAATAAGAAAAAATATCCCAAACAACCCAACTACCAAGCACCTACCTCCTCCCTCTCAAGATCCTGGCACAGAAATAAAGGCCTCTTCTAAACTGAGATCCTAAATAAGAGAGCCAATTTCAACATCTTCCTTTGGAGACTGCTAACAGTAGCCTGATGATATCACATTTGGAGATGAACCTTAAAAAGTTCAGACTGTGTGTTTGACAAGGGTTTGCTGTGTAAATGAGCAAAATATCCCACTAAAAATGGTGGAAACCTCAAAACTCCAAATGCAAACCAAGACACCCTTTGTTGAAGGGTATATTAACATGTTACATGGCTGTGCTGGAAAGTCAGAGAGGATCTAATTATAAGGCTGTGGGGTGACAGGACAAGGGGCAATGGTTTTGAATTAAGGCAGGGTAGATTAAGGAAGAAGTTCTTTGATATGAATCATGGAACTGTGTTGGTTGGAAAAGACCTCTAGGGTCATTGATTCCAGTCGTTGGCCTAACACCATCACGGCCATTAAATCACTTCCCACAGTGCCACATCCACACATTTCTTGGATATCTTCAGAGAGACACTGGAACAGGTTGCCCACAGAAGTCACGAACACATCACCTCACTTAAACATGGCAGTGTTTAAGACCAGTCAGGATGAGGCTTTGAGCAACCTGGTCTAGTGGAAGATGTCCCTGCCTGTGGCAGAGGGGTTGAAACTGGGCCATCTTTAAAGTCCCTTCCAACTCAAAGCCATTATATAATTCTATGATCTAAACACTTTTCAAAGAGTAGTAACTCATCAACTGTTTTCACAACAACAACAACGAAGCACAATAGCTCAGAAGTTACCTGCTCAAGAATATTCAAGGTCAGGTAACAATGGTTCAGCCATCTGAGTACAGTTCTACTCACCTGATTTCAAATTCCCCATCCCAGTGGGTAGGCCATTTGGGCAATATGTGGCAAGACTTTCATTAAGAGTTGATATCAGGCAAGTTCACTATCCACATTAGCTACACTAAGCAAGATGTGGTGCACACTCCAGCGAACGCATCCACACAACCACGACAGGATGGCACACCTGCAGCATTTGTGTGAAGCAAGACCTCACTGAAGTGACTGATGCCAATATTGCATCTTTTCTAAAGGGCCTTGGCTACATATTTAAAATACTTGGAAGTATAAATACTGCCTATGTGTTTTATGAGACAATAAAAAGTTGTTTAATGCAGCAATAAAAAAAAAAAAATCAAATATGCCTTAACAAAGTTATTTTAAACACAGATATGGAGCCCATAGCTACTAAGTTTTAGACAAGTATAATTTCAGAAGGGCCTTGACACAATACCATTTAAAAAGCAAAGTAAAATATTCTGCATATCAAGACTTACTAAATAAATCTCCAGGTTTTTATGGCACTAATGAATGAGTATGAGCACATTGGGACTGCCGAGTAGTTTGCTTTAAAGCTATATATTGTAGATGTGAAACTAAAAAGTGGCACATGCCTTAGTGCTAAAAATGGAGGGCATAGGGCTATTTGGAATAACAGGGCTGCAAACACAGAATTATTGTGGCTGAAGCAGGGATATTTACAACAGCAACCTGGGGAATTAGTGAGATCAAAGAGTTTATGGAATTACAAGCAGCAGGCACTGCACGTTCTGCATTTCAAAGCCTCATGCCACCAAAACAAGGAAAAATTAGAGTAAATTAAGCATTCTGCCCATCAAAACCTTGCACAGCCAAAAGATCTAAGAATTAGAGAAAATTAAGATTGTTTGCAAAAGTCATTTTTTCATAACAAATAATCTTTGGGCAAGGCATCAATAAATTATGGTGTGCATTAAGATAAGTGTGACCATCAAGTTGGGGGTGGTTCTCCTATCCTTTTACTCTATCCTGTCAAGACCACATCTGGAGTATCGTGTCCAGTTCTGGGCTTCCTAGTTCAAGGACAAGAAGAAACTACTGGAGAGAGTCAAACAAAGGCTACAAGAATGATGAAATGACTGGAGCATCTGCCTGATGAGTAAAAGCTGAGAGAACTGGGGCTGTTTAGCCTGGAGAAGAGAAGGCTAAGAGGGGATCTCAGCAGTGTTTGTAAACACTTTAAGGGTGGGCATCAAGAAGAAGGAGCCAGTCTCACTTCAGTTGCACCCTGTGATAGGACAAGGGGAAATGGATATGAACTGGAGCACAAGAAGTTCCACTTCAGCATGAGGAAAAACTCCCTTCCTGTGAGAACGCTGGAGCCCTAGAGCAGGCTGCCCAGGGAGACTGTGGAGTGTCCTTCTCTGGAGACTTTCCTAACCTGCCTGGACAGGTTCTTATGTGACCTGCCCTAGATGATCCTGCTCTGACAGGGGAGTTGGACTCAATCATCTCTGAAGGTCCCTTCCAACCGCTACCATTCTATGATTCTGAGTGACATGAACAACATTATGGCCACCATGAAGAAGAGGGCACTGCGTCCCCACTCTTGATGTGGGAGGCACATTAGCTGGTGTTCCATGGGCTGTCCAACTCAAGTCCATTGTATTAGTTACCCGCACAAGCAGTGAGAGTGTCAGCTGTGTACCCCACAAGAATCAGATTCAGCCACAAGGCAAGAGGAGTGACCAGCACACATGCTGCAGCAGTAGCTGTGCAGTCACAGCCAGTGTGTCTCCCCTTGGCCAGGGAGGGCAGAGATGTGCAAGCAACTATGCAAGGTGTGCTCCTAGTGGGGACAACAACACTGTGACAATTCTTGATGTTAAATAACCTGAGCTCAATATTAATAACTGCTCCTCTACTCATCATTGGTGAGGCCACACCTCAAGTGCTGTGTTCAGTTTTGGGTCAAGAAGGACTTGACCCAAAGACTTGATTACAAGAAGGACACTAGGGTTCTGGAATGTGTCCAAAGAAGAGCAGCAAAGCTGGGGAAGGGCCTTGAGTACAAGAAACAGCTGAGGGAACTAGCATTGCTTAGTCTGGAGGAGAAGAGGCTGATGGGGAGACCTCATCACATTCTCCAACTGCTGGAGCAAGGTGGGGGTGTCAGTCTCTCCTCACATGCAGCAAGTGACAGGACAAGAGGAAATGGCCTTGAGTTGTGCCAGAGAAGGTTCAGGTTGGATATTCGGAAAATGCCTTCCTGGAAAGGGTTATCAGGCATTGCAACAGGCTGTCCAGGGAGCCACCCTCCCCGGAGGTACTTAAATGATGTGTAGGGACATTGTTTTGCTGATGGTGCTGATCAGAGCCATCGTTTAGTAGCAATGTCGGAATTGCAAGCTCTAGGTGATTGGTTGGACTTGATGATCCCAGAGGTCACTTCCAACTTCAATAGTTCTGTGGTTCTAAAGCATTTCTCCTCAGGCTGCCCATTCAACTGCTCAGAAGCTGGATTAGCAAACTCAGAGGATTCTGTTTGGATGCTTTTCGGAGTCGGGGGGGGATTAGTGGGGGGTTTTTGTTGTTTGGTTGTTTTTTGTGGGGTTTTTGGTTGTTTGGGTTTTTTTGGTGGGGTTACCTTTTTTATTTATTCCAACTGAAACGAGGCAGGCTCTGCTTCCACAACCAGCTGAGTTGACAAGTCTGACAGGGCAGTAGTCCCTGGCTGGCAGTAATAATCTCTTTATCTGGCACAAACACATTCAATCACCCTACCCTCAGAGGTCCCTTCCCTACCTTAAAGCAGTGGCTGCTGCTGCAGCACTGGATTCAGGGCAGGGGCAATTTTTTTCTGAGTCATCATAATAAATTCCAGGATTCTTAAACCTGTAAAGTAATGAGGCACAGAGGATGTTCTCTTTTAAACATGTAGAGTGTGTAGAATAGAATGTTTCAGGTCTGCCTTTCATCACATAGTTCAATTTGACTTTGCAAATCACAATGACGAGAGGTTGAAGCATGAGAAACACAAGATTTATAGTGTGCATTATTTGCACAAGAGCTTGCACTTCTATTTGGCTATGTAGATCTAGTTTTTTTCTTACCTTTTAATGTGGAAAATATATTAAAAGATGTTTATGTCATTGTAGTCAGAATGATTTTGGTGTTCTGGCAGAGAAGCCAAGTGCCAATTGTTTTTGCACTCACCTGGTGTGTTAAATAGGGTTTTCTCCCTGCCTCACCAAGCAGCTTCTTCTCTTTCCTGGCCTCACCAAATAGCTTCTCTTTCCTCGCCTCACCAAGCAGCTTCTTCTCTTTCCTGGCCTCACCAAGCAGCTTCTTCTCCCCACCTCACCAAGCAGCTACTTTCCTCTCCTCACCAAGATTAGTCAGCACAATTCCAAGGGAATCAGGACAGTTTTACAGCAAGATAAAAATTAAAATAGACAACATCTCCAAAAGATATGCAAGTCATTGGCAAAAAGAAGAGTCAGCCTTCTGATTTAGACACTGTGGAAACTCTCTTCTTGTTAATTAAAAAAGGTAAGGTGAATGATTTAGATAAGTGATTCAGAAAAATTATGAAGCTTCCTAAACCTTTTGTGCAAAAGAAGAGCTGAAATTTCTGAAGGCTCATAAAAAACCAAGAAAAGCTAACTCTGGTGACGCACAGCCTTGTGAATGCACACATACATACACACAGGCACACCCTGAGCTCTCCACCTTCTCCTACCCTTCCTACATTTAACAAGCAGTAGAAGTGTCAGAATAATCTTGAAGAATAATGCCTGTGTCAATAGAAAAATTTTCCACTCCATGCTGCCTCCAGTAACACTAAGTTCATTGTTCAGGGTAAGAATTCTGGAACAGCTTGCCTGATTTTTTTGAAAAATGATAGCTGTGAGAGTGAGGAAAGTAACAGAAAAATATTTTAAAAGAATAAGAAAAAAAAAAAAGGAAAATGTAAATTAAAAAATATTTTTTAAAAACAAGGTAAAATGAAATAAAGAACTACATTATTTTTAAAAAATAATAAACAGTAAAAGCAAACCCACAAAATGCTAAGATGTTTAATGCTTGCATTGCTTCAGTCTTTAGCAATAGGAACAATTGTGTTCTGCAAATCCAGCCCCCAGAGCTGGAATCACAGAACATTAGCGGCTGGAGCTCGAGTCCACCGCTCTACCTAAGCAGGATCAGCCAGGGCAGGTCAGACAGAAATGCATCCATGTGGATTTTGAAAGTCTGCAGAGAAGGTGACAGACCTGCCAAAGGGAGAAAACAGCATATCTGCTGTGTGCTGCAGCAAACATGCTGGAGGGAAGGGATTCCATCCAGAGGGACCTGGACAGGCTGGAGATGTGGGCGCAAGCCAACCTCATGAGGTTCAACAAGACCAAGTGCAAGGTCCTGCGTCTGGGTTGAGGCAACATCAAGCACCAATACAGGCTGGGCAGTGACCAGCTGGAGAGCGGGACCTGGGGATGCTGGTGGATGAGAAGCTCAGTGTGAGCCAGCAGTATGCACTTGCAGCCCAGAGGGCCAACCAGATCCTGGGCTGCATCAGGAGAAGTGTGGCCAGCAAGTCGAGGGAGGTGATTCTCTCCTTCTGCTTTGCTCTGGTGAGATTCCACCTGGAGTACTGCATCAAGTTCGGGAGCCCCCATTACAAGAGGGATGTGGACATGCTGGAGCGTGTCCAGAGAAGGGCCACAAGGATGATCAAATGGCTGGAGCACCTCTTCTATGAAGACAAGCTGAAAGAGTTGGGGCTAGAGAAGAGGATGCTCCGAGGTGACCTTCTTGTGCCCTTCCAGTATCTGAAGGGAGCCTACAAAAACGCTGGGAAGGGACTTTTTAGGCTCTCAGGGAGTGACAGAACTAGGTGGAATGGAACGACCCTGGAGGTGGGGAGGTAGTTCTTCAGCATGAGAGTGGTGAGAGCCTGGAAGGGGCTGTCCAGGGAGGTGCCTGAGGTCCCATACCTGGAGGTGTTTAATACCAGGCTGGATGAAGCTGTGGGCCTCAGTAGAGTGTCCCTGCCCATGGTAGGGGGGTTGGAACTAGATGATCCTTGTGGTCCCTTCCAACCTTGACTGATTCTATGGAGCAGGCTCACGGCTGATCCACCTGTATGCAGAGGTTCTGCCCATATATATCCATGTAAAGATGCCTGCAGCAAAAATCCAGGCTCACATACATTAAAAGCTTATCTACCCATAGCATGCTCAGGAGAGTCAAGGCAAATCAGCTGAAGCCACAGAAGCAAAGCCAGGAACTTAGAGAATTATTAGGTGAAACTTACTTCTAAAAGGGACTGCTGAGATGATGCTTGAAACACATTTTAAGGAAATGTATCCTGAATTCAGAAGTCAGTCAGTTGACTTTCTCCTCCCAAAGCATACATGTGAACAACAGGAAGACAGAAGAGAAAGCCATAAAGATACTGAGAATTCCAGCCTTTCAAAAAATAGGAGTTTTGCATAGGTACCACTCAAAGAAGTTCAATTATTTACATTTGATTGGCATTAAAAACCACACTACAATATAGGTATCAAAACCCTTCTTTGCAATTAAGGAAGCACAGCCACTGGAGAGTCTCATCTTCGGGCAGCAGAGGTTTATTACCAACACCAAAAGATGAATTAAGTTTGGGAATTAATTGCACATAAGAAACCTCAAGAGTGGTGTCTGCTATTGTACCTGTTTGTGTTGTGCTGGGTCTATGTTGCTCTTTTTCTGAAATCAGGATCCTAAAACTACCTTCTCATTACCTGGGGAGGGTAGATTTAGACTGGATATAAGAAAGAAATTCTTTACAGTGATGCTGGTGAGACACTGGAACAGGTTGCCCAGGGAGGTGATAGATGACCCCTCCCTGGAAGGGTTCAAGGCCAGGTTGGATGAGCAGCCTGGTCTAGTGGAGGGTGTCTTCACCAGTAACTCCAGTAGGTCTCACACCTCAGCACAACATCAGAAACCAGCTTTCCAATCTAGGACAGCTGGGGAGCAAATTAGTGACCTGCTTTCTTTCACAAGGCAAAGTGCCATTTAGTTTTAAAACAAAAATCATAACCAGGAAACTTCAGTAAAAAAGAGTACAAAAGATGCAAGTTTAAATGGTTTGGGGACATCAGGCATGGAGACAACTTCATGCAGCTCTATTCTGTCATATCTCCCTGAAAAACCACTAAACTCACTTCCCACCTGCTTTCTTTTACTCTTTCATCTCTTGATGCTCATCTGCTTCACCTGTACCTCCAGCAAATTAAATTTAGAGACATTTTTGTACTGCAGAAAGATCAGTGCCGTTTAATCTTCTCTGGGTTTGCATTATTTAACCACTTCTGAGCCTAGAGCTAATCCTTATGAAGTCCTTACAAGCCTCCTAGACTCTATTCTTCATGTCAAAAGCATCCTACACATACCAGAAGTAGAACTGCAAGTTTTCCTTCAGAGTTTATAGTTTCAAGATTAAATTATTCAAGATTTGTTCAAACCATGCTTAAATTAGTTTCAAAGCATAATCTATTAGAAGAGAAGTTTTCAAATGCATGGTACAAAGGCTGGCTACTGAACAAGTCTCTACATGATTCCATTTTGGTCAACTAACTTGAAACTCATACAGCATATCATGGAAAATGGAAGAGAAGGTCTTCAATAAGACACTGAAACTATGTCTAAATTTGAGATCCTGCAGTAGTTTCAGTCCTTTACAAGATTCTATTAAGACCATATTTCATAGAATCAGTCAGGGTTGGAAGGGACCACAAGGATCATCTAGTTCCAACCCCCCTGCCATGCCCTGGGACACCCTACCCCAGAGCAGCCTGGCCAGAGCCTCAGCCAGCCTGGCCTTAAACACCTCCAGGGATGGGGCCTCAACAACCTCCCCAGACAACCCCTTCCAGGCTCTCACCACTCTCATGCTGAAGAACTCCCTCCTCATGTCCAATCTGAACCTCCCCACCTCCAGCTTTGTTCCATTCCCCTTAGTCCTGTCACTCCCTGATAGCCTAAAAAGTCTCTCCCCAGCTTTTTTTGTAGGCCCCCTTCAGATACTGGAAGGCCACAATGAGGTCACCTTGGAGCCTCCTCTCCCTCTTCATTTCAGAGAGAAAAATGGATTGTAAGGAATTTGTCCATCCCCCAAATAAAGTGAGGTCAAGAATATGGGACAAAAAAATAATCTTGGCCTGACATTTTGGCCACAGTTCTATTTCACCTTTTATTTATATATATATATATTTAATAAACTTTGGAGTGCTTTGTAATTTTTATTTTACCTGCATAAAATGCTGAGGATTCATCTGTTTATAATTGCACAGATGGAAATTACAACTTCTAATTAATGAATTCATCTAAGCAGCATCTGAGCTACTGCTTTTATAATATCAGGCTTATGTTTCCCCCCTTCCCTCCCAAAAGGCTATGCATTCTTTACTTGCTCATCTGCAGGAATTTACAGCTGTTAAATTAGCCACGGTAAGCCTTACCTTTTGTTCCCTTGAATGATATCAAAACATAGTGAGAATTACAATAGAAATACGCTGAGAATTGCAGAGAAAAAGTTAATTAAAAACTTGAATGTAAGCACTAAGCACTAGAAAGTCCAAACAAAAGATTTCTCCCTAGTTCACACCGAGTTCTGCCTGCATGCATAATTAAACAGAATTCAGACTGTAACTTTCTGTGCTTTGCTTCTCCAATGTAAAAGAAAACAATAATAATAATAATAATTAAATAATAATAATTAAAAAGCTCTCCTGAATTTTGATTTACATCTATAAACAATCATGGCTCTTATTACAATCAATACCTTGTGGACGTAGTGTTAAAGTGATAAGATAAGCAGAAAAGAGCCAAAAGTTTTCAGTGTTCCCTATCTAAATTCATCCTATAAATAGAGGTAATGTTAAAAAAAACACCAGTTTTCCAACTATCCACTCCTGTTTTAAAGCCAACCTTCATTGTCATCTTTCCACAAATAAAAATGATCGAGTTTAGCTCCTAAATGTCATCAGAAAGCAAATTTGAAGCTTGCTGCCTCTAATATTCATATCAAAATAGCAGACTTGAAGGCCACTGTCTGACATACAGAAAGGATCTCCCCTCCCAGCTTATTTCTCATCAAAACCTTGCACACAAGTACTTAAATTAACCAAGAGCTAATTACAGTCCTTGTGGAAAGGATAATGCACATAGATTTTTTTTTTTTTTTTTAACTTGAGTCACAGAATCATTTAGATTGGAAAAGATCTTCACATTCATTGAGCCCAACAATCAACTCCACTCGACCAAGTCTATCACTAAGCCCCATATTCCCGAGCACCACAGCTACACAGCTTTTCAGTGCCTCCCGTGTGCTAGTTTGAAGCTAGCTAGAATATTTTTGTGAGAAGGATTAGATTACAGGCTGTGAAAGGAAAACAAACAGGATGACGTCTGCTTTACTCACAGGCTTGCTGAGAGATACAAGAACAAGAACCCAAACATAGATAAGGCATTTCTTCTGCTGGGGAGCTCGGAGCAGCATTTTTCTTTCTCTAACCTCTCTGCTGTCTCTCTGATTAATCCACTTTGCTTCCTAACCCCCTGTCCGGACCTCCATTCTTCCTTGGGACTGGGGTAAGGTTGAGAGGCGGGGGGAGAAGGTGGGAGGGTGGTTGGATGCCCCTCCTGGGGACTCAGGTTTCTGGGAGGGCTGCTGTATTTCTGTATTACCTTTTGCCTTGTGTATTTCTATATATTCTGTAAATACCTGCTCGTATATTGAGCTAAGCTGTAAATATAAGCTTCATTCCATTTCCAGAGCTGGCTGAGTCTAATCTGGGTGATTTCCAAAGTGGGGGGGGCAGGGAACACCCAAACCATCATATATGACTCCATAATGACTCCAACACCAGTCTGGTGTTATTTTTTTCTTACTGTGCGTCCTAAACCTGCCCTGGTGCACCTTCAGGCCATTCCCTCTTGTTCTGTCATTAGTTACTTGGGAGAAGAGACCACCTCACAAAAACCTCCCTTTAGGTAGTTGCAGAGAGTTTACTTCATTTGATAGTAACCAAAACTTAAAACTATCTAGCAGGGGGGGTTGGACTCGATGATCATTTTGGGTCCCTTCCAACCCCTAACATCCTGTGATCTCAAAACCCATCAAAGGGGAATTTTCCACTCAAATAAGCTGTTAGTGACAATGGTAGAAATTCTGCTAAAGGGAATTCAAGAGAACAAAACAAGATAGAAAAAGACATTAGGACACATGCCAGTGTAATCATAGAGTCATAGAATGGTTTGGGTTGGAAGTGACCTCAAAGATTATCTAGCTCCAACCTATCAGCCAGGAGCAGGGACAGCTTCCACTAGACCAGGCTGCTCAATGAACCTGGCCAGGAACACCAACAGGGAAGGGACATCCACAACTTCTCTGGGGAACCTGTTCCAGTGTCTCACCTCCCTCACTGTAAAGAATTCCTTTCTAATATCCAGACTAAGTCTACCCTCCTCAGGATTAAACACGTTCCCTCTCAGGCTAGTACTAATAATCAAGGGTCTTCTGTGCCAGTAGGTCTGGGAACATAACATCTCCCTATCCCACTCACTCCCCTGTGTGATGAAACCCCAACCACTTCAAGATAAAGAGCAGAGGCACTTCTTGACACATTTTCATCCTTGAAAAAAAGCTAAGCTGTCACTGCGATTAGTTTTCTACCACTGTTCGTGAGGCTGATGTGATTAAGCATCACTGGAGAGTGCTTCTGATTTCAGTTTCTGTGACTCATTTAAATAGTTCAGACTCATGTATATTTAGTACAGGCTCTGGGACAGCCTCTCTTCCAACATCAAGCTGGCATGAGACAAAATTACTTGAGCTTTATAGCAGTAGTATTGTGGCCATGATGATGTGGAAAGGCAAGACTGGTGAAGATTGAGTTGTATTTAATCATCCGCTACAATACTAGGGAAAAAGCCCCAAAGAAATGAAACACACACACACAAAACCCACAAATGAATAACAATTAAAAAACAGAACAAACAAAACCCCAAAACAAACTAAAAAATATCCAAACCAAACCAAAAACCCAAGAAAAACCAAACGTGCACACAACAAGAAATGCCCAAACCAACAGCCCCCACTCCAAACCCACACAACAAACAAAACATGAGCTTTGCTCAAAAAATGAAATTTTAAGAGCCAAACCAGAGACACATATTCCCAGGGGACCACAGGCAAGTCATGTTAAATCCTAGAAACCCCATGCATAGAAGCCCTGACTGTCACACTGTACTGACCCGGGACCAATGAAGGAAGTTATTTAAGAGGTGTCAGCAATTAGGCTCTGTTTTTTCCCTCATAATTTGCACTTCTCTCTCCCCCACAGCTTTGTTAAGCTCTTATTCTAAGCATATAAACTGCTCATACCAAATGAAACACTAACACCCACACTCCCACAGCAACACCAAATACTCTTCACCAGCAGCAGCCATCAAAATCATAGAATCACAGAATCCATTGGGTTGGAAGGGACTGTCAGAAGTCATCCTGTACAACACCCCTGTAGTCAGCAGGGAGATTTGACTCTGTCCCACATGACATCCTGGTCACCAAACTGGAAAAAACACATATTTGATGAGTGGAGCACTCAGTGGATAAGGAAATGGCTGAATGGTCGCACACAGAGAGTTGTGATCAACAGCACAATGTCCACCTGGAGACCAATGACAAGTGGCATCCCTCAGGGGTCAGTGCTGGGACCAATTCTGTTTAACATCTTTGTCAGCAATATGGGCAGAGCTTCAATCACATCTCTGGGCAACCCATTTCACTGCCTCACCACTCTCACTGTGAAGAATTTCTCTCTTAACATCCAACCTTACTCTAGTTTGAAACCAGTGCATGATTTAAAACCATTACATATCCCACCACTACATGCCCTTCTGAATAGTCCCTCCCCAGTCTGTGCATCCTACATATATCCTTTCTAGAACATTCTGTGTTTCATTACATTGTTCTCTGGGAGGAACTGGACAGCCATTATGAAGTTGGCTAACTGATAGTTATGTCCATGAAAGGCAAGTAGTAGTTTGGTTTTGGGCTCCCTGGTTCAGGAGTGGCATAGATCTACTTGAAAGAGTCCAATAGAGAGCTATGAAGATGATTAAGGGGCTGGAACACTGCCCTGTGAGGAGAGGCTGAGGCATCGGGAGCTTTTTCATCAGGTGAAGAGAAGACTTAGTGGGGATCTAATCAATGCCTATAAATATCTGAGGGATGGGTGTCAAGAGGGAGGGGACAAACTCTTCTCAGTTGTGCCTGGCGATAGGACAAAGGGCAATGGATATAAACTGCAGCACAGGAAATTCCACCTCAACATGAGAAAGAACTTATCTACTGTAAGGGTCACAGAGTACTGGAACAGGCTTCCCAGAGAGGTTGTGGAGTCTCCTCTGGAGACTTTCAAGACCTGTCTGGATGTGTTCCTGTGTGACCTGCACTAGATTATGGTCCTGCTCTGGCAGGGGGGTTGGGCTCAATGATCTCCCTAACATCCTGTGATCCTGTGAAAAGTTAGTCTGACATCTCCTAAAACCTCTGCCCTCTATCTTTAAGAAAGACCTAGAAAAGTCAGGTGAAGGAATTAAGATTACCAACTCTAACAGATACTGCATACTCTATATTAAAAGTAATGAGGAATTTAGAGGGATTATTTTCTAGCCCATTAAAATTTCATCTTTCCACACTAAGGGAACTTTTTCATACAAGGAAGAAAACGGCCACCCCCACACAGTTGAGCAGCTATCTTAAGAATCTGAGATGACAAATCTTTCAGGCGACATGTGCAACAGTTAAGTGTACAAAAAATAATAACAAAGAAATCATCCCTGTACTTGTTTATCCTCTGCAACTCTGCAAGCGATTTAAAGGCCATTTCCTGATAAGGAAAAATGCAGCTCAGAAGCTGAATGTCAAGGAAACTGCTCAGCTCCCTTCTCTACAATAGTAAAAAAAGCCACAATCCAGAAGACCAAGTTGTGTAGAACTCTTGAATAAAGAGTACATTTAAGACAACTGAAATTTCCTTCTATTTCATGAGAAAAACAAAGATTAAGCTTCATAAACTCTTATTTTGTGATTATAGGCACAGTTAGATATAGTTAGAAGTTGGACAGGATTTTCCTCTCCTTTCTTCTAAATTCTTAGGCCAACACTGCAGCCTTTTGTTCTGGAAGGCAGGAATATTAAACAGTTCACAGTTTGTGTTTGCTTTGAAAGAACAAAGACTTGAACTCAGGAAAACATTTGAGGAGCCCAGGAAGAACTTAGATTTTCTGACTAAGTCCCTGAACCTGTACCAAAAATCAACTTGACAGAAGGTCCAAGTGACCTAGAACCAACACAGAGATACACTTCCTTTTCTGGCACTCAGGCAAGGATAGACAGAGCTGCTAACCTCCATAAAAAGGAAAACCAGTAATCACTTATTGCTCCCTTGCCTGAAGCAAGGTAAAACAAAACATCAGGCTGAAGGAGATAGGCTGCCACCTGCACCACGTTCCAACCCCCTCTAGCACATGCACAGCTCAACTGAGGTGACAAATACCATCCATACAAAGGCATCTTTTCTAAGCCAAGCCCAAAAAGCATTCATAGGAAAATGCAAGTCTGCACACACAGTAATATGTGTTCTCTTGTTGAGACCTGGAGACAATTTTATTAGCAACTAAATATTTGCTTTTAGTATCCTTTCAGTTTCCATGAAATCTTATCTGAATAGCTTTTAGCATCTGGTGATTGTGGCAGCTCTCACTGGGTAATGCCAGAGCTCAGATGCACAAAGTATCTGTCAAATTTATTTGAGAGGCACCACCAGAAGTTATGTTTGCAAATATACATGGAAGCATTTAAGTATGTGTGGCAAGCTAGCTCAGACTGCACTCTCCTATCAGTCAAAGTAATAAAACTCAGCACTTTACCTTCCTTTAGTCACATCAGAAACGAGTCCTTGAGGTTGGCTGAAGATCCTGTTAATGGAGTTCACTTTCTCCACCTTCTGTTTTAGAAGCCTCTCATCCTCTTTCCACTTGCATCTTGTGCCACCGATTAGCTGGGAGTTGCTCTCCTGTACACCAGTTAGCTCACAGTCAGGTGGGGAGTTATCTTAACCTCGGCAAAGTTCCACCAGCAAGCTGGATTTGAAGAAGTTCATCCACCACTTCGAGACCAGCCACCTCTCATGCTTTGCCCGGTGGTAGTACTTCTGTGGCAGCATTTTGCAGCCATTATTAGCTCTTAGGACAGCAGGTGTTTACCTCCAGCTGCTCCAACTCTTCACTTCAGCACCTCACACAGCTGTAGAAGGTAATTCATTAGGTCAGCAGCCAGATGGCTTGCTAATGGCAAATAAACACATGAAAGAGCCATAGAGAGCCCAGCTCCTTTCACCAGAGGAGGTAACCTGTGAGAAAGAAAAACACAGGCTTCCTTAGCACTTTCACTGGTCCCAGGCTGCATGCTCCCTTTGCCATCAAACTACAGGCTCACTCTCATTAAGGTGTCCTCCATGATGCTTGGAAACTTTTACGGGATCTCCACACGAGTGTAAAGTGAGAGCAAGCTAGGCTACTGAAGAGGCCACCTGGGCACAGTACTGGCTAGTGTTCAGCCAGCTATCAACCAGTACCAACCCTGTCCTTTTCTGCCAGGCAGCTTCATTTCCATTGGCCTAAGCCCACCGATTCAGCCTGTCCAGGTGCCTCTGTAGAATCTTTTTACCCAACTTGGTGTTGTTTGCATGCTTACTGAGGGTAAACTCAAATGCCTGAGGGTACATTTCCTATCTATTTCATCATACCAAGGATTTTAGGCATTGGATTTGCATTCAGATCCAAGTAGAAATCCAAGACAGTAAATTTGCCCTGATCTCCCAAAGCAGCAACAAAGCCACCCATGCATCCTCTTGATGTGACTACTGCTGCTGAACTTACTAAGCATTGAGTCACCATGCTCAATGCTTTGAATCAGGCCCATAAACCAGATGGTGTTACTGTCTGACCCTCCTCCAGAAGATCTAGACCTTCAGTGCTCCTCCATGAGATGTACCACTTTACTGTCTTTAAGAGGTAATAAAGAAGGATAACAAAAGATAAATAGAAGATAACAACTTGATGTCAAAGTTAGAAGAGGGATCAGGATGGAGGGTTAATATAGAGACCTGGCAACTTATTTGATGTTTGTTCTATATTATAGCAGGATTTGTTCTGTCCATATTAAGATTTTATAAGCAACAAGGATAATAAATCAGCTCCAGAAAATAAAAAACCTATTCCTGCTCTTGAAAGAATTGATGCTTCCTGAGGTAACTTTTCTCCCAGCAGATGCTTAGGTATTTTACTTGAAGCTTGACAAAGAAAATGTCACTTCCAAGGAAACAAAACAAACAAACAAAACAAAAACTAAACAAACAAAAAAAAAGGGATTTCTAAAAAACCAAATCTTCGATTTTAAGTTTTTTTTCCTGTGTCGGTTCCTTAAGTAATTTTGAGGAAATCACCTGGACAATATTAGCAATTAGTGAGAGGCTAATTGCCCTGATTAGTTGCTGGATGACCAAGAAGGGAGTTTAAGAGACCAAGGTCAATTTAAAAAGGGCTGACAGAAACAGGTCCCTCAAGGTATTTAAAGTGAGGAAATGCATATGCATGCAGCGCAGCTGATGGCTGAAGCCAGATGTTTAGCTTGGCATTCGGATTGTGGGTAGCAGGTTTGATGGGATTTTTTGTCTTCTTCCTGTTTTACAAAGTCTGCTGGCAATGTGACACTTCCTCATCTATTTATGGGCTACAAGGATGATCAGGTGATCTCTCTTATGAGGAAACTGAGAGAGCTGGGGCTTTTTAGTTTGGAAAAGAGAAGACTGAGAGGC
>WAAF01015416.1:462133-549977 GCA_013400475.1 Tricholaema leucomelas
TTTTTACATTGTATATTTCTGTATATATCTGTATATACTGTAAATCTCTGCTTGTACATTGTGCCAGCTGTAAATATAAGCTTCATTCAAATTTTCAGAGCCGACTGAGTCTAGTCTGGGTGATTTCTAAAAGTGTGGGGGGTGGGGGACACACAAACCATCACAGGATCTCATCAATGCTGGTCAATACTTACAGGGTAGGAGGATGGGACAGTTCTTTTTTGGTAGTGTCCATGGACAGGACAAGGGGTAATGGGCACTAACTTGAATGTAAGAAGTTCCATCTAAATATGAGGGAGAACTTCTTTAATTTATGGATGTTGAAGCACTGGACCAGGCTGACCAGAGAGGTGGTGGAGTCTTCATCTCTGCAGACATTCCAAATCTGCCTGGATGTGTTCCTGTGTGACCTTTAGGTGAACCTGCCTTGGCAGGGGAATTGGACTTGATGGACAGAGGTCCCTTCTAACCCTACCATTCTGTGATGTGCCTTAGAAAAAGAACAAATTAAAAAAAAAAGGGGGGGGGAGAAGGAAAAAAAAAAGAAAAGGAAAAGGGGAGTTAATTTCAAACCTTCAGTGCTTCCAAGTCAGTAGGCATTTCTCTTCTTTTGGTTCAGTTTCAGAATGAATGCAAACTGCCAGATCATCTTCCAATGCTGAAGGTAGCTACAGAAAAGAAAAAAAACAAACCAATATCATCATCATATTCTGATAAAAAAAATCAAACTGAAAGAATAGAGAGACGTGAAAAAAGACATTTTGCAACCAGCTGAGTCTTTTGTGGCAGCAGGGGAGTAACTGTGGTAACTGTGGTCCTTGAGTAAAGCAGAAGAGGATATGTGGGTGCTTGTAAAATGGGAATGCTACTGTTCTATACAATAATTCCCAAGTCCAACGCAGACCCTCTAAAAGATTCTATAAGTAAAGAGTTGCTTGTCAAATCCTACTTTTGTTAGACTCAGTAGTGGGATTCATACAATTTAATTTTAGCTAAGCAAAAGCAAGTACTAGATCTAAGCTAGTTATTCAGGTTTCCTTTCAGTAAGTTAAGAAAATTAAGTACTTTGAGAGGATTCATCATTTCTACATCATTCCGAGATGTTATCTAAGGTAGCAGAATTAATTGCTCTCTGGAGCAATTGATCTTCATTTTCTCTCTATTGACTAGAGAGTCTAAACATCTACCTTTGATGAGATGCTTCCTATTCTGATGGCTAAAATTAGATAAAAAACTCCCACTAGTTATACCTAGGAAAATACTGTGTAACCGTGGACCACAGCTGAATGGGCAGGAATTTGAGCAGTTCTCAGCACAGCATGACTGTTTTGTTTCCCCGTTCTCCCCTACTATTCCTGTTTTCATTGGGTGCATGGAAAATCACATCAAAATACTGAAACGCATAGTGAGTAGGAACTACAGATCCAGATTCTGATCTCTGTTTAGCACTAATGAATTGCAGGATAGCATCAAAGAGCATGTATTGGCACAGACCATCTTGGGTCAGCTTCTGTTCAACATGGAACTGTGACCAGGAGCTCTCTTGAGAAGAACAAGCCAATGAACAAAGAGATCAGTGCAGTCTTAACTAGGGATAGCATATTTAGCAGAAGATGATAGAGGTTGCCACTCCAGCTAGATCAAAAGGAATACAATCATAGAAGCACAGAATCATAGAATAGTTTCAGTTAAAAGAGACTTCTAAGATCATCAAGCCCAAATGTCAGACTAAGACCACCATGGCCATTAAAGCATGTCACAAGAAGCCATGTCCCAATGTTTCTTGAACACCTTCAGAGATTGTGGCTCCAACACCTCCTAGGACAGCCTGTTCCAATGCCTGAATAGGACAAGTTTGCAATAAATAGTACAGCAGTGCAGTATAAAACTGAGATAAAGAGAATGCAGTCAGGCTTCTTAAAACAAGGAAACCTGAAACTGGAAATTGAGTTTCCAAGGTAGAATAGAACTAGAATAAATGAGCTTACAACAAAAGGTGATACACTGACTCAGGAAAGATTTCCTGGTCCCTATGTAGGCTTGGATTTTTAAGAGCCTAATTGGATGGCCTTAATAAACTGGTGGTGTTAGGTCTTTTGTTAAATTAAGGGAATTTTTTATGGATCTGACTTTTTTAATACAAGCTTTGGAAAAGTAGAAGAAAGGAACATTTGCCGTTTGTAGGCTCTAGAAAGCCCCAACAGCCATGTCTCACAGGTATTTCCACCAGGCTTTCCTTATCAGGAGGTTCAAGTGAAGCAGGGCTCTGTAGGCTCTTTGGCTCTGAGTAACTGAAAAAGTTGGGAAGCAAGGTTTAATCTACATACTCCTGTATAGAATCGTAGAATTGGTTTGGTTGAAAAAGAGCTCTAAGATCGTTGAGTCCAGCCATCAACCTAACCCCACCATGGCCACTAAAGCACATCCCAAAGTGCCATGTCTGCACATTGCCAGTTGCAAGGACCAGCAAACGTGTGAATTGCTGCTACCATAAATTTTACCATCCCCTGACCATCCCTCTCCCTGTTGACTTTACTCATATAAAAAAAAAAAAAAAAAAAAAGTTACTCTACCCACAAGAGTCTTATAAAGTTGAAGGACATTTTAAAAATAACTCCCTCAGTAGGCAGACCTTTAGCCTCTAACATTGCCTTATTAAATCACAAACCACGATATATTCAGATAACATTAAGGTTCTGACCTTGGATGAGCAAAAGTAAGGAAATTCAGAGGAAAGTTTGAACCTGTCTCTGTGTCTAACATCAGACTTCTGCCTACTGTTTGCATTGAGGGTTTGTGGCACCTACTGTACCTTACGAAAGATCCCCTGGTGGTTTGGTGACCCTTTCAATTTGTAGGTACAATAGATTAAGGATACGACTTTAAACTGGACATGAATTATCTTGTGCTTTAAGGTTGAATTCAGATCTTTAGCCAAGTTTGGAGATTCTTTTTTTTGAGTTCAAATGTTCCTGTGTTTTAAAGGTATCAAGACAAAGTGAAGAAAGAGCCCTTATTGACAGCATGCTACGGTGGGCAATGCAGAAATATGAAGCCTTTACAACTAAACTGGATGAGCACTGAAAAAGTCTCCTGTTGCCTGAGAATCAGCAGGAGAAGTTTCAGGACCGAAGAAGAGATTTTAGCCTGTTACTTCAAAAAGGATTCCAAAGCTGGGGTTTAATGTAAAATTATGGTTTAATCAAGCACCTCATTACTCTCTAATGAACTAAATGGAGAAACTCTCAATTAAAACTCTCAATTAGTTATGTTCCCCCCCCCCCGCAAAGTTCATTGGGGAAGTTGCAAAGAAGTTAATTCTTTAATTGTAAAAGAACTTAATAACACATTAATAATTGTACTCCTTTAGGTAAAACTGTAATACGAAATGCTGTTTCTGAGTATGCCATAAAATTGCATTCATAATTTATTTTACAACATTACAAATATGCAAACAGAAAATTAAAAATAATAATATTAAAAAACAAAGCCCACAAGACAAAAAAGCCACAAACAAAAATCCTCAACATTCGTTTCCCAAAATAAAAAGAAAGGCAGAGTAAGATAAAAGAGCAAATAATTCTCTTACACAGTTATGAGGCTTTATCACAGATCACAGAACGTTAGGGTTTAGAAGCCACCTTGAAAGATCATCTAATTCAACCCCCCTGCCAGAGCAGGATCACCAAGAGCAGATCTCATAGGAATGCATCCAGGCAAGTTTTGAATATCTCCAGAGAGGAAGACTCCACAACCACCCTGGGCAGCCTGTTCCAGTGTTTTGTCACCCTCATAGTGAAAAAAATCCTCCTCACACTTCCATGGAACTTCTCTTGCCTTGACTTCCATTCATTGCCCCTTGTTCTCTATGTGTGGGGGAAAAACAAGGCCTTGTTTACTTCAGGTGTATATTGCAAATTTCATCATCTTCCTCACCCTCTGGTGCCCTTCAGTGTGAGTACCTCTGTTTCTTTTGGTTGCCCAACACCACCTGAGCTCTCAGGATACTGCTTTCAGCTCTTTCTTCATCCCCAAGTATTGGGGGGGGACACGACAAGGGCAGGTCTCAAACAAGACTCACAGAATCATAGAATGGCTTCAGTTGGAAAAGACCTCTATAATCATTGAATCCAACTGATAACCTGTGACCACCATGCTCACTAAACTATGCCCCCATGTGCTATGTCCACACATTTCTTGAACACCTCCAGGGTTAGTGACTCTGCCACCTCCCCAGGCAGGCTGTTCTGAGCCTGACCACTCCTGCAGTAGAAATCTTTTCTCCTAGCATTCAATCTTCTCTCCAGCTCACTTGTTTTTTTTATTTTTGTTCATATCCCTACCTGCCTTACTACCACTACAAAATCATCTTGTCTCTGGTATAAAAGGAAAGGAGAAAAAATCTCTACAACAGCATGACTCTCATCATTCTTAAACAATTTTTCTGTTTCCCCACTCAAAGAAGTACTGATTAGGAACCATGGAAGCACATATCTTTACTAGGAATCCATATTATTCAGCAATATTCTTAAGGAGCTAAGGTTAAGGGGGGAAATAGGAATCATAGAATTATATAAAGTTAGTGGTTCAAATGAACAGAAGGAAAGAGAAGGAAGGAAAAGAAAAGAGCAGGAAGTAAGAAGGAGGAAAACAAATGAAGGAAGAAGGAAAAAATAAGAAAAGACAAAAAGGAAAAAGAAATAAAAGAGGTTCTTCCAATCTGCTCTGCTACGGTGAGGGATGGAGTTACTCTGTCCAGCTATGGGGCCCCCAACACAAGAGAGACATGGACCTGGCTGGAGCAGGTCTAGAGGAGGACCACAAAGATGATCAGAGGGCTGGAGCACCTCTCCTTTGAAGACAGGCTGAAAGAATTGGGGGTGTTCAGCCTGGAGAAGAGAAGGCTCTGGGTAGACCTTATAGGTACATTTCAATATCGGAAGGGGACCTACAGAAAGGCTGGGGAAGGACTGTTTAGGGTAAAGTGCAATGTTTTTAAACTGGAGCAGGGTAGATTGAGGTTGGATGTAAAGTAGTTCCTTACAATGACAGTGGTAGAGTACTGGAACAAGTTGCCCAGGCAAGTGGGTGAAGACCCATCCCTGGAGACATTCAGGAAAAAAAAATAATACAAAGAAGTTGGGGTTTTTGTTTGTTTCTTTTTTAAGAAAACAGATAGAAGATAAAAGGTAAAAAAAAAAGAAGGGGGAAAAAGGAAAAGAGAAAGAGGGGGGAAAGAGGAATGAGAAGAAGAAAAAGGGGAAAATGAGTTAAAAAATAAAAGGAAAAGAAAGACTAAGAGCTTTAGGGATTATGCAGAAACATAAGAGAAAACTAAATTGCATTTTCAGGCAAAGAACTCTGATAGTTTCCTAATAACCACAGCAGGGACTGTTAGGGTTGTGTCTGTACATTTAATTTAGACTCTTGCATGCAGGTACTTCAAGATTTCAATTTTATGCCGTGTATCATCTACAGTCTGCCTGGGATATTCGGAAATGTGTTTCTAATTGCTTTCTTCATGCAAAAGAGATGCTGTAGATTGCCAACAGTAGACCTATTAATCACCAATCTAAGTGCAGCTAGTCTTTCTGCATACAATATTTATAAGTGTTTATATACCTCTGGCTAATGCTGGCAATCGATGACTGCTCGACAAGGCACGCTGCAGAGTTATCAGATGTCCAGATCTTTCCTGGAGATTTAGCCTGTAGCTGACCTTTATTCCAGATTATATTTGTGATGTAAAAGGAAAATTCCTTAAATGAGTTTTTAAAACATTTGCTTTCTCAGGGAACTGAAAAACTGTCTGATTGTGTATTTCCTGTAGACCTGAGGGACTTTTTATTACTGCCTGTCTGGTCTTTCAAATCATCATTAACTACTTAATGAGCAAATGTGATTTCTTCCTTGTCTTTGTAGTTCAAAAATGTATCACTATAAAATAAGCTTTATGTGAGCTGTGAGGTGGTGGTGCTGGTGGTGGGGAATGCAATTACTACATTAGTTTAATTGTATCTTCCCACACCCAGCGAGACCAAATGGGAGCCTAATCAATTTGCAAATAAATTCTATTCACATTTTACATATTTCTGGTTCTTTGAAAAAAAAAAAAAAAACCCAAAAGGACTCTAAACCCATTTACATTGTAAAGAGTGTATTCATCAGCTGCTGGTTAGACAACATCCAAGCATTCACTTTTTCCTTTCACAGTCCAGCTCAAAAAATGTTGTAATTCAGCAATGAGAACTACAGAGTCCTCTTTCATTTCCACTGAACTCTTGTGTGGAGAAGCAGAGCTGGCCAGATTATTTATTTCATTTATTTATTTACATAGCAATAAACTATGTGATGATATTCATCCTCTCCCCCCCACACACCTCTTTTTTTTCCCTGCTTGCAAATCATTTGTGAACCAACCCAAATGCTGTGACTGTATATCTCACAGGCATTTCCATGAACTTACTCCACTCTTTGAAACACTTGCATTCTCTTCCCTTTGAATAAGTGTCATTTTGTCTTCTTAGTGTGGGACTGGTCCCTTAAGACATTAGAGGACAAACACTCAATCAATCCAGAAGTAATTTTGTTTGCAAGAAGCCCTCGGCCCTTTCTATAATCAAAACCTGAGTGAAGAGTACTACATATATGGGAAAAACCCCAAAGCAGACCTGTTTGAAATTCTGCATGAAATACCCTAAACTTGACCTAAATTCTTGGGTTACTTTCTTGAGTTGTTCCTCTTGCTATTGCTTTTAAGCAGAAGTTTCAAGACCTTTACCTTCCAGACCCCTGTCATTTGGCTGGACTTCCCTGCTAGAAGACATACAAGCATAGAACTGTGAAGGCTGGAAGAAACTTTTGACATCCTGCTATAGAATCATTCAGGTTGGAGAAGACCTTTCAGATCATCAAGTCCAACCCTTAACCCAGCACTGCCAAAGCATGGCCCTCAGCACCACATCTACACAGCTTTGAAACCCCTCTAGGGATGGGGACTCCACCACTGCCCTGGGCAGCCTGTGACAACCCTTTTGGGGAAGAAATTGTTCCTCATGTCCAACCTAAACCTCCCTTGGGGCAATTTGAGACTATTTCCATGCTGCACTCAAACCCTCCACCACCTTTGGCAGGACAAGGAGCAGGTCAGGTTGGTTTCTTTTTACTGCTCCTTGCTTCTTACTCTGCTCTTCACGTGGGCCATTCCATTGTCAACAGCCCCTCAAGGAAGCTTCTTCCCTGGTGTGGGTCTCACATGAGCATCATCCCCCTGGTGCTGCCCCTGCTCTGGCACAGGACAGCTCTTCCCACAAGCGTGTCTCCAGCTATTTCCCAGTGACACCCCTTTCCCTGCACCTCCTCCTTGCCATTTCTCCAGTTTTCCTTGAGTCCAACCATTCAGCTTAGACCTTGGAATCCAATTACTGCTAAACCACTGCCACTAAACCACACCTATGTGGATTTGAAATACCTCCAGGGACAGTGACTCCACCACCTCCCTGGGCAGCCTGTTCCAATGCCTTTCTGTGAAGAAATTTTTGCTAATATCCAACCTGCATCTCCCTTGGCACAACTTGAGGGTGTTTACTTTTTTCTTGCCACTTGCTGCATGTGAGAGGAGATTGACCCTCACCTTACTCCATCCTCCTTTGAGGTAACTGTAGGGGGCAATGATACCTCCTCTCAGCCTCCTCCTCTGAAGACTAAGTTGCTGCATTGCTCTGGGAACATTCACATTTCCCTGTTTGTATGCAGCTTATGGTCAGAATTATGTAAAATCAGTTCAGGTCTGCAAAGGTAGGAAGCTATGGACATCTTGTGAAGAAAAAGAAGGGAAATGTATCTGGAGGTTACCAAGCCACAGTTGATACCTTTAAATCATATGTAAAGTTTCTGTGGTGGATGAAAAATGCAATGTCAATGCTATTTGCAGCTCAATTCAGCCTAAGCTTTGCTAGCTTTCTACTTTCAGAAAACTAGATTTGGGTTGTTTTTTCTTCTTTCTCTGTTCTACCTTAGAAAAATCAGGTAGGGACTTCAGTGATTTGATCCTCTCTGAATTCTACCCTCCGATGACAGCCAAGTTGTAATTACGTGAAGAGGCTAATGTTCAGCAGCAAGCTGTGCTTCAGTTGTGCCTTTCCTTTTGATCCTTAGGTAACTCATGGCAGTGGTAGGTAAAATCATTTTTCAAGCATAAGCAGAAAAGCCCCTGAGGAAGGAAGATGCTGTATAATCATGAGAGAAAATAGAGCACATTTTATGGAGGACACCGTGCAGACACAAAGGTCCCTCTCAAAGGAAACATAAACCCACGTTTTTAAGAATTTTGCTCCTTTGCATCCAAATTGGAAGTAATTCACAAGGATGCAGTCTTAGTACTGAAGAGCTGATGCCTGAAAAGCACTTATTTCTCTATGCAAGAACCCATTTGTGTGGTTCACAGGAATGGCAGGGGTTGGAAGGAATCTCAGGAAATCAGCAAGTCTGACCCTTCAGCCCAATCAGGATCACTTAGGGTAGGCCACACTGGAATCTATCCAGGTGGGTTTGGGAAGTTTCCAGAGAAGGAGACTCCACAACCTCTCTGGGCAGCCTGCTACAGTACTCCGGTGCCCCTACCGTAAAGGTGTTTTTCCTTATGTTGAGATGGAACTTTCTGTGTTCCAGCTTGTATCCACTGCCCCCTGTCATGTCCTAGGACAGCATTGAAAAGGGGCTGGCACTTTCTTCTTGACACCCACTTTTCAGATACTTATGAACATTAGTAACATCTCCTCTCAGTCTTTTTTTCTCCAGAATGAACAGCCCCAGTCTCTCAGCCTTTCCTTACCCAGCAGATGATCTAGTCCTTTCATCATCCTTGTAGCCTCTATTGGACACTCTAGTATATTCCTGCTCCTCTTGACCTGGGGAGGCCAGAACTGGACACAGTACTCCATATGTGATCTCACCAGGACAGTATAAAGGGTGAAGAGAACCTCCCTTGAGCTGCTGGACACACTCTTCTTAATGCACCCCAGGATACCATTGGCCTTCATGGCCAAAGGGCACATAAGGGATTGCACATCCAAGCCCAGCCACACCACTCCAGTATTACCAAGATGGTCAGGCCGATGTGCCACAGGGGCCACAAAATAAACATCTAAAAAAGGTGCTTCATGTACACAAATAAGCACCACTAAGACAGTGCATTGAGACAGCAAGTAAATACAACATTAAACACATAATTGACTTTAAACTCATAAATCTTAAACAGTGTGATTTATCTGCTTGAAGTAAAGTGATAGCTGAAGGGCCCAGTACTGAACCTAGGCAAGTCCCTCACTGATCCACCACGGCTCCTATAGCTGCACTGCAGAACCAGGAACCCCAGCACTGATCCCCACAGCAAGCCCCAGTCTGCAGGAAATAAAACCTCAGAATGTCACAGAATCACCACGGCTGGAAAAGACCTTCAAGATCACCAAGTCCAAACATTATCTAACTCTACAAGGGCCACTAGTACACCATATCCTTGGGCACCATATCTAGGTGGCTTTTAAATACATCCAGGGATGGTGATGCAACCACTTCCCTGAGCAGCCTGTTCCAGTCTTTGAGAAGCCTTTGGGTAGAGAATATTTTCCTAATACCCAAACTAAACCTGCCCTGGTGTAAGGTAAGGTTATTTCCTCCTGTCCTATCAGTTATGACTTGTGAGAAGAGACCAAGACCCATCTCTCTACAATCTCCTTTCAGATAGTTGAAAAGAGCGGGATGGTCTTCCCTTTGTCTTGTTTTCTTCAGACCAAATAATCATGAAAAGCATCTAATTGGAAAGGACCCTCAAAGACCATTTTGTCCAACCTCCCTGAAGTCAGCAGGAACATCTCCAAATAGATCAGGTTGCTCAGAGCCACATCAAGTTTGACATTTAATATTTCCAGGGATGGAGCCCTCCCCCATCTCTCTGAGTATCCTGTTTCACTATTTTACTACCCTCGTTGTAAAGGACTTCCTATATTCCAGCCTAAATCTACTCTTCTCCAGTTTCAAAACCACTACCTCTTATCCTCTCATTACATGCCTTCTAAACAGTCCCTTCCCTATTTCTTGTAGGTGGCCTTCCAGTATTTGAAGGGAGCCTACAGGAAAGCTGGGGAGGGACTATTTACACGGTCTAGTAATGTTAGGACGAGGGGGAATGGGTTTAAGCTGGAAGAGGGGAGATTTAGACTGGATGTTAGGAGGAAGTTCTTTACAGTGAGGGTGGTAAGGCACTGGAACGGGTTGCCCAGGGAGGTTGTGGATGCTTCCTCCCTGGAGGTGTTTAAGGTCAGGCTGGATGAGGCCTTGAGCAAGCTGCTCTAGTGGGAGGTGTCCCTGCCTATGGCAGGGGGTTGGAGCTGGATGATCCTTGAGGTCCCTTCCAACCTAAACCATTCTATGATTCTATGATTCAGATCATATCTGTTTCTTTTAGGTGTGGTTAACACCATCAGATTTAGTTCACGTTTTGGATGAAAAGCAAGATAATACCTGAAAAAAAGAATCAAAATGAAAAACTAAGCCTAAGTTTCCCTTCACTCTCAACCTGGTCTTAATATTCTTTTCAGTGTGCATCAAAACATCAAACCCTCATTCTTTTATTCAGTGGTTTGTATATAGTGCTCTCTTATGAACATGTATTTAGTGGCTCTTGCTGAAGCAAGCATCAGGACCTTTCAGAAAGGCAAGCAGCTTCCTCCCAGCTCCTACAAATGCATTCCTTGTAAACTGGTTTAATTTGTTTCAGCTTCAACATCTCCTATTGTGTTCTCAAGATATTCTTTTTCTGGTTTGTATACATTTGTTCAGCTTTGCTGCCAGGCACCTATCCACTGTAATGGAACACAATTATGCCCAGAACATTGTTTTTGTAATAATTCAGAAGTACTATTTAGCAAAAACTTGCAACCTTTTCCCCACATTCCTGTCATTTACCATTTCAGCAGATTGTTTAAATGCTCACTTCAGATTTCATCTCCACAATTAGAAAGACAGATTAATCACTAAACTATTGAAGTTAGAAGAGACTTTAAAGATCATTTCAACCAATGACTCATAATTCTACCACTACTGCTAAGCCACTACCACTAAACCATGTCCCTCAGCACCATATCCACATGTCTTTTAAATACCTCCAGGGTTGGTGACTCCACCACATCCCTGGGAAGCCTATTCCAATGCCTGATAACCCTTTCTGTGAAGAATTTTTTCCTAATATCCAACCTGAACCTCCCCTGGCCCAATGTGATCTGCCACTTGTTGCATGTGAGAAGAGATGAATGCCCACCTTGCCCCTAACTTCCTTGAGGTAGCTTTAGAGGGCAATGAAGTCTTTACTCAGCCTCCTCTTCTCCAGGTTAAACGGACCCAGCTCCCTCAGCCGTTCCTCATAAGACCTGTGTTCAAGTCCCTTTCCCAGCTTAGTTGCTCTTCTCTGGACAAGCTCCAGCACCTCAATGTCCTTCTTGTAGTGAGGCACCCAAAACCAAACATAGTACTCAAAGTATGGCCTTACCAGTGCTGAGTAGAGGGGAACAATTGCACCCCTAGACTTGTTGGCCACAGTATTCCCAATACAGGCCAGGATGCTGTTGGCTTTCTTGGCCACATGAGCACATTGCTGGCTCAGTGAACACTCCAAAGTCTTTCTCCACTGTGCAAGTCTCCAGCCACTCTTCCCCAAGCCTGTAACATCGTCTGTGGTTGTTGTGGCCCAAGTGCACCTGATTGGGTCTTGTTAGGTCTCATACTGTTAAGCTCACCCTTTTTTGCTTGGACATGATCTATCTTACAAAAGAAAAAAAAAGAAAGGATTTATCTACTGCTCCATCAGGAATTAAATCCATTAGGTATGCAGCTTCCTCAAAGGCAATAGCTAACCTAATAGTCTGGCCACATAAAATACTTTATTCAGATGACATTTTGGATTTTAGCAGAGTTAGCATTTATGAAAAGAAACCATTGCTTAGTGAATCTTTTAAAATGATCTGAACAGACTATTTATCATCTTCAGAAGTCTCTCACTGTTTGATTATGTTTCATTTAGACTTAAGTAAGGTCACTCTGGCCACTGAGAAAATTTTAACACTCCCTTCAATAACACATTCTCAAGAGCTATTGGAGTGGGATCTGGGCATCCTAGATCAATATGCTGAGGGTGACTATATAAGATTCAACAAGGCCAGGTGCTAGATCTGATGCTTGGGTCACAGCAGCCCCATGAGCTCTACAGGCTTGAAAACTGGAAGAAATTTCTGCCCCAAAAGGGTTCTAAAATGCTGCAGCTAACTCTTCAGGGAGGTGGTCGGATCACCATCTATGGAGGCAGAGATGCGGTGCTGGGAGACACGATTTTTGGTAGACTTAGATAGTGGTTGGACTTGATGATCTTAAGGTCTTTCCCAACTAAAACAATTCTAACATTCTATGATTACCAGCCCATGCAAATATAGAAAACTTGTTATCAGTATGTCAGCAGACATCTAAATATAAAAGTACCTGAGAGAGAGAGATGTGCTAAAATTGTGTCAAGAGAGAGGTGAAGGTTGCTTCAGGAAGACTGTCTATTTTTATGGCTATTGTCCACATATTTTTATGGGCACTGATAGCCTAAAAAGTCAACCATATCCTGGGCTGCATCAAAAAAAAACGTGTCCAGCATATTAAGAGAGGTGATTCTATCCCTCTGCTCTGCTCTGGGGACCTTACTTGGAGTACTTCATCCAGCTCTGGAATACCAAACAGAAGAAGGGCACAGATTTGTTGGAGTGGGTCCAGAGGAGGGCCACAAAAACGATCAGAAGGCTAGAACACCTCTCCTACAAGAGCAGGCTGAGAGATCTGGGGCTCCAGGGAGACCTTACAGGTGCATTTCAATATCAGAAAGGGATGTACAAGAAATCCAGGGAGGGACTGTTTAGAAGGTCTTGCAGCAGCAGGACAGAGGGCAATGGTTTTAAACTAGAGCAGAATAGATTTAGGTTAGACATTAGAGGAAGTTCCTCACAATAATGCTGGTGAAATGCTGGAACAGTTTTTCCAGAGAGATGGTAAAGGCCCCATCCCTGGAAATATTCAGGGTCAAACCTGATAGGGCCCTGAGCAACCTGATCTGGTTGGAGATGTCCCTGCTGACTTCAGGGGAGTTGGACAAGATGAACTTCAAGGGTCCCTTCCAGCCTGGTGTATTCTACAATTCTATGCCAGATATACCTTCCGTGGGTTGGCCTCATCCACTTTGCAGCTGAGACCTCTACAATGTGAAGTCAAGTGCAGGAAAAGGAAGTTTAGGAAACTAACTTCAAAGCCTTCAGCTTTCCTGAGCTGAACCAAAAGCTATCACCAGTTCCACTTTGAGCAGAAACCTCAGTGGCCCTTCTGTTTTTCTCTGGAGGGTATGCATGCTCTCTGAACCATGCAGTATAGCCAGAATGTTTCAGGAGAAGTGGGGAGTGGAGGCAAAGAACTGCTAATTAAATGATTGTCATAAATAAAACATGAGAATAAGCTACTATATT
Source organism: Tricholaema leucomelas (assembly GCA_013400475.1). Lineage (NCBI taxonomy): Eukaryota > Metazoa > Chordata > Aves > Piciformes > Lybiidae > Tricholaema lacrymosa > Tricholaema leucomelas. The sequence goes on from WAAF01015416.1 coordinate 475,681, forward strand.
TAAATCTAGAATATTATTTTCTTCCTGTTATGAATCTGCAATGAATTCTACCAAGGCATTAGGATTTCTGACTGGCTTGTCACTCCCCTTCAGCCATCTTTAAAATGGGTCAAAATGTAAATGCAGTCTCTTCTACATGTAACAAAGTCTTCCTCCAGCAGCTGAGTCACTGACAGGAAGAGCCTACTGCCTAGTCACAGTGAAAAGATTATTCTGAACTTTCAAGGTGGAAATATATTCTGTTTGGTGCTATAGACTCCGAGTCTGACTCTCAGTGTTTAGAACACTGTGTCTTGGTTTTGCTGGGGAAGATTCACAGGCCAGGCATGGGCTCCAGGCCATTAGAAGTTTGAACTTAGCTAGGGCATCTGACCCAAGCTGGGACACAGGTGTATCCCAGACCACAAATGCCACACAAAAGGGAGAAGTTTATCAAGGATAAGGTTTCCTTCTTTCCCACCATCCCTGGAGGGGCTTGCCCCTCAGGCTTCTCTTTTCCAGGCTAAACAGCTGCAGGTCTCTCAGTCTTTCCTCATAAGACAGATGTTCCATCATCCCTTTAGCCTCCGTTGGACTCTCTGCAATATTTCCCTGTTTCTCTTGTATGGGGAGACCCAGGACTGAACACAGTAAGACTACTTCCCAGATGCAAATGGAGCAAATCTTGCTTCCTGGCAGACTTACACACACTGCATCACTTTTGTTTTTCTTTTTTTGTACTCTGACTCAACACAGACATAGAAGACAACCATACCAAGAGTGAAATTAAGAACTCTACATTCAAACCCGTCTGTTGCTAGCCTTGATATGTGCAGGAGAGCCTCCAATTTCAAAGATAAATCATAAACGGTACACATACAAATCTTCATTTCATCACATCTTCTAAAGGCAGATAAACTGAATCGCATATCAATCACCATGCTCTGATCTCCTACTGAAATCCGTATTAATCACCATGTTCTGATCTACCGAATCCTCTATCAATCACCACATTCTGATCTTCTAAGCCTTTCATCATTTTAACACAGCACTGAAGCACTGGTGCCAAATGCTGCAATTTACAATATAGTGAAGCTGGGTAGTTTGGAGATGGTTTTTTTGGGGGGGGGGGGGTTCTTTCATAAGATACTCATCTCATTTGTATTTTTTTTTTATCTTATAATCTGTGTTCTGCTTGTATTAAAGACTTTGGGGACATTTTGTAATTACAAAGGGTGAAGAAAGTGTCTTAATAAGTACTGTATTTAAAGACAGGTAGTGGATGTACCCCACGAATACTCATGACTACAATTAACTGAAGGTGAAGTGTTTGATACTTTGCATGCTGTGTTAGCCTGGCCACTGAATAAAAAGGCAGAGAGGAATTCAGCTCGAGGTCAGCCCTTGCAGGATAGAGCAGGGACACTTTGTTGTGCGCTTTTTTGATGGCAAAGGCAAGATGCAGAGCTGGAAGCACTTCTCTCCCAGTTTGCTTTGCAAGATTTCGATACTCAGAGGCTTACAAGATAATTGACTCAAGGAAAATATTCAAAACTATTACTAAAGGTTTTGAACTATTATTATAATAAGTTCTTTACTATGAGGATGGTGAGACACTGGAATGGGTTGCCCAGAGAAGATGTGGATGCCTGATCCCTGGAAGTGTTTAAGATAGGCTGGACAAAGCTCTGAGCAACCTGATCTGCTTTGGGTTGTCTCTGCTGACTGCAGGAGTGTTGGCCTCCATGACCTGTAGAGGTCCTGTCCAACCCAGAGCATTCTGTGTTTCTATAATTATTACTGAATGTCTTGAGTTGGAAGGGACCCTAAGGATCCTTTAGTTCTAATGCCTGCTGTGGGCAGTCACCTTCCACCAGATCTGCTTGCTCAAAACCTCATCCAGTCTGGTCTTAAACCCATTCCAGTGCCTCATCACCCTCATAGTGAAGAACTTCTTCCTATTATCCAGTCTAAAACTAACCTGCTCTAGTTTAAAACCCTTGCCCCTTGTCCTATCACCATGTCTATAAATAGTCCTTCTTCATATCTATAAATAGAAACAGACCCAAATATGATACAATATACAAAAAGAGACAGGCAGCAGTCTGCAGGATATTCCAGTTGGCCAACTTGAGTTATCTAGTGCAAACAGCAGAACAGAGGGTTCTTTCTTTCATCAATTGCATAAAAAGCTTCTCCAGAGGCAGTTCGCAGCAGGAACATAACTCCAGCTTCTACTGCTGTAAAAATAGTCCCATAGGACTACCTAGCCAGGCTGGGAATATAATGGGACAGAAACAAAAAGCCTCAGAATTTGCTATTTAGAAATCTACAATTCTGATGAAACCCAACTAAAAAAAAATGATTATTAATAATAAAAACACCCTAAATAAATCAGTATGTGGAAGTCTTTGTCATCTCTCATTAGGAATAATCTTGAATATTAAGCTGGGAGTCATCTGCTGCAGACTTAACAGGTAAGCATCATTCTGGGATGTCTGGCTTATGGTTGTGTGCAGAAAAGAATCAGAACTGCTGTTTGTTGGGACATAAGCTTCATGATAATTACAATCACATCATGCCATTAATTAGAGGCTACACAATGATATTGCTGTTGCCATTGACAACCAAGCCTACAACCTGGGTTTGTTCGATACTAGCATTAGGAAACAGAAGTCTGTTCCCTGATTCATAGAATCATAGAATGTTTTGGTTGGAAAAGACTTCTAAGATCATTGAGGCCAACCATCGACCTAACCACCAATAAACCATATCCCCTACCTACCTCCCTGGGTAGCCTGTTCCAGTTTCTGATTGTTCTTGCAACAAAGAAACAGTTCCCAATATCAAACCTAAACCCCCCTGGCACAATTTCAGGACATTTCATCTCATCCTATCACCTAATAGCACAGAGAAGATACCCACCTCTACCTCTCTCCAAGGTCATTCAGGGAGTTGTACAGAGAAATGAGGTCTCCTTCAGACTAAACAATCTCACTTCCCTCAGCTGTTTCTCATAAAACTTATTCTCTAAACCCTTCACCAGCTTTGTTGTCCTTCTTTGGACATGTTCCAGCACCTCAATGTCTTTCTTGTAGTGTGGGGACAAAAACCAGAACACATTAAAAATTTGCCATGGTATAGCAAAGGCACAAAGGCTCTGAAGCTCACAGCTGACAAAAAAAAAAAAAAAAGAGAAATGTGCAAAAAAACATGTGGGCAAGTTGGCTTCTAAGTTTATGTTCGTGTACTAAGGAGACTCCTGTGGACAATTTACCTCCAAAAGGGAGTTGGTGCTGTCAACTTGCACTAGAGAGAGATCAAAATGGCCCTGTGGTGGCTGCAGGCTACTGCTCGGAGCTTTGTTTGGAAATGAAAGCAATTCCAGGATTCCAGTTCAAGGTTGATGAATTTCAACTGTTCTTTAGAGACTAGTGCCGTAACTCAGAGGAAATATTTCCGGCTGCAGCCCTCAGTTTTTCTTTTGCCCATGAAAATGGCAGGCTGTGTTTGTTTCTGGAGTGATAAACCCAGCCTGACGCTTTGTGTTGCTAATGTGGTGCCAATCAGCGGCAATGCTCTGTGGATTTGGGCTAGAGCTTCTTGATTGGAATGGGGCTACCTGGGGGAGGCTTGTCCCCTTTCACATCATTTCAAAGGTGGATAGCAGAAGTCCATTATCTACAGCCTGTTCTTCTGCACTCCAGTGATTTCCCTCACAAAGCAATTGCTATAATCACAGAACCTCCTGGTTGGAAAAGAATTTAAGATCATTGAGTCCAGTCAGAAGCTCACATCTCCCTGTACACGACTCACTGACCGTGTCCCCAAGCTCCTCATCCAAATATCTTTTAAAAACCTGCAAGAACGATGACTCCAACATCTACCCAGGCAGCCTGTACCAGGGCTTGAAGAAGAAATTCTTGCTAGTACACAATCTAAACTGAGTCTTGTGAAACCTGAGGCCATTTCCTCTGTCGTAGCTTGAAGCCATGAGCTACCCAGGCCTGGAGTACGGAAGTGACTCTTACTCCTTTTGAAGAGTAAGAATGAAAACACTGCTCACTGATTAGAAGTCTAAAGAGAGATTCTACTTACAAGTGCATATATGTCACAGGCAATCAGGTAGAACGGATTCATCCACAGCCTAAGCCAAACCTATCTGACTAAAACCATCTGGAATCCTCCTCCTCTTCCACCCTCAGCAGGCCTGAGAGTAGGCCGCACCCTCCCCGTCCCTCTGCCCCTCTATCTTAGGCCTCACCCCACAAGGCCTCAGCCGGCTGCCTGGCGCAGCTCAACATTCTCTGCCAGCTGGAAGCCATCTCCCTCACGCAAACCATGAGATGAGAAGGAAGGCATGCTCTTCCCAAAGTGAGGTCTGAAGGGAGGAGAGGAGAAGGGAAATAGAGCCATATCGGTCGGCACTGCCTTATAAGCTGTGATACCAGAAAGCGGAGTCGAATATTACATCCCGGGATGCCCGGGTCCGTCCTCTGGCACGGGTCTTGGTCTCTGTAGTTTTCTTAGGGGAACCTGGGACCCCTCAAACTACAACATCCTCTCAGCCTAGCACTTGTTACCTGGGAGAAAATGCCAGCTCCCACCTGACTACAACCTCTTTACAGGGAATTGTGGAGAGCGATGAGATCTGCCCTCACCCATCTCTTCTCCAGGCTGAACAACACAACTGGCTTCTTCAGCACTTGTGTTCAAGACCTCTGTGATGCTTTGGGTGTTCCCTGCCCCCCTGACTTTGGAAAATCACCCAGACTAGACTCAGCAGCTCTGGAAATTGAATGAAGCTTTCTATTTACAGCTTAGCACAATGTACAAGCAGATATTTACAACCTGTACAGAAATAGACAAGGTAAAAGGAAATACAGAAACACAACAGCCCTCCCAGAAACCTGAGTCCCCAGGAGGGGCTCCCAACCACCCTTCCACCTTTCCCCTACCCCTCTACCTTACCCTAGATCTTGCCTTATGTTTAAGGCAGTTTTGAGGGCCAGCCAGGGAGGTTAGGAAGCAGATGGATTAGTCACACAGATGACAGAGACAGAGAAAGAAGTTCAGCCCAAAGGCCAGACAGCAACTCTGTTATCTGTATTTATATTCTTGTTCTTATACATCTCAGCAAGCCTAGGAGTGAAGCTGACATCACCATTGTTTCCTTTTCACAGCCTGTGATCTAGTTTTTCTCACCAAAACACTCCAGCTATGCTCAAAGTAGCACAACCTCTCATCAGCCTCATTGCCTTTCTAAAGGGCCATTTTTTTTATTATTATTATTATTTTTAAGTAACCTGCATGGGTTAGGAGGGGATAGATTTTTGGTAATATATGAGGAACTTCCTGATGTAAGGTTAGAAGATCATTGAATTTTGTCATCTTAAATGAGTTTGATCTCTGTCAGACAGAGCTATCTCCCACAAAACTGTTTAATTCTGCAAGAGAAACGGTGCTTTTATTACTTTTCATCTTCCTCCCTGATCCTGAAAGCTTTGCCATTTTCATTTATGACCCTCCTATTTCACATGTCTTTTGTCAGATTACAAATCTCAGCTGAGTTATTGCTGCTTTCATCAATATCAGTGAAGATTTCTGTGGAACAATACTTCCCAGTTCTGTTAAACCTCCCTGGAATCCATTTTCCGAAACATGTTTCTGTGTTTTTATAACCAGTTGGGTCATTAAGGAATTGAGAGAGGATTAAAAAAGAGATGGGATCAAAAAAGCCCCACTCTTTCGGCACCAAGAGTTGTAGTGATGCTTTCACTGGGAAACCCCTGAGCACTGCCTCAGTTGGGCAGTCTCCTCTCTGAGCATTGTAAAGGATCTTTGGCTAAAATATTGCTCCTGATGGTTTCATACGCATGAGTAATGCAGACCGTGAGTGAAGCGAGTGATACCCCAATGAACTGGACAACAGTAATGAAATGTGTCTATATTAGGACACAGAAGCCCAGGAGGATAACGCTCACCCACACACACACTTGTTTTAATACAAAGTATAAATTAAACTGCAGCGTATTTCTACATGTGAAATCCTCTGGATAGTAAGGATTATTAGCTTTGGAGGATATGTCTGCATAAAAAAGTAGCAGTGTGGGAAGCACACTTTGCTGGAGTTGATTAAATTGGAGTACATGTATCCCTAGTCCCTGGAAGGATTGCAGCAATCCCACTGGAATCCCTACTGCTACATCTCAGAATTATAGAATTGTTTCAGTTGGGAAAGACCTCCAAGATCATCAAGTCCAGCTGTTGAGCTAACACCACCATGGCCACTGAACTACGCCCCAAGGTGCCATGTCCACACGTTTCATTAACACTCCCAGGGACAGCAACCACACCACCTCACTGGGCAGCCTGTTACAGTGCCTGACCACCCTTTTCAGTCAAGATATTTTCCCTAACATCTATTCTAAATCTCCCTTGACACAATTTAAGGCCATTTTGTCTCATTCTGATACTAAAAGAAGACACCAACCCCCACCTCACTGCAACCACCTCTCAGAGAGTTGTAGAGAGCAATGAGGTTTCCCCTCAGCCTCCTCTTCTCTAGACTAAACAATTCCACTTCCCTCAGCTTCTCCTTGTAAGACTTGTTCTCTATATAAGTTTTCTCTTGGTCTTCCTGCAATTTACAGCAGATAGATTAAATCTGTCACAGGGCACGTCCATAGCCTGTGCTTCAAACCTGCCTTTGCCAGCTACACAGAGATGTAGTGAATGTAAAAGAGAAGAAACTGTTTTTTTACCAGAAGCAAATGCATGTCCACTGTTTCCTGGCAGGTTTAAGTGCTTGTGCACCAGGGACGGTGACCTGCATTAGCTGGTACTATTGACCCTCCTTTGCATTGCTCACACAAGAGTGGGCATTGCAAAGAGAAAGGGGTAGCCTTTCCTGAGTGTCAAGATGATGTGTCAGGTTCAATTTTGTTGGGTAAAAAAGCCCACAGTCTCCAGGGAATAAGCTTCTGCTCTGCAGAAATTTGTCCCTAACTCCTCTTCTGAAGTAGCAAATTTAGCTTACTGCTTCTGTTTAAGGTAATATCCAGAACTGAAAAGAAGATTTTGTAGTTAATTGAGTGCCATCTTTGGCTGCTCCAAGCACTGAATCTCAAAATCTCCTTCATCTTTGTATTAAATGGTTTAGGTTGGAAGGGACCTCAAGGATCATCCAGCTTTTCTTGTTCCTGCAGTTCCCAATAAAACCTCATCCAGTTCTTGAATCCATATTATTCAAGCCAAAGCAATCTTGGGTGAACTCTGATTTCAGCCTAAATAATTTACTGTCTAACAATCATGGCCTTTTCAGTCTTCCTTTATCAAGTTTATTCTAGACATTCCACCAAAAACATGTTCTTTGTTCCTTTGATTATCTCTGTAATTCTTCCTTTGTTGGAGAAGAGGACCTCATTGCTCACTACAACTGGCTGAAGGAAGGCTGGAATGAGGTGGGGGCCAGTCTCCTCTCCTTAGTATCATGTGATAGAATGAGAGGAAGTGACCTGAAATTGTACTATGGGAGCTTTAGGTTGGATATTAGAAACAATTTTATTATGGAAAGAGTGGTCAGGCATCGGAACAGGCTGCTCAGGAAGGTGGTGGAGTGACTGTCCCCAGAGACTTTCAAGAAATGTGTGCACATGGCACCTGGGATCATGGTTTAATGACCATGATTGTGTTAGGTCAACAGCTGACCTTGGTGATATTGGAGGTCTTTTCCAAACAAAACAATTCTATGACTCCATTGAAATTTTTATGTCTCCAAGCAGCCAATATTTTTCCCCACCTCTGCAGAAATAGGTCTGGTTTACATGCACTAGGATATAATTTGCCCTTGTATGAGTGTCTCATAGCCCTCCTACAGATCAACAGGTGGGAACAAGTCCTATTCCCTAGTCATTTCCAAGGGGAAAACATCCAGTCTATAGGAGAATTTATTGCTGTTACTTTCAAAGACTGTGCTCGCTAATTTTGTACTTTCAAATTTCTTCCCATTTTATTAAACCAGGCTTCAAAGTTTATCCACTTTTTGTGTACTGCAGTCCAGTTTTGCCCTGCACTGAAAACACTTCTTATTTGCAAATTGTTTTATTTCTTTCAGCATTCTTTTCCTTATGTTTCTCCCCGGATCATTACTGACTTTTGTAAAGTTATATAAAGTGAGGCCAAAGCTGTTTCTTAAGGAACACCATTTATGATCTCCTTTCAGACATAGAATCATAGAAACAACCAGGTTGGAAGAGACCTCCAAGATCATCCAGTCCAACCTATTGCCCAGCCCTATTCAGTCAACCAGACCATGGCACTAAGTGCCTCATCCAGGCTTTTCTTGAACACCTCCAGGGACAGTGACTCCACCACCTCCCTGGGCAGCCCATTCCAATGCCAATCACTCTCTCTGGCAAGAACTTACTCCTAACATCCAGACTATACTTCCCCCCGGCACAACTTCAGACTGTGTCCCCTTGTTCTGTTGCTGGTTGCCTGGCAGAAGATACCAACCTCCACCTGGCTACAGCCTCCTTTCAGGAAGTTGTAGACAGCAATGAGGTCACCCCTGAGCTTCCTCTTCTGCAGGCTAAACAACCCCAGCTCCCTCAGCCCTCATAGGGTTTGTGTTCCAGGCCTCTCCCCAGCTTTGTCGCCTTCCTGTGGACACGTTCCAGTACCTCAACATCTCTCTTGAATTGAGGATCTCAGAACTGGACACAGAACTCAAGGTGTGGCCTGACCAGTGCCAAGCACAGAAGAATAACCTCCCTTGTCCTACTGGCCACACTGTTCCTGATCCAGACCAGGATGCCATTGGCCCTCTTGGCCACCTAGGCACACTGCTGCCTCATCTTCAGCCTACTATCCACCAGTACCCCCAGGTCCCTTTCTTCCTGGCTGCTCATATCTGACTGAAGACAGCTCCTCATCCTCATAATTTCTGCTAATCCCCACCTTCTCCTGCTCTACTAGTAATTCCACGTGTGTTATCGTAAACTTCACCAAAGTGTAAGGCTGATGGGATCAATCACATCCTTTGTCTAGAATGTAGGTTATCTTCTCAGAGAAATGTACCAGTTGAATCTGCTACAATATACTTTTGTTAAGCCCATGCTCTATTTTATGCCATTTTCTTTTGATCTCCGTGGTTTTAATTATATTTTTTTCCCTGAAGAGCTCTTCTAAAGCCTTGCATTACAATGAAGTCACAAGTTAAGGGCTGCAGTTATCCACATTCCTACTCTCCTGCTGGCCCACACTTTCCTAAATACAGGCTCTATATTTTCTAGTCATCTGTTTTATAATACTTGCTGGATTTATGAACAAGTATTGCTCGATGACCCAAAAGTTGTAGGACACAGTAGTGCATTTCTGGTTTGAGCCCTTTATACACTGTCCTTATCATCTGCTGACATTTATTGGGAACTCTTGAACAAACGAAAGACCGCTATGGAAAGTAAGGCTCACACATGCACAGGCATGTAGTGTACAGAGGACCATGGGTATGACAGCAGTTGACAGAACTTTGTCTGAGAATGATGTGGGCAGAAATGTGAAACTGGTCTCTGCAAAGTGGGTTGGACTGATGTGCCTCAACAGAGCCACAGAGTGCCAGGGTGGAAGGGACCCCAAGGATAGTCTAGGCCAACCTTTCTAGTTAATAGTATAGTTGAAATGAGATGGACCTTTACCTGACTGCTCAACCAATAGGGAGGTTAAACCAATGTGAGCTTTCATTCCTGACACTGTAGAGGATGCTTTTCAGCAGCAGATGTTGCTGGGCTGCTGGCACTGTTAACTGAAAGCACAGAATATTTAGATTAAAACTCAGAGAAGATCCTATGGCACTAATACAGCTTCTACTGCATCTCAAAAAAACAAATAGTAAAACATTGAGAATGCAGTTTGGGTTAGTCAAACCTCAGCTAGGAGACAGGAGAAGTGGAGCATGTTTTGAAACTAGAGCAGAGTAGATTTAGGTTAGACACTGGGAGAAAGTTCTTCTCAAGGAGGATAGGGAAATATTGGACCAGGTTGCCCAGAGATATGGCAGAGGCCCAATCCCTGGAGACACCCAAGGTCAAACTTCATGGGCCTCTGACCAATCTGATCTAGTTCAAGGTGTCCCTGATCACTGCAGTGGTTTGGATAAGATGATCGAAGAGTGTCCCTTTCAGCCCAACGCATGCTGTGGCTCTGTGATCTCCAGATTTGAAGATTACACTGAGGTGGTTTTTGGTGGGTTTAGTTTTGGGTTTTTAGAGGGTATTTTTTGTTTGTTTGTTATTCTCTGAATAAGGTGGTGCTGGGATGGAAATCGATAGAGACTGGACCTGCTGGTGCAATTAGACATAAAGATTATAAGGCTTGGGACAACATTTGTGTCTCTAAGAAGAGTTCACAAGTATTTAGTTCAAGGAGGAGATGGAGGCTGTAATGAAAGACAGACTGAACTTCAGCAAGAAGGGAGAATACCTTTGAAGCTGTAAGTCAATATAAGTGTAAAATTAGAAAGATAATTCTAACAGACCTAGATAAATAACGTTTTGATCCAATTTAAACAGAACATGAAATACCAGCAAAGGTACTCCCAGTAGGAAGAAGCAGAGGAGTGCAAATGTGATAAATGGAGCAAGATGGCAAGGGACATGATGCCATTCTCACATGGGACAGGCCAAGATCTGCTTTTCTCGGAAGAAGGTGGCTTTCACTGGAACGTCTTGCTGAGATGTGTGCTCGTGCCTGCATTGGAGCTTATTTCCGTTACTTGGTCTCCTCCAGGCTTCACCAGAAACCTAACATGCTGAGAGAGCAGAGGCAAGAGAGAAAGCACTACTCTCTAGAGGACAACAGAAAAACCTACTGAACTAAGCAAGGGAGGAGAAGAATCTGTTGGAGAGGGTCCAGAAGAACGCCACAAAGATGAGCTCTGCTGAAGCACCTCTCCTACTAGGACAGGTTGAAGGAGTTGAATCTGTTCAGTCTGGAAAAGAGAAGGCTCTGGGAAGACTTGTAGCCTTCCAGTACCTGCAGGGGGCCTACACAAAAGCAGAGGGACTTTTTACAAGGGCTTATAGTGATAGGATGGGAGATATGGTTCTAAAATACAGCAGGGTAGATTTAGGTTGGACATTAAGAAGTTGTTCTTTACTATGAGGGTGGGAAGACACTGAAATGGATGGCCCAGAGAAGTTTTGAACACCTTATCCCTGGAAGTGTTCAAGACCAGACTGTGTGAGGCTTTGAGCAAGCTAGTCTAGTGGGAGGTGTCCCTGGCCATGTCAAGTGCCCTCCAACTCAAGCCATTCTATGATTCCATGATTTTTTCTGTAAGTATTGAGAAGCCTGAACTCTTATGCAAACACACCAGTCATCTGAAGTGGCTCACACAGTAAACAACACCCTCACCCTTTGCAGTTGGAGACAAGAGTGACTGCTTTCACTTGAATGCTTAGCCAAACTGCATCTACATTTGCCCACCCTTCACACAGCCTCCCTTCCCCATTTCCTTGTCTTCACAAACAAGGAGATGGAGGATCAGAGCAACGAGTGCCCTAGCAACAAACTGCACCAGCACATAAATTACACTTTCTAAACTCTTCTGTATCCCATCTCCAGAAAGCTTTACCTTGTTCTTGCAGGACTTCTATGGATGATTCAAAGACAATTAGATATAAGGCACAAGTCACAGTGGGGATGAACAGATGATCTTAGGGGAAACAAAACCAGTTTGTACTCTGTTTTCTTTCAGAAAGAGGAAAAATTCAGGATGTGACCATACTTGGAGGAGTGAAAGCTTTTGAAGGATGCCTGATTGCAGCCAGATTCCTCTGCTCAGCTAGGTCTACAAAGGAAAAGACTACCTACATTTTTTGTTTCCTAACAGGCAAACAACCACAACATGCAATTGTAACATCTAACATTTCCAGCCTGTATTTTAACATGGCCCTCTTACATCTGTTTTTCTCCTGCACCAGCACTGTCCTCTTCCTTAAATATCTCTTTTCCCTTGTAGACTTTACCTCTCTAATGCACTTATATATAGCAATCACATCCCATCCTTGGTCTTCTCTCTGTTGTAATAATGTTAAGCATTCACACACCATTTTTTATGTCTGGAGCTCTGCAGAGACATTATGAGTTTCTTCTCACAGAGAAGATGGGCAGATAAACTATATGAGAGTTTTCATTTTGTCACTTTTTGGCTCTTTATGCATATGTGTGATGAGATCATTCAGGCAGAAAGCTGAAGCTGTCACATTACAGAGAAGCATCACATTCCAGCCAAGAGAATTCTCAAGGACCAAACAGCATCCCAGGAGACTGCCTGGATCAACATCCATTTTCAGCTTGGTTTTGCTTCATATCATTTTTTCCCTCCTAATAAACATATTAATGTCCACGGTGGTCTTAGGTTGATGGTTTGAGTCAGTGATCTTAGAGGTCTTTCTCAACAAAACAATTATAGAATCATGCAATTGGCCATTAAACTGTGTCCTGAAGTGCCATGTCCACATGTTTCTCTAGCATCTTTAGGGACAATAACTCCACCACCTCCCTGAGAAGCCTGTTCCAATGACTGATCCCTATTTCAGTAAAGAATTTTTTTCTAAATATCCAATCTAAACCTCCCATGGCACAATTTCAGCCCATTTCTTCTGATTCTGTCACCTGATTCTATGATTCTGTATGTGTCTCGTAGTAGTCCATAATCTGATCTATTAAAGAAGCAACATTTTAGTAAGACCAGTGATATTAAATTTGCTTGAAGCAACATTTTAGCAGGAAGAGTCTTATTAAATATATTTATTGCATATAGAAGAAAAACTAAAACTAGATACTCCTTTTGTATGAGGTTTTGATACTTTGGCCACACTACTGCTCACCAATCCAGGGGTCACAGCTGAGCATGCTTTGTTTTGAAAATCTTGGAGGATCTTATGCTTAAGATTTTTTAAATAGGATGATGATAGCCTTTCCAAAACCAGAGGGATGTGTCTGAAGAGACTGAAGGAATATGTATTAAAAAGTAATGAAGAAATGAGATATATCTGATTGCTTCCCAGAAAATCTTGCAAACAGCACAAAGCCCATGTGAAAAAGTAGCAAGATGTCTGGCTAGTTTTCAGATGCATAGCAGGGAACATGCAAATCTTCAGTGCTCAAAGAGCTGGAAAAATGAAAGGAAGGAATCAGATCTGACACAAACAAAAGACAGAAGCAGAGCCTTTCTTTCTAAAGCTATTCAGTTCACATAAATACAACCTAGCAAGTCTCCATTCAATGAGAGTCCAAGCAAAATCAGTGTTAACTACCAGTTCCTCAATAAAAGGGCTATGTCAACAAAAATACTGACCACCATTACTGTAGGTGTATTCATGCTTTTTCCTTCCTCTTTTCCCCGTGATGGAAGTCGGTGAGACAAGAGAGAGAAAGGCTCCAAACTGTGAAGAAAAAAAAAACAAAACAAAAAGGTGATATTTCTAGTATCAACTGCAGTGTAGCTTCAAGAGAAGTAAGACAAAAAAGCTGGAGAGACTAATTATATATCTATATGGAAAGAGACTATTTATAAGGGTCTGTGGTGACAGGACAAGGAGCAATGGTTTCAAACTAGCGCAGAGTAGATTTAGATCAGACACTAGGAAGAAGTTCTTCACTATGAGGGTGCTGAGACACTGGAATGGGCTACCCATAGAAGTTGCAGATGTCTTATCCCTGGAAATATTGAAGACTAGGCTGAATGAGGCTTTGAGTAAGTATATCTAGTGGGAGGTGTCCCTGCCTATGGCAGAAGGTTTGGAACTAGATGACCTCTAATGTCCCTTCCAACTCAATCCATTCTATGATTCTATATGCATTCTAAATGTGGAGAAAGAAATGAATTTATTAATCTGCATCAAAAATTATAATGAAGATGCCTAAAAGGAAGAGATGAAGATTGTCCAGTAAAAAAACCACCTCTTAACTTTATATTAAGCAGCAATCAATAGGTTGCTATAAAAATGAAAAAAAAATATATACTTAGTACAGTCCAGCAACTTTGTTCTTAGTCAAAGACCTTTCAATAGTTTCATTAATAATGCAGATGATGGGATGTGGCATATGTTGTGAAGTTTATAGACAGTGACTAATGCTGGGAGAACAATGGAGGACAGGGTGGAGGAGGGAAGCGATGATGCCTCTGTATTTGGCACTGGTGAGGCCACACCTTGAGTACTGTGTCTAATTTTGGACATTGAGGTGCTGGATCGTGTCCAGAGAAGGGCAGAAAAGCTGGTGACGGATCTGGAGGACATATTTTACGAGGAGTGGCTGAGGGAACCAGTGTTATTTAGTTGGAAGAAGAAGAGGGTAAGGAGAGAGACCTCATTGCTCTCTACAAATTCCTGAAAGGAGGCTAGATTGAGGTGGGGGTCAGTCTCTTCTCCTTAGTACTAGGGGATAGAAACAGAGAAAACAGCCTGAAATTGTGCCAGGGGAGATTTAGCTTGGATAATAGGGATTATTTTGTTTCCTGTAAGAGTGGTCAGGCATTGGAACAGGCTGCTTGAGGAGGTAGTGGAGTCATTGTATCTGGAGATGTTCAAGAAATGTATGAATATGGTACTTCGGGACACAGCTTAATGGCTGTGGTGGTGTTAGGTTGAAGTCTGCACTCAATGATTACAAAGGTCTTTTCCAACCCAAACAATTCAAATTTCATTGGCAAATTTGATAAATAGCTTGGGAAAAAAAGAGCAGATTGCATTGCAATGGAAGCACAAGCATGAGGCACAACACTTATGAGTAATCAGGTTGCACAAATGTGAGATCACATTGCATCAGGAATGGTGTGGCCAGCAGGAGCAGGGAGGTCATTCTGCCCCTGTACTCTGCACTGGTTAGACCACACCTTGAGTACTGTGTTCAGTTCTGGGCCCCCCAGTTTAGAAGGGACATCGAGATGCTTGAGCGTGTCCAGAGAAGGGCGACGAGGCTGGGGAGAGGCCTCGAGCACAGCCCTACGAGGAGAGGCTGAGGGAGCTGGGATTGTTTAGCCTGGAGAAGAGGAGGCTCAGGGGTGACCTTATTGCTGTCTACAACTACCTGAGGGGTGGTTGTAGCCAGGAGGAGGTTGCTCTCTTCTCTCAGGTGGCCAGCGCCAGAACAAGAGGACACAGCCTCAGGCTGCGCCAGGGGAAGTTTAGGCTCGAGGTGAGGAGAAAGTTCTTCACTGAGAGAGTCATTGGCTACTGGAATGGGCTGCCCAGGGAGGTGGTGGAGTCGCCGTCCCTGGAGCTGTTCAAGGCAAGGTTGGACGTGGCACTTGGTGCCATGGTCTAGCCTTGAGCTCTGTGGTAAAGGGTTGGACTTGATGATCTGTGAGGTCTCTTCCAACCTTGGTGATACTGTGAGACTGTGATACTGTGAGATGAGCAACAAGTGGGTAAGTAACAGCTGAGTTTAAACAGGTATGAGGATTATGGGGAAAAAAAAAGTGTAGTTCAGCAATGTGGGGCTAATAAAAGGGACACACATAAAGTGCCACAATCTACAAGCAAGAGTATAATCAGAACTACATGAAGTAGTACTTTCTCTGGGCTGTGTAAAGTCTTTGTGATTGCATCTCCTTTGAACATTTTAAGAACGATGCAGAGCAGAATCCAAGGGGAAAAAAATAAGGTTTAAAACACCTGAGCTACATGGAAAAAGAGACCCTATCTGGAGTACTGCATCCAGTTCTGGAGCCCCCATTACAAGAAGGATGTGGACGTGCTAGAGCATGTTCAGAGAAGGGCCACGAGGATGATCAGGGGGCTGGAGCAGCTCTCCTGTGAGGACAGACTGAAAGAGTTGGGGGTGTTGAGTCTGCAGAAAAGGAGGCTCCAAGGCGACCTTATTGTGGCCTTCCAGTATCTGAAGGAGGCCTACAAAAAAAAAATGGGGAGAGACTTTTTAGGATATCAGGGAGTGGCAGAACTAGTGGGAAAGGAGTGAAGCTGGAGGTGGGCAGGTTCACACTGGATGCGAGGTGGAAGCTGTTGAGCATGAGAGTGGTAAGAGCCTGGAATGGGTTGCCCAGGGAGGTGGTTGAGGCCCCATCCCTGGAGGTGTTTAAGGTCAGGTTGGATGAAGTTCTGGCCAGCCTGATCTAGGGTAGGGTGTCCTTGCCAGTGGCAGGGGGGTTGGAACTAGATGATCCTTGTGGTCTCTTCCAACCCTGACTGATTCTATGATTCTATGAAATGAACCCACTCCATCCCCAGAAAAAAAGAAGGAGGTAAAGAAGATATGATGACAGTTATTGGAGTGATATATAAAGGATAAATCAAGAACTGTCATAAGACAAGTAGAAAGTACTCAAAGGAAAAGCCTTTTTTTTTTTCAGCTTGATACCTGAACAGTAAATAAAAGAGCAAGGTCGTTAGACACTGAAGAGGAGATCAATATTGAAAAAAATATTGGTAGGGGCCATAAACTATACAAGCATTTTAGCATATTTTCATTAAAGATGATGTAAAATAAAGGCATAAAAGTAGGGTCACTATAAAACAGAGGCTAAAGTGAGGTGAAGCAGGAAAAAAAAAAAATCAAAGGACTTCAGCTAATATATTGATGTGCCTGAAACACATCCATCCAAATACGAGATATAATGTGATGGCCATAGCAAATACACCATTTACACTTAATAGGAAACAAAAGTATAGTGGTAAATTTCAATCAATCTGTCTTGAAAGAAGCAATAATCAAGGATATAGAAATAAGGGAAAATGATAAAATCAAATCAAAACAGACTAAAATACATTAGAATAACCAAAATACTTTCTAGAGTATATTTGGCCTTTAGAAGTATGTTAGGACACTGCATAGGAAATGACATAGAAAATATGGCTTAGTTCTGGCTACTCTACAAGGGGCTGGAAAGAGGTTAATGTGAGTATCCTCAAGGACTGATTTCATAGTCAATCTTATTCCACAATATTTATGTTAGTGAACTCAGCAAAAGAGGTATGGAAGGACTTAAGTAACAAGCTGACAAGACAAAGCTTGTGAGCATTGCCCTACAATAAACCACTGATAATTAAAAGGGATGAAATGCTGCAGTGAATGGCAGAATGGGGTGGATGGGATATGAAGGGAGAAGAGGGAATGGCATTAGTTTGAGGAGAAGATGCAAGTGATATGATTCTATAGAGATCATGAGGAGTGGCTGAGGGAGCTGGGGTTGTTTAGTATGGAGCAAAGAAGGTTGAGGGGAGACCTCACTCCTGAAAGGAAGTCACAGTGAGGTGGGGGTTGGTCTCTTCTTTCTAGCATCAGGTGATAGAATGAGAGGAAACAGCTGAAATTGTGAAATTGCTCTGGGAGGTGATCTGCTGGAAAACAGCCCTGTGGAGAAGGACCTGGGAGTCCTGGTGGGCAACAACCTGTCCAGGGGACAGCAATGTGCCCTCGTGGCCAAGAAGGCTGATGGGATTCTGGGCTGCATTAGGATGAGTGTACCCAGCAGATCAAGGGTAGTTCTCCTCCCACTCTGTTCTGCCCTGATGAGAGCTCACCTGGAATATTGCACTCAGTTTTGGGCTCTCCAGTTCAGGAGGGACAGAGATCTGCTCTGAAAAAATCCAATGGAGGGCTATGAAGATGATTAAGGAGCTGAGGCACTGCCCTGTGAGGAGAGAACGAGAGACCTGGGACTTCTTGGTCTGGTGAAGAGAAGACTTAGAGGGGATCTAGTCAATGTTTGTAGGAGGGCTGGGTGTCAAGAGGGAGGGGACAAACTCTTCTCAGTTGCACCCTGTGATAGGACAAGGGGTAATGGATGTGAACCAGAGCACAGGAAGTTCCACCTCAACATGAGGAAGAACTTCTTTACTGTAAGGATCATGGAGCACTGGAACAGACTCCACAGAGAGGTCATGGATTCTTCTTCTCTGGAGACTTTCAAGACCCATCTGGGTGTGTTCCTGAGTGACCTGCTGTGACAGAGGGGTTGAACTCAATGGTCTCCAGAGGTCCATTCCAACCCCTAACATCTGTGATCCTGTGAACCTGTGTTGGGGAAGGTTTATATTGGGTATCAGGAAAATTTTTCATACTGAAAGGGTAGTCAAACTTTGGAACAGGTTGCCCAGGGAAGTGTTGAAGTCACCATCCCTGGAGGTGTTCACGAAACATCAACATCACACTTTGTGACGTTGTTTGATGTCCATGGTGGTCTTAGGTCAATGATTGATCTCCATGATATTAGAGATCTTCAGAACTGAAACTATTCTATGACTCTATATTTCTATATTGAGCATAAGGCACAGAGTATGGGGTACTGCTAAAACGTCCTTTGGAGCTCTGTGTGGGCAGCTCTGCTGATCCATATTCCAAAACATTACGAATTTAAGCTAACAAAATTGAAGTGGGTGCACAGAACAGCTTCTAGGATGATCAGGCAAATAGAGAGCTTATCTGAGAAGAAGAGAAACTATTTAACAAATGAAGGCTGAGAGGGAATATAATTGTTTTCCATAAACACATCAAGGAGGTAAACACCAGGGAAAGAGAAGAGCTATTTAAGCTAACGGCCAGCATTGGCACAAGAACAAAAAGGTAGAAGGTGGACATAAATAAGGTTAGTCTGGGAGCATGATTTCTAACCATCAGAGGAATGAAATTGTGGAGAAGCACTAAGGGGCAGGAAATCAAGCTATTTCACAGTGAAGTTTTATTGGTTTGTGGAGTTAACGTGTAAGGTGGCTGCTTGGGACTGCAGGGGGATTTAATTCAATGAGAAAAAGAAATCCTTTCAGTCCTGTATCTCATAAAAAATAGAGAGGTCTCTGTAGAGTGAGCTGAACATGCATGTATAAATCACTTGTGCTCATCACAGAAGCATCTTTTCTAACGTGCTCAGTGCAGGGCACAACCAGCCATCCTGAAGGATTCCTCAGGACTCTGCAGTGATAGCTAGGGCAAACATGAGACAACTAGCATATAGCTTTGCTCTCATGATTGTCTAGACCTCAGTACCACAATCCTTCCAAAAACCTGTAGCAACACCTGCACTGGTGACCCTGCACATACACTCTGATCATAGAATCACAGAATGGGTTGGAAGGGGTTTGAAGGGACCTCCAGAGATCATCGTTGGACTGGCTCCAACCACCCAGTCAAAGAAGGATCAGGCAGGAAAGTAAGAAGTTGAGGATTACATGGATTATATCCATTATTCCTTGTCCTATTACTGGTGCCACTGAAAAATGTCTGTCCCCTTCCTCTTGACAGCCACCTCTCAGACATTTGTAGACATTCATAAGATCCCCTCCCAGGCTTCTTTTCTCCAGACTAAACAGTGTCAGTCCTTTCAGTCTTTCTTCACAGGAGAGATGAAATCCCTTAATCATTCTTGTAGCTATTCATTGGACTCCCCAGTAGATTCTTGTCTTTCTTGAATTCATAGAATCAACCAGGTTGGAAGAGATCTCCAAGATCATCCAATCCAACCTGTCACCCAGCCCTATCCAGTCAGCTAGACTATGGCACTAGGTCAAATGTACAGAAAACCTTTCAAATACAGAACTCAACAGATGGGGGGGGGACCTCAACTTACTTCAAAATATTAATATTTCTCCATAATTCATGCTGCTGCTCTTTTGTAAAGCCCTGCCATTGATGTAGCCATAAAAAGATGTATACATAAAGTGCAGTATAATGGACTTTCAGAAATTAAGCCCTTTAACAAAAGAGAAACCCTAGACAAGTATTTTTCATTACACATTTATGACTTAGTTTCCTAATTAAACCAGATAATAAATATGTTCAGATGAAAGACATCCCACATGATTTCTTGTCTCAACTCAGTGACTCCTATTCTTTTACTGCTCTAAAGCAAAATCGTATTTATCACAACTAATTATCCAGATAATTCCTTGAAATGGTCTTCTCATTTAATTATCCTCTAACTCAGGGTCTTCCGGAACTGACAGCAGGAATCCAGCTGGAGAAACAGACATTAACTTGCAAGCCATACTACCCAAGCTGCTGAGCTCCAAGGCTTTGACAAAAAAAGGGTGAATATGTCATAGCTGTATCTGGGGAAGAACAGTCCCATGGATCAGTACAGGTTGGGAGCTGGTTGTGTTGGAGAGCAGTTCTAGGGAAAAGGACCTGAGAGTCTGCAGCTGCGGGAAACCAGCGGAGGTGGGATCGGGGTACTGACGAGTCCCCGCAGCCTGAGCTGGCTGCAAGCAGTATACTTTATTCAGGCAATACAGTGGCTTATATGCTACTTGGAAGAGCCGTGCACTACTAACTCAGTTCAAGACTGGTACAAGAGGAAAGTACAGATTGGTAGCATTATGTCAACAACCTGCAGGATCAGCCCCCTGGACTGGCTAACCCTGCCCCCTTGCAGCTGGCACTCTACCTCCTGCAGCTGCATGTGGGGGGTGCCACCCACCGCCTGGTATCTTGAGTCTCAGATGGAGTCAAGGACATTTCCCAGCACGGTTTTGCTTATTGCTTACCAGCTCATGTCCTGTTAGCAAGAAAATTCTCCCACAAGAGTCCTGGTGGGTGACAGGATGACCATGAGCCAGCAGTGTCCCCTCATGACCAAGACGGGCAATAGCTTGGGGAGATGAGAAGAGTGTGGCAATCAGGTCAAAGGAGGTTCTCTACCCGAGTGAGAGAACATCTGGAATAATGTGTCCACTTCTGGCCTCCTAGTTCAAGGACAGGGACTTGCTGGAAAGGGTACTGGAAAGGGCTACAAAGATCATTAGGGTTCTAGAACATCTCCTGTAAGAGAATTGGGCATTTTTAGTCTGGAAAAGAGAAGGCTGAAAGGGAATCTCATCAATGCTGTTCACACTTGAAAGATGGGTGTCAGGAGGATGGGACCATTTTTTGTTCACTGGTACTGAGTGATACAAGAGGTAACAGGTCCATACTTGAAGATAACAAGTTCCATCTAAACATGAGTGGGATTTTTTTTTTTCACTTTAAGGGTGCTGGAGCACTGGACCAGGCTGCCCAGAGAGGTGGTGGAGTCTCCAGCTCTGGAGACATTCCAAACCTGTCTTGCTGTGTTCCTGTGTCATCTTCTTGGCGGGGGGATTGTACTCTATTTTCAGAGCTCTTTTCCAACCCCCACCATTCTGTGATTCTGTAGGTGCCTCACAGAGGGGACCACAGGGCAAGAACTTCAAAGCAGTTTGTTGCAATAGCTCTTAGCCACTATTTTGACTAGCAGTTGCTTTCTTCTGCATTCTCTGCTTATCCTGACCCACACTTTCCTCGTGGAGATCAGATAAATGTATAGACCTTGCATACTGTGCAGGGCACAAAATGTTACACCAACAACATTTTAGTCTGATTAATGGATTTGTGCAGCACATTATAAACACCTTGCTTGGCTCCTTTCTCTATTAGATTAGTCCTTTTATGTAAGTTAATCTTGCCCATCATATCACATTTGTCTCAGAGTGACTATTGCTTCATTCCTTCTCTTTTCCTTGGTTCACTTCTCATTTGCCTTCCTCTCAAAATGCACTAGTATGTGCAGCTGTTCTAGTCTGCTGGACTCTTGCCACTGCCAGGAGATGCAATAGAATCTGGTCAAAATGTGGGTTGAAGTCACACCTCAGGTCAAGGTTCTGAACAGAGACAGGAAGCAGTACACGTCAACCAGTGGTGTGCCAGAAGTCCCATCCCTGGAGATATTCAAGATCAAACTTGATGGGGCCCTGAACAACCTGATCTAGCTGCAGATCTCCCTGCTCACTGCATGGGAGTGGCCAAGATGATCTTTGATTCAGGGTCCCTTCCAACACAATGCATTCTATGGTTCTAAACTCACAGTGCTTCTCGATTGCACCCTGACACAGGACAGCGAAGAGAAGGTAGGATAGAGATCACGGTGGAGACATCATGTCACCTGGAGCAAGCACAAGATGTGTGTTGGCATCCCAAAAATTCAACCATATCCTGGTCTGCAGCAAAAGAAGCATGGTCAGGTAATTCTGCCTCTCTGCTCTGGTGAGACCTTCACCTGTAGTATTGTGTGCAGCTATGACAGTCCCAAAACAAGGACATGAGTCTGTTGGAGAGGGTCCAGAGGAAGGCCACAAAGATGACCAGAGGGCTGGAGCAACTCTCCTGTAAGCACAGGTTGAATGAGTTGTGTCCGTTCAGTCTGGAGAACAGAAACCCAGGCAGAGCTTAAAGAGGCCTTCTCATGCCTGAAGGAGGGCTACAAGAAAGCTGAAGTGGGACTTTTATAAGAGCATATGGTGACAGAACAAGGGGCAATGATTTTAAACTAGAGCAGGGAAGATTTAGATTAAAATTTAGAAAGTCCTTTACTATGCAAGTGGTGAGACACTGGAATGGATTGCCCAGAGAAGTTGTGGATGCCTCATGCCTGGAAGTGTTTAAGACCAGGCTGGACGAAACTTTGAGTAACGTGGTCTAGTGGGAGATGTCCCCAGTCATGGCAGGGTGGTTGAAACCAGCTGATCTTTAAGGTCTCTTCCAACTCAAGCCATTCTGTATTTCTATGACAAAAACTCAACCCTTCAAGGTATTTGCCAGAGCCAAGCCAGTTAAACCACTGCCAACATGCTACAGGCTGGCATGGTCCCTAAAACCAGACACAGACAAGTCTCACAGCATCCAGTAACAAAGCCATAAGAAATTACCCTGGAAAGATCTACAGAGTCAGTTCTGTCACTTTGCACCCCTTCCAGTAGTCCAGTAGTTACTGGAGTCATCCTTTTATTTCTTCCCTGAAGGAGAGATGCTTTTATGTTTTCCATCTGAACTGTAACTCAAGGGTAAATTCTTCCCAGATGTAAATATTCTAGACGTGTTCCAGCACAGACAAGAGGAAAGTTGGCTCTTTCTTATCAACATTTAATGTATCAAGTGCTTTTATCAGGCTAGAATTATAGAACTATCTTGGTTGGAAGAGACCTTCCAGATCATCACATCCAACTGTTAACTCAGCACTGCCAGATCACCACTAAACTACATTCCCCAAACACCACACTTGTCTTCTACTTCACTCCAGGAATGGGGACTCCACCACTGCCCTGGGCAGCCTGTTCTAGGTCTTGACAATGCTTTTGGAGAAGAAATTGTTATTAGTACTCAACCTAAACCTCCCCTGGTGCAACTTGACGATGTTTTCTCTTGTCCTATTACCTATTCCTTGGGAGATGGGACTGCTGCTTGCCTCACTCCAATGTCCTTTGCTGTTTAGCACATTGTGTCACTGTAAAGTTCCTTCCAGTGACAGATAATCTTTAACTGTCTATCCTGACCATTAACTTTACATCACTTGTTTGCTCAGCTCCTGCAGATTTTTGGAAGACCTTTAGGGAGAGCTCCTCTTTTTGTAGCGGACCTTCTAAAAAGGTGAGTGCAGGTGGCTCATTTGTGGGCATGTAAAGGACATGGTTTAGCACCAGACTTGGTAGTTAGCTACTGATTAGACAAGATAATCTCAAAGATCCCTTCCAACCAAAATGTCTGAACTTTCACACTGGAACCTGAAGCCCATCTGTTTATTGGAAAGTCTCCTGAGATACTGCTGAGCCAAATAGTATAGATCCTCCTGCCCCCCTTTATATGCATCCACGGCTTCATGATGATTTTACCCTCCACTTGCAAGACCAACCAGAGTGCAAATTAACTCTGTCAATGCTGTTCCTGCATGCTGAGTCACAGTTTTACACTCAAAATCAATAGTAAAAAAGCTGGCATCAGGAGCAGAGTAGGTATGCCCCAGGGGGTCTACCATGAAAATCCAACACTAGGGAGTTAAACCCTGTTAGCTTATCACTTGGGTTTACAGCAAGAGAGCTGTTGGTACAAAACCAAAAGGAATCACCTTGTTTTGTGCTCTGGACTAAAATGCAGTTTTGGCAGAGTGTGAGGACCTCGATATCGTGGTTGCTATCCTGATAGAAATAGGACAATGTCGTACAGAATAGAAAAGTTACTGTGAAGCTGGGCAGAGCAGAGGGAGCATTAGAGAAGATATTTTTGCTCGCTTTACAGTAAAAAGAGGGTGCTTTGATTGCTCACAGCTTTTTACACATAGCTTTAACTTCTCTCAGAGTGTAGGGAAGAGACTTATTTGCAGAGCAGGTGAGTGTAATACTTAGGAAGTCAGAGAAAGAATAGCAACCAGTTGGAGTTAAAATGCTTTCTGCTGGACTAATCTTCTGGTGAATATTTCCAGAGTGACATTGTGTTGAGTACAATAGCACCTTGCTGTTTGATTGTGCTCCTGCTCAATGCAAGATCCTTTATGGGCCATGAGCCATATGTCCTTGCTCTTCCTACAAGATTCCCTGCTACCTGCTGAAAATGGGAGTGAAACCTGTGATGAGATGAGAGATGTCCTTCAGAAAAAAACAAGGGTTTTTGACAATCTACATCCTCCTAGTAAATACCCCTGACAGACCAGAAAACACAAGGAGGCTCACCATCAAATTAGCAGAAGATCTTGATCAACATCATGCCAGGCTGCTGCTATCTCCAAAGAGTCCAGAGATCAGGATACATAGGGCATGCAGGTCTCCATCATCTGTATGGCATTGAAAGAGCCACGACAACAAGCAGCGCTGAGTTGCCATCTTCCCCAGTTTTGCTGTGGGCACAAACAAGAGAGCAGCAGGTTGCTAAAGAAAGAGTTAATGTCAAGTGAACACCCTAGTGAGCCAGGAACCAAGCACCACCGTGCTGTGGAGATACTATCGCCTCTTCCCTGCCCAGATAAGAGACATGAAAATACAAACGAGCGATCTGAAACATCAGTCTCTAGGGAGGAAGTAGCCCAGAAAGAGGCAGAGGGATGGCCCAAGTCTGCAAGGGTTAGGAAATGGATCAGTTGACAAGACAAAGTGAAAAGCAGGAGAGAGAACACAAAGGCCCATTCCATGACCAGCCCAGTCAATGGCAGCACCAGGGCTGAGAAGGTAGGTAGCAGGAATGGGTGTTTGAGTGTCTCAGCTTCATTCATTACGTGCTCTCTCCCAACAGTGTACCCTCCATTTACAGGGTGGTGTCTCCACCAAAGTGGCGTCAAATCCCATTCCACAGAAGTATGCCTGCAATCACTTTGACCTCACAGAAAATTGTCCCCCTGCCTCACAGCACAGGGTTTTGAGAGAGACAGATTGACAAAAGTTCCTACCAAACCAAAATCACCTAGAGAAGGTCACACAGGAACACATTCATGCAGGTTTTGAAAGTCTTCAGAGGAGACTCTACAGCATCTCTGGGCAGCCTACTCCAGTACTCTCACAGCAAAGTTTTCCCCTATACTGAGTTGGAAATTGCTGTGTTCCACTTTGTGTCAGCTGTCCCTCATCCTATTACAGAAACTCACTAAAAAGGGACTAGGCCTTCTTCTTGACAGCCACCCTTCAGATGTCTGTAAACATTGATACTATCTCCTCTCAGGCTTCTTCAGGCTAAACAGCCCCAGGTCTGTCATCCTCTTCTCATCAGACAGATGTTCCAGTCCCTTCGTCATCCTCATAGATGCCATTGAACTTCTCTCCACTATTTCCCTGTCTCTCTTCAACTAGGAATCCAGAACTGGACTCAATACTCCAGCTGTGGCCTCACTAGGGCAGAGCAGCACACATTCTCTAATAGCCAGCACTGCCTCAGAATGAGCTGGATGAAGTTGTGGTGTATTGCTTTCCTCAGGCCCAGCTGTACCAAGTCTGATGTTCAGTAAGTTTTCTCTGCCAGCTAGTTGAGCTCTCGTAGTGACTTATTACAGAATCTCCTTCTCTCCCCACCACCTTCTCCTCTTCAGCAGCCCTCTTGTAGGTCAGTGGCATTAGCAAGCTGTTCTCAGCCAGCTGTGCTATGGACACTCCTAAGACTAGCTCGTGGTTTTGTGTATTCATGGCAGGAAAAGTCTCTTGCCAGCACATACTTACAAATACAGCAGACTTCCATAGCTATCAACCATAAACATCTATCAAATGACACCAGTATGTCAAAAGATGTTTTTCTCTTTTCCCTGCTAGTAAATGATAGTCCCTTCTGCTTTGAAGCATGGTAGCAACTGGGAAACATGATTTTCCATAACCTGTTTAATCTGCTTTCCAGCAAGGTTAGAAATTGGATCCCAAGTTAAAGAAGGAACAGTCCTTTCTTATTGTCTTTGAATACTTCAAAGGCAAACAATACTACCCAGAAGACAATTCAAGGACAAACTGAAAGACATGAATATTTCACCTTTGGATGAAGACTTCCATGAATGTTCTGTATTGCCTAATGAACAAGCTGCCCAGGGAGGTGCTGGAGCCACCTTCCCTAGAAGGATTTAAAAGGCATCTGGATGTGGTGCTGAGTGACATGGTTTAGTGGTGATGACTTAAGAGAGGTGGTGGGATTGAGAGCTCTAGCTCAGCAGTCAAAGATGATCCCAAAAGTCTCTTCAAACGGCTTGATGATTCTATGTTTCCATTCTCCACACACCTGGATAACTGCTAAAACATTAACTACAACAACATTCTCTGGAGCAATCTCTTGATAAATTCTGTAGCCAGGAATAAAAATTTAATTCATCACCTACAGTGGGGCACTGTAATTCCTTGCTCTAATGAACTCTGCATCTACAGAAAAAGGAAATCCATCTCTAGCAGTTCCATAGCATGATTATTACTCTTCTCCAACTAAAACACATTTACTTCTAAACCTGACTTTCAGTTTCTAACAGAGTTGACCAGCTACTCTCAAGTCTTGTTGGGTAAGGCTTTATATGCTTCTAAAGCAATTCAGTGAAGTCATCTCTCTTTGCCACTCCATAAAAGTTAGTAACAAGCTGAGCCATAAAAAGCACCCACCTGTTTCTGTGCTAGCCAGCATTACTCACTCCCAGGAGTGAATGCTTTTTTCTCCCTCTGAAGATAAACACAAGCTAAAGACTCTTTTAGCTAAAGTAAGATCTTCTTAACTCTGTAGAAACAGCTAATATTTTACCAAGGTTCTGCAGGAGGCACCAAGAGAAACTACAGAAAAGAGGCACTGTACCAAGACCACCTCTTTATTACGTTTTCAGCTGACTACTTAGGTGACTGGAAGCGCCTCCATCAAGAACTTTTCCTACCCTTCTCTCATTTCTTGACTACAGCATTAGGATGGGTGGCCAGAAACCAAACTCTTTATGTTTAGCACAGCCTTGTACACTGGTAGGCAGTTATTCAGCAATGCCATCAGGAGCAGTGCTGTAGTACAGCTCTAACAGACAACTCTCAGGCAGATGCAAAGCACACTACTCTCCTAAGAGTCAGGAGCTACAGAGGGCACACTACACTAGTCCTCCAAAATCTCCATTCGCTCTCTATTCATCTCAGGAATCATCTCAGGGTGTAGCTGGTGCTCTATAAAGCTCTCAAGTACTTGTGTGTAAGCTCTCCTTCATGTCAGAGTTACCAGACTTGAAAGGCTGACAGCTGCCAGTGGGGATCTTACTGGGAGAGCTCAGTTGGGAGCTTGCTCTTACAAAACTTCCAGCTTTTGAGTAAGTTCTTCAGATCACAAGGCACATTAAGAAACTCTTTTGCCTTGGAGGATGAGGCTTTCAACAATACTACCTGAGCAACAACTTTGCACACTGCTGTCATGTAGACTTTACTCCATAATCTTCACGCCTTCTGCAACCCCAAATGTAAATTAAGGAAGTCCTTAACCATGAGAGTGGTGAGAGCCTGGAATGGGTTGCCCAAGGAGGTGATCAAGGCCCCATTGTGGGAGGTATTTAAGGCTGGATGAGGCTCTGGCCAGCCTGTTCTAGGATAGGGTGTCCTTGCCCATGGCAGGGGGGTTGGAACCAGAGGATTCTTGTGGTCCCTTCCAACCCTGACTGATTCTGATTCTAAATACAAGAAAAATGCTACGTGAATAAGGAACAACATCATGTTCACTTTCATTTTTCTTTTCTAGAATCATAGAAGAGCTTAGGTTGGAAGGGACCTCAAAGATCATCTAGTTCCACCCCCCTGTCATAGGCAGGGACACCTCTTACTAGAACAGCTCACTCAAAGCCTCATCCAACCTAGCCTTGAACACCTCCAGGAAAAGGGCATCTACAATCTCCCTGGGCAACCTGTTCCAGTGTTTCACCAATCTCACTGTAAAGAATGTCTTCCTACCATCTAGTCTAAATCTCCCCTCTTCCACTTCAGACCCATTACCCCTTGTCCTGTCATTACAAGACCTTTTAAATAGTCCCTCCCCAGCCTTGGGGATACTGGAAGGGTACTACAAGTTCTTCTGGAAGCCTTCTCATCTCCAGGCTGAAGAGCCCCAACTCTTGTAGCTTGTCCTCATAGCAAAAGTGCTCCAGCCCTCCAATCATCTTCGTGGCCCTCCTCTGGACTCACACTAACAGTTCCATATCCTTCTTGTGTTGGAGGCCCCAGAACTGCACACAGTGCTCCAGGTGGGGTCTGACAAGAGCAGAGTAAAAAGGGAGAATCCCCTCCCTTGCCCTGCTGGCCACACTGCTCTTGATGCAGCCCAGGACACGGTTGCTGTCTGGGCTGCACACACACATTGTAAGCTCATGTTGAGCTTTTCATCAACCCAGACCCCCAGGTTCTTTTTCTCAGGGCTGCTCTGCAGCCATTCACCAGCCAGCCTGGATTTGTACTTGAGATTGCACTGACCCAAGTGGAGGACCTCACACTTGGCCTTGCTGCATTTCATGAGGTTGGCCTGGGCCCACCTCTCCAACCTGTCCAGGTCCTTCTGAATAGCATCCCTTTCCTCTAGCAACTCGACTGTGCCACACAGCTTGGTGTCATCTGCAAACCTGCTGAGGGTGCACTCAGCTCCTCTGTCCATACTGCTAACAAAGATGCTAAGCACAACTGCTTACAAGGAATTATTTCTCATTTGGAATACTGCGTCCACTCTCAGCTCTGCAACTCGAAAAGGACAGGGACTTGCTGGAGAGGGAACAGAAAAAAGATTACAAAGCTGATTAGGAAACTAGAACATCTCTCCTATGAGGAAAGCATGGGAGAATTGGGTCTTTTTAGTCCAGAAAAGAGAAAAATGAGGGGGAAATCTCATAAATGCTAATCAGTACTTAAAGGGTGTGTGTCAGGAGGATGAGACCAGTCTCTTTGCAGTGCTTCCCAGTGGCACAAACTTGAACATAAGAAGTTCCGTCTGAACCTGAGAAAGAACATCTTTAATGCAATAGTGGTGGAGCACTTGGACTAGGCTGCCCAAAGAGGTGGTGGAGTCTCCAGCTCTGGAGACATTCCAAACCTGCCTGGATGTGTTCCTGTATGACCTTCTTTAGGTTGAACTTACCTTTGTAGGGAAGTTGGATGCAATGAGCTCCAGAAGTCCCTTCCAAGCCCTACCATGCTGTCACTCTGTGATCATTTCATCATAAGGAATGAATTTGCTAATGTTTTTTCCCTCAGCACATATATGTTTCCTTGACTGAACTTATTTATTGAAATTTATTATAGTTTAAGACCTACTCCCCAATATCACAGACTCACAGAATGTTAAGGGTTGGAAGGGACCCTGAAAGATCATTGAGTCAAATCCCCCTGCCAGAGCAGAATCACCTAGAGCAGGTCACACAGGAAAGTGTCCAGGCAGGTTTGGAAAGTCTCCAGAGAAGGAGATTCCACAGCCTCTCTGGACAGCCTCTTACAGTGTCTCATTACCCTCACAGTGAAATAATTTTTCCTTCGGGGTGTTCAAGAAAAGCCTGGATGAGGCACTTAGTGCCATGGTCTGGTTGATTGGACAGGGCTGGGTGCTAGGTTGGACTGGATGATCTTGGAGGTCTCTTCCAACCTGGTTGATTCTATGATTCTATATGGGTTGCAAGGGACCTTAAAAATCACCCAATTCCAATCCTGAACACAGAGACACCTTCCACTAGACAAGGTTGCTCAGGACTAGAGCATCTGTATTATGAGGATAGGTTGAGGGAACCAGGGTTGTTCAGCCTGAAGAGAAGACTCTGGGAGGACCTTAAAACTGCCTTCCAATCCCTGAGAGGGAACTACAGGAAGAAGGAGAGGGATTTTTCATAAGGGTGTCTAGCAATAGGACAAGGGGCAATGTTTTTAAGCTGAGGGAGAGAAGGCTTAGAGTAGATGTTAGGAAGAATTTCTTTGATATGAGGGTGGTAAGACTGGAATAGATAGTTCAGAGAGGCAGTGGATGCCCTCTCCCTGGGGGTGTTCAAGGCCAGATTGATTGAAGCTTTGAGCAACCAAATCTAGTTGAGAGGCATTCCTGCCCATGTGAGGGAGGCTGGAGTACATCATCTCTAGTGTCCTTTCCAATATAAGCCATTCTGTAATTCTTTTAAACTCTTTTGGAGTGCTTTCAAAGCCCCTCTGGAAGATGTTTAACTCTTGATAATCAAAAAAAAGGAGAAAAGAACAAAAGCTGAGGGGACCTGCAGGGAGATATTTCATTACCTTTCATTGTCAGAGTTGTCAGCTCACATTTTTATCATCAATGTATTGGTCTTGTAGGTTTTTCCATCATTAGAAAAGAATAGCTGAACTCTGGAAAAATAAACAAAAGACAATTGTTCATCAGGCTATTATAAGAAAAGGCTGGGGAAGGCAGGTAAGCTGTAAGCACCCAAACAACAGAAAGCAGCTGAGTTAGTTGAGCTGCCTTTTTAACAAAGTCAAAGTTCCTAGAGACCCAGCCTCCTACAAACTCCACTTAAAGCTTTCCCTACATTTGCAATGCTTAAAATCTCTCTCCCTGCTTCTTCCCCTCATTCACTCCCTGGAGTCTAATTAGGGTTCATCTCAGACTGTGCCTTACCATCCACTCATCTCCTTGCAAGCTGCAGGAAGTTAAATTCCCCAACATCTCTGTGAAACCTGATCGATAGGTTATTATGGAGGAAAAGCCAGACGTATTCTTACTCCACCAGAATATGACCACACTACCTTCTTCACCCTTGAAAAGAAGGTGCTACTCCTTTTGTTTTGAGCACTGAATGCCTGTGCCTAACTGGGAGTGGATGAAGCTGGCATACAGGGGTGGCATTTTGAAAAACACCAGGGAAAATTCAAAGGTTCTCCTGCAGCCTCTAGGAAGGAAGGATACTGGGTGAAAGGGGATGATGCCTGTTCAGCTGGCTAAGCATAACAATTAAATTCTAGTCTTAGGCTATCTTTTTAATTGCTCATTAGACAGCTTGTCTGTGTATCTTTGCAACGGGAACCAAAAAAAGGTGCAACAGAAAAAAACCCTAAGGAATGTCACAAGCAGATGTGCATGCTGCACAGCAGGAACTCCTCCTGAAATACGATCTCAGGAGTGGAGCAGAGAGGGAGGAAGGTGTATTGATCGACCAGGGAGGTCAACGTGCCAAAATAGATTACTTTGTTTTTCATAGCTGTAGAAAAGCTGCTTAGATTGCAAACCCCCGGTAAGAATAAACAGTGCAAGTAATTCCTCTGCATACACTGTAGCAGGTCAGAAACGGCTACTGTCTGCCCACATTGAGAAGAGTGACAGGACTGGTGGGCTCACAAGCAAAGGTGCTCAAACTGCATAGCTGCACAGATGACCACCTGGCTCACCCATCCTCCCGAAGCTACACCTGGAACTGTTTAAGATCAGGCTGGATAAGGGTTTGAGCAGCCTGGGCTAGTAAGAGTTGCCTGTGCCCATGGGAGGGAGGTTGGAATTAGTATGATCTTTAAGTTCTTTCCAAATCAAGCCATTCTATAAGCAGAGAGTGTCCATGATGAAAGCTAGCTTTTTTAATTTAGTCCGTGTGTTCTTACATAGAGCAGAGTAGATTAGACTGGAGATTAGGAAGAAATTATTTACTATGAGGGTGGTAACACACTGGAGGATTTCCCAGAGAAATTGTGGACATCTCATCTCTGGAAGTATTTAAGACCAGACTGGGTGAGGCTTTGAGCAATCTGATCCAGTGGGAGGTGTCTGTGTCCATGGCAGGTGGGGTGGAATTAAATGATCTTTAAGGACCCCTCCAATTCAAGACATTCTATGATTCACTGATTCTATGATTCACTGAACATCTCCAGGGATGCACACCCAAAACCATAGCATTGATTTGTAATACACTCTAGGGACTTCTAGAGGTCATCTAGTCCAAAGCCCCTGCAGTAAGCAGAGACATCCGCAGCGAGGTGAGGTTGCTTAGGGCCCCATCAAGCCTGACCTTGAATGTTTCTAGAGATGGGGCCTTCACCACTTCCCTGGGTAACATCTTGCAGTGTTACACTATCCTCACAGTAAAGAACTCCTAACATCCAACCTAAACCTACCCTGCTCTAATTTAGAACTGCTGCCCTGATACTATTGCTACATGCCCTTCTACACAGTTCCTCCTCATCCTTAGCGTAGGCATCCTTCAGGCATGGGAAGACCATTCTAAGCCCTCCTCAGAGCTGAGATGTGAGCTTGCCTCTGCATAGAATCATTTGTTAGAAAAGGCTTCTAAGATCATCAAGTCCAATTGTCAACCTAACATCACCATGCCCATTAAACCATCTCCCAAAGTACCACATCCACACATTTCTTGAACATCTCCAGGGATGGTGACTCTACTGCTTCCTTGAGCAGCCTGTTCCAATGCCTGAACACTCTTGCAGGAAAGATTTTTTTCCTAATATCCAACCTAAACCTCCCTTGGTGAAATTTGAGGCCATTCCCTCTCGTTATATCACCTGATACTACAGAGAAAAGACCAAACCCCACCTCACTACAACCTCCTTACATCTTTCTTTGCCTTGCCTTCTACTCCAGCAGCTACTGTATAAACTCCTCACTGTGCATTAGCCTATTGGATTATTTATTAGAAGCCAAAATACATTTACAACACTCCCCTCGAAGAAGCATTCTTTTAAGAGACCTTCCATCCTAATTAAGTTAAATGCAATAATGACACCCTGTTGATGGACCTGAAGCCAGTGATCATGATGCCATACATTTAGTTGCAAGCACATATTGAGCGAAATGAATGAGTCTATTGTTTGAACAGCCCTGTCTCCTGCAGCCTGGGAGAGTGCAGGAGAGAGGGGGAAAAAAAACATCTTACAATGCAGTCACTTTGCAGGACAATAAATAGATTTGCAGTGAACTGCATGGCTTAGAGGAATGAGTGTCCAATCAGTTCCACTGTCCTGCTACACAGAGGTAGTTACCGGTAGAAATAGGGGGACTTCTAAAACCAGAATAATGAAAAACAGATGCCTTTTTGATCAAGTGACTTGACATTTGCTCTGGCCAGAATATTTTCATTTGAAGTACCATACTTATTTAGGAAAAGTTATTTCTTCCAAGACTTTGAAAATCAATAGTACTTCTCCAACCTTTGCTGATCAGATATCAGAGCTCTCTCCTTTTTTTTTTTTTATTTTCAGACTGGAAACGTGCACTTAGGACTAACTGCAAAACTATCTGAGTGAAATCACAATCTTTCATTGATTTTACACCCCAAGACATCCCTGCCTCCTGCTCCAAACACATTCCCACCAATACAGAAGTGATTGCTTGTTGTAGACCAAGAGCTGCCTGTCTGAAAACATTTTTCCCTCTGTTTTAAAACAAGAGGACACTCTTCTGGTTGTTTGATTTGGGCTTTGTGTATTTTGGTTTTGTTTTGTTTTCTTTATTCCACATTGTATCTATAGCAATTGGTTCTGCACTTGTGATACAACCCTATGCAATGCTTCAGGCTTGGAGCAGAGTGGCTGGAAACCTGCCCAACATAAAAGGACGTGAGAGTGCTGGTTGACAATTGACAACACGAGCCAGCAGTGTGCTCACGCAGCCAAGAAGACCAACAGAATCCTGGCCTGGAACAGGGATGGTGTGGCCAGCAAGGGTAGGGAAATGGTCATACCCCTGTGCTCACCACTGGTGAGGCCACACCTCAAATACTGGGTTCAGTTTTGAGCCCTTCAGAAAGGGGTAACAGAGATGGTGAAGTCTTCTGAGGAGCAGATGAGGGAACTGGAGTTGTTAAATCTCCAGAAGAGGAGGCTGAGGGGAGACCTCATAGCTCTCTACAACTCCCTTCTGAAAGGAGGCTGGAGTGAAGTGGGGGTTACTCTCTTCTTCTCCCCAGTATCAGGTGATAAAGTGAGAGGAAATATCCTGAAATTGTGCCAGAGGAGGTTTAGGTTGGATATTAGGGAAAAATATCTTCCCTGCAAGAGTGGTCAGGCATTGGAACAGGCTGCCCAGGAGGTGCTGCATTCACTGTCTTTGGAGGTCTTCAAGAAATGTGTGGACATGGTACTTCAGTAGATGGATTAGTGACCGTGGTGATGTTCAGTTGATGGTTGGACATGATGATCTCAGAGGTCTTTTCCAAACAAAACAATTCTAAGATTCTATAATATTTATATAAACAAATTATAGGCTCAAACTTTTTTATCTGAAACAGTCAGGTGTGACTCCCCTTGCAGCTTTCTCCTTTGTCCTTCCTTCCATGATTGAGGAAATATGAAGTGTTTATCTTGTAAAAATATCATTTTCTTGAGCATGGAAGCTCACCTGACACACACTATCCTCTTCAAAAGGCTGGTTTTGTTGCTCAGGGTTCAGCAGCTAGGCACTGGTACCTACATCAGAGGACACTTCCCTTCCTCTTTTTCAGAAAATTCATGCCTGTGAGATGAGTCATAGAATAGTTTGGATTGGGAGAGAACTTAAAGATCATCTAGTCCCAAGCCCTCCTCTGTGGGCAGGGAAGTTCTTCATGGAAAGAGTGATTACCATTGGAATGGGCTATATGGAAAGGTGATGGAGTCACCATCTCTGGAGGGGTTTAAGAGGAGACTGAATGAGGCATGGTTTAGTTATTAGAAGGATTAGGTGGTAGGTTGGACTCCATGACCTAAAGGTCTTTTCCAATCTGGCTGATTCTCTGAAGGGCACTGAAGTGCTGGAGTGAGTTCAGAGGAGGGCCATGAAGATGATCAGAAGCCTGGAGCACTTCTCCTATGAGAACAAGCTACGAGAGTTGGGGGCTCTTCAACCTGGAGAAGAGAAGGCTTTGAGGAGAACTTGTAGGAGCCTTCCAGTATCTGAAGGGGGTCTACAGGAGGGTTGGAGAGGGACTATTTACAAGGTCTTGTAATGACAAGATGAGAGGTAATGGGTTTAAACTGGAAGAGATTTAGACTGGATGATAGGAAGAAGGGTGGTGAGACACTGGAATGGTTGCCCAGGGAAGCTGNCCTGGAGCACTTCTCCTATGAGAACAAGCTACGAGAGTTGGGGGCTCTTCAACCTGGAGAAGAGAAGGCTTTGAGGAGAACTTGTAGGAGCCTTCCAGTATCTGAAGGGGGTCTACAGGAGGGTTGGAGAGGGACTATTTACAAGGTCTTGTAATGACAAGATGAGAGGTAATGGGTTTAAACTGGAAGAGATTTAGACTGGATGATAGGAAGAAGGGTGGTGAGACACTGGAATGGTTGCCCAGGGAAGCTGTGGAAGCTCCCTCCCTGGAAGTGTTCAAGGCTAGGTTGGATAAGGCCTTGAGTGACCTGTTCTGGTGAGAAGTATCCCTGCCTATGGTGAGGGGCTGGAACTGGATGATCTTTGAGGTCCCTTCCAATCTAAACCATTCTATGATTCTATGATCTTCTAAGTCCCTTCTAGCTTAAGACATTCTGATTCTGTGACTCACAACCCAGCTCACATATTTATACAATTACTTTCTGGCCCTGAAATAAACTGTTCTGTTCTTTACTATCCAGTCCTGCAACCTCTCACACATGTCCTTAACATGACATCTATGAATGCCTCCAACTAAAATCAACTACTCATATGCATAAATGTAAAGCACATCCATATGTACTTGCTACCATTTGATGCCTGCTGAGCCCCTATGACTTGGCATACTTAGAAAACCCCTGCTGTAGTAAACAGAGTGCATGCTCCTATTTTTCCCCTTTCATTTTTACATTCTCTCTCAAAGACATGACAGCATCAAGAGTAAATGGAAGCAATATGCTAGGTATAGGCAGAACCTAATAGATCCCATCTCAGACTGATATATATTTATATATGTGAAGCTGAATCAATACATCTTGAAACCTATAAGATCTGCAGATGCCCTGTTAAATTACTGCCTTATTTTTGGAGTTGGTGATTGTGAAGTAAGAAAATTGGGCATTATCACCATGTACCAGCATAAGTTTTAGAAACACAGTGCTGCAGAAGGAAGCAGCTAGTGAGAAAACAGTGTTCAAGGGAGCCTTAGAATGCATTTGAGCTCTGCAGATGACTGTGTAACAAAAGTGTAAAAGTAGATACGAAACAAAGCTTGCTAATGAAAGAAAAAACTATTGAATTCCTGAGACTTCAGAAACTAGCAAGGAAAAAAAAAATAATGCACACATAAAGAACATTTAATTAAGAATAAAAACCTATTTGAGGCATGCTAGGGCATCTGTTCACCCTACATTAAACTGAAGGCTACTGTGAATAATAGAGTATGTAAGGACGACATAAAAATAACTTAAAGGCAGCATTGCAAGCTGACAGGAGCAAGAAAGTCTTAAGGTCTCTTCTTACCCTTTTAAATCACTTTCTTGTGGCTGAAGCATGGGCAGCCACCCTTAGTAACACTATTTCTTTCTAACAGCTAAGGCAAGAGTGGAGACCCTAATGGCCAGAAAAAGGCTTCCAAACCATGCTGTTTTACAGAGACCAAGGGGGATGGCACATCTTGAGCAGCTCCAGCCCAGCACTCCTCCCACTAGTGTTTTCTGCTCATAACTTTCCAAAACAGTTGCTTGGACTCAGTGACCTTAGAAGTCTTTTCTAACTGAAACAAGTCTATGATTCTATAAGTGTGGCATACTTTGCATTTCTGTCCCTGGGCTCTCTAGAACCCAGAGTACAATCTCTCATCTTCTGTCTGATCACAATCCAGTGGCCTCCTGTGCATCCCTTACAGCATCATGCTGCGTGCACCAGCCAGGAGTACTTCAAGTTTATAATGGGAGATGGCAATGCTTATGATTTTAAAAGCTGCCATCTTTGTGGTGTTCCCTACTGTTCATAGAATCGACCTCCAAGCTCATCCAGTCCAACCTAGCACCCAGCCCTGTCCAATCTACTAGACCATGGCGCTAAGTGCCTCAGCCAGGCTTTTCTTGAACACCCCCAGGGACGGTGACTCCACCACCTCCCTGGGCAGCCCATTCCAATGGCAAATCACTCTGTCTGTCGACAACTTCCTCCTAACATCCAGCCTAGACCTCTCCTACCACAACTTGAGACTGTGTCCCCATGTTCTGTTGCTGGTTGCCTGAGAGAAGAGACCAACAACCCATCTGGCTACAGCCTCCCTTCAGGTAGTTGTAGACAGCAATGAGATCACCTCTGATACTCCTCCAGGAGGAGACAACCCCAGCTCCCTCAGCCCCTCCTCATACATCACTGCAGAGCTTGCTTTTGTTACTGCCACCTTCTTCTGGCCAGCAGAGCCAGGAGGAGCAGGAAGGGAGAATTCAAATACTGGTAACAAAACTATGAAAGCCCCCTAGCTTTTAGCCAACTTTTAGCATTTGAATCCAGTGTCCCATTACAGAAATTTTTCATCCAAAATATTGACACCTACCACAGTCACAGCAAGTCAGTCCCAGACATTGATGTCGTGGCACGCCAAAGTCCCACAGACAGTCTGTTCCTTAGAAGGTTACAGAAATAAGGGATAACCACAAAATACACCCTTTGAGGGGCAAGATGAGGTGGAGAACCCATAAAAGAACTCTGAAAACAGCTTCAGACACATTTTGTGGCTTATTTGGCACCTAAAAACCCACTGCATGGCCTCAGTTTTGCTTCCAAATGCGCATGTCCCTATCATAACATCTCTCAGAGCGTTCTCCTGAGAAAGCTGTCTGGTATCTGAAAGGAGTGCCCCCTCCTACTACTGCTGTAGGGTAAAATTCAATTAAAAACTCTGCCAGCTGTGAGAGGCATGCCCACGGGGAGCCAGGCTGCATCACTGCCCCCACTCACAGCTTTCTTCCTTTGCACAGCACAAACCCAGAAGGGCTTTTATAAAGCTTCTTGCAGTTTCTCCTCACTACTACCATGTTTACCCACTCTAACATATAAAGAAAACCCCTGCAACACTGCATTTTATACAACAGTTTGTTTCAAATGAAAGATTAAGATGTGACAATCAGAACTGTTTGTTTTGTGCTGCGTATACTAATTCTTGCTTTACGTTAAAAATTAAACAACCCAAGGTCAGACTCACTGCCTCCAGCTCGTCTAAGGAGGACCCTTCTGGAATGTGATGGTTTTTTTCTTGGTTCTGCTGAAAAAAATGCCTTGCAAATTCTGCTGAGACACAGGGAGGCCCCACAGCTTGGCAGTTTGTACATGTTGCCATCTTTTTCAGAGCAAAAATGAGAATCATAGAATCAAAGTATGATAGAATCAGTCAGGGTTGGAAGACACCACAAGGATCATCTAGTTCAAACCCCCCCTGCCATGGGCAGGGACACCCTACCCTAGATCAGACTGGCCAGATCCTGAGAAGATTATACAATCATAGGATAGTAGGGGTTGAAAGGGACATCTGGAGATCGAGTCCAAACGCCCTGCAAAAACAGGATCACATAGGGCAGGCCACAGAGGAACATGTTTAGGTAGGTTTGGAAAGTCTCTAGAGATGGAGATTCTGCCACCTCTCTGAGCAGCCTGCTCCAGGGTTACAGCACTCTCAGAAGAACTACGTTTCTCCTCATGTTGAGATGGAACTTTCTGTGTTCCAGTTTGTGTCCATTGACCCTCACGCTGTCACTGAGCACCACTGCAAAGAGACTGTCCCCTTCTTCTTGACACCCACCCTCAGGTATTTGCAAACGTTGGTGAGATGCCCTCTCAGCCTTCTCCAGGATAAACGGCCCCAAGTCTCTCAGCTTTTCCTCATAAAACACACGTTCTATTCCCTCATCGTGGAAGATGCTGGTCCTGACAAGCCTCCTTGAATTGATTCCTGTTTCTGCCTGGAATCAGAGGCAAGATCAAAATATCATTCTGTTGTTGAACTGGGAAGGAATTAGGGTCCTTATTAACTTCACCTGAATGGAAGAGCTAGAAATAAAAAATTAATGCCTATGGAAATCCCTTATTTATTTATTTTCTTGGGTGGGGGGAGAAAGGGAGGGGAAGGAGGTGTTTAGGGATTTTTTTGTTTGGTTTTGTTCTCCTTTTTTTTATTTTTAATGTAATAGAACCACAGAATTGTTTCTAAGATCATTGAGTTCAACCATCAACACCACCGTGGTCATTAACCCATATCAGAAAGAATAGAATAGAATCAAGCAGGTTGGAAGAGACCCCCAAGCTCATCCAGTCTAACCTAGCACCCAGCCCTGTCCAGTCAACCAGACCATGGCACTAAGTGCATCAGCCAGGCTTTTCTTGAACACCCCCAGGGATGGTGACTCCACCACCTCCCTGGGCAGCCCATTCCAATGCCAATCACTCTCTCTGTCAAGAACTTCCTCCTAACATCCAGCCTAGACCTCCCCCGGCACAACTTGAGGCTGTGTCCCCTTGTTCTGTTGCTGGTTGCCTGGCAGAAGAGACCAACTCCAGGGTACATATCCACGTGTTTCTTGAACACCTTCAGCAACGGTGACTCTGCCACCTGCCTGGGCAACCTGTTCTAACATCTGACCACTCTTTCAGGAAATCAATTTTTTCCTAATATCCAACCTAACCCACTCTGTCACAACTTCAGGCCATTTCCCCTCACTCTACCACCTGATACTAGACCATACTTTCTCTGAGAACCTTATGCATGCACAGGTATTCAACACATGGAACAGTACATGAAAAATTGGGTACTACAGGACTTTTCCTCACTCCGGTGGTAGGCTCCATGGAGCAAAAGTGGGCTTATCCATGCCCAGACATGTTTGCCTGCCCCCCCTCCTTCTGTGCTGGGGAAGCAACCTCTGAATGCATTCCTGTATGGCCTGCCCTAGGTGATTCTGCTTTGGCAAGGGGTTGGACTCTGTGATCTCTGGAGGCCCCTTCCAACCTATAATGATTTAAATATCAAGAAAAGAGCTACATGCAACTGAACTGCAAGACACGAATCACCCTGGAAGCAATGCCCCTCCCTCCTCTTCTTTTTTTGTTCTCTCCACATATGTAGGCTTTTTTTATCTTAGCCTGGAACCTCAGGTTTGAAGTGCCTGCTTTAATCTTCCCTATCCACCATCTCTTCCTCAAACCACATCTGCTCTCAACTCCCGTCTGCTGGTTTGACTCGTCTGGCTTTGGCAAGCCTGCCTCAGAGCACCTGCAGGGGAATTTAATTTGGCTGTCAGTCCTCCAGAGCCACCCGCAGTCCCATAGCTGCGTAGGCTCTGCAGGACTGATGGGAATAAAAAGTAGTGAAGAACTGCTTTTTGTGACTGAAGTCAGCAGATACCACTCTGCACAGAAGCAGCAGATGTGTTGAGTAAGAGCATTTTTAAATGGTGACTTCTCAAAGTGAGATTTTACTGTAAGTTATAGAGCATGCCAGCTTTGTGATCTCTCAGCCCTGAGCCTACCCCTGTAATATTAATTGTACACTTTCCAAAGTGCTACCCTTAACATTTTTCTCGGTGGTAGCAGAAGTGGTAAGAAAGGGACAGTACTTTCCAATAAATATAAATCTTCTCTTAAGCCCAAAGCAATCTAAGCCGTACAGATGCATCTCAAGGTCTGTCAAAGTTATTCAGGCTTGTTCCTCAACAGCTCAGCCTCTGCTCTGGAGGTTTATAGAATCATCATGGTCAGAAAAGACCTTCAAGATAAATGCAACGATTATCTAATTCTATTATGGTCATTAGTACATCATATACTTCAACATCATATCTATATTACTTTTAAACACCTCCAGGGATGGTGATTCAACTGCTCCTCTAGGCAGCCTGTTCCAGTCTTTGAGAACCCTTTTTTCTCTGATGTCCAATGTAAACCTCCCCTGGCCATTTCCTCTTCTCCTATCCATTGCAACTTGTGAAAAGGACCAAGAGGTTCTGCAGAAACAAATCCAAACAGGTGAATTTTGCTACTGGTCTATGGAAGGGGTATTATGAGCTCTTGCTGGATAAAGATGATCAGAGGGCTGGAGCACCTCTCCTATGAAGACAGGCTGGGAAAGATTAGGTTGTTCGTCCTGGAGAAGAGAAGACTCCAGGGAGACCTTAATGTTGCATTTCAGTATTTGAAGGGAATCTAAAGGAAATCTGAAGTGGAATTGTTTAGAAGAGCATGTGGTAACAGGATGAGGATAAGTGGTTTTAAACCAGAGCACAGCAGGTGCAGGTTGAAGATAAGGAGGAAGCTCTTCACAATGAGCGCAGTGAAATACTACAACAGGTTTCCCAGAGAGTGGAGACTCCAGCCCTAGATACATTGAAGGTCAAAGTTGACGGGGCCCTGAGCAGCCTGATTTAGTTGCAGATGTCCCTGTTCACCACATGGCAGTTGGACAAGATGACATTTGAGGGTTCCTTCCAACCTGATGCCTTCTGTGACTCACGCTCAAAAACTTAGATATGCATCAGGCAGGTAAACCAGAAAATGTAAAAATCCCAAAGATGCCACACACAAAAACGACACTCCTGTCACTGATAGAAAGATTCCAAATCACTCAAGCTGAATAAAGTATAAAATCTAACACACCCTTCACGAAGATGTGTTTGTGACTAAGTTTTAGCAGCAAAATATTTTAGTGATCTTCAGCCTGAGAAGGAAAAGCAGTGGCGGAGCTCTGTAGCTGGCATTATTCATGGTGAAAGCACAAATGCACCATTAATTATGCAACCCAAGGAACCCAATCACAGAATGAGGGGTTTGGTCTCTGGGCAGAGTACATCCTTGCTCACAAATAGTCCTCCCCCCTTTGGCATACAG
This sequence comes from Tricholaema leucomelas, assembly GCA_013400475.1. Lineage (NCBI taxonomy): Eukaryota > Metazoa > Chordata > Aves > Piciformes > Lybiidae > Tricholaema lacrymosa > Tricholaema leucomelas. Next base: position 517,609 of record WAAF01015416.1, read on the forward strand.
GGAGCAGGGCTTAATCTTCTCCTACCAAGGTCCCATCCTTCCACCTTGTAACATCCATCCTTGGGGGTCCACCCTGCTCAGCAACGGAATGCAATATGTGGACACGTCTGCCTCTAAAATGCAACTTCTTTTGGCTTCAGTGCTGTCAGGCTTTTGAGAACAACTACCCAGTCATACCCTGGATCTGCTGCCCTGGGCCCAATCCCTTCACTGCCCAGGGCAGAGTAGGAGAGTGGTCACATCTCACGGGACAGGATGGCAAATGTTTTACCTGCTGGAGAGATCTCACTTGCCATTGCCTTCTGACATAGGGACAAGAAAGTTTACCAGACTCCATTGCTCCATGGAACAAAGGAGCTACCAAGTTAAAACAAAACAAAAACCCACCAAAATCCAGAGAGATCAGACCTCAGAGATCTGCACAGGTATGTTGCCAAGTGCACATATGATCCCAAGAGCCTGCCTTCCAAGCAGGCAGCTCCCCATCAGACCACAAGCAGGCAGGAAAAAGATCATGCTGATCCTCATGATTCCACCACTTTTATCTAACAGGATCATGAGGAGCAGATCATTCCTATTTGCTCCTACTTCAAATAATCTGATAGTGAAACCCCTGTCTGTTTTTTTCAATGGCTTTCAAACAGATCCCTGGGCTGGGCTAGTCTTACAAATGCAGAAACCACCTCAAAAAGAAAGAGAGAGAAATAAAAGAAGAAGAAGAAGACTTTGGGAAAACAGAATGAAGTCTAGCAAATGCTAAGAACTGAAAATCCTGCCCATCCCCATGACCTCATGTCACAGAAATGCAGTACCTGTAAATTTTGTTTTCCTCTTAACAGGAATATCAATCTGGTGTCTAAAATCACAGAATTACAGGGGTTGGAAGAGACCTTTGGAAATCATCAAGTCTGGGATGAGATAGGGCAGGCTACACAGGAATGTGTACAGGTAGATCTTGAAAGTTTCTGGAGAAGGAGACTCCACAATCTCTCTGGGCAGCCTGCTCCAGGGCTCCAGTAGCCCCACAGTAAAGAAGTTTTTCCTCATGTTGAGGTGGAACTTCCTGAGTTCTACTATGTGTTCATCGTCTCTCACCCAGTCACTGGGCACCACTACAAAGAGACTGGCCCCTTCTTCTTGACACGCACCCTGATGTGTTCATAAGCACTGACAGATCCTCCCTCTGCCTTCTCTTCTCCAGGCTAAGCAGCCCCAGGTCTCTCAGCCTTTCCTCATCACACAGATGTCCCAGTCCCTTCATCATCCTCACAGCTTCCATTAGACTCCCTCCAGGAGTTTTCAGTCTCTCTTGAACTGGGGAGCCTGGAACTGGACACAATAGGCCAGATTTGGCCTCACCAGAGTAGAAAGGCAGGGGAAGCTCCTTAAGAAGCTGGCCACAGTCTTCTTAATGCACCCTAGGAGACCATTTGCCTTCTTGGCCACAAGGGTACATTGTTGTCCAGTGGATAACCTACTGTCCACCAGGACTCCAAAGTCCTTCTCCTTGGAACTGCCATTTAACTGGAATTACACCATGAGTGAAGGCTGAAAATTGACTGCATTGGTGCACATGTCTGAATAGGAGCACTCTCCCTGTGATGGGCATGCCTTAAGGGTGGCCAAGTAACTGAAACATTCCTGAACTGCTCAGTGGCAGAAAAATGCCCATCCTGCTACCAAGATTTTCTCATAGAATCATCTTGATTGGAAGCAACCTTTAAGATCATTGACACAAACCATTAACCCAGCACTTCTAAGTTACCACTAACCATCTCTCTCAGCACCACACCTACACCTCTCTTAAATCTTTACACAACCCCAGATGAGACACTGGCTTTGCTAATAGAACTGTAGAGGTTGGAACAGACATTTGAGATCAAGTCCAACCACTCACAGAGAGCTTACAGTCCCACCATTACTGCTAAACCATCTGCCTCTGAACAATGTCCCTCAGCACCACTCAAAGGCAGTTGAAGTCAGGTGGGGGTTGGTCTCTTCTTGCTTGTAAGAACTCAAACATCCCTAAGATCTCCAGATCTTAGGAAGAAATTCTTTACAGTGAAAGTGGCAAGACACTGGAACAGGTTGCCCAGGGAAGTTGTGGATGTCCCCTCCCTGGAGGTGTTTAAGAGCAGCTTGGACAAGGCCTTGAGCCACCTGGTCTAGTGGAAGGTGTCCCTACCCATGGCAGTAAATGATATATGCTGTATGATGTTAATTGTTGCTGAGCATGAGGCACGGAGAACTAATTTAAGCTGACAGCCCACTGGAAAGGACAAGGGACAGGGTTCTTCTAGCCTCCCTCCTGCCCAGTGGTGCAGTCTATCATCTGCATTGCATGTCCTACACAATGCTAACACCATGCTCACTGGGTGACAGGAAGGGGGTGCCTGGGGCTCATGGGACATGAGGTATAATTTATTTGTAACTGGTAAAGTTTCCTGTTCTGGGTTTTCAGTGTGTGTTTTGGCTTTTTTAACTCAGCTTCCAGGCAGGGGTGTTCTCTTTCATTGGTCTTTGGGTATCACAGGTGCAGCAGTTCACTTTTCGTCTGTTTCCCTACATGTGCCAGTTTTAGTGTTTCCTTTGGTGAAATCAGATAGCCCTGCAATAGAGTAGTACCTTGGCTTTATCTCAACTAACCTCTCTGCCTCCCATGTCCTTTTCCTCCTTGCCCACTGCCTGGGGGGGGGGGGAGGAGAAACACCTCTGTTATGAACAAGTTGCCAAATGATAGAAAACCAGAACACACATATTGGATTGGAAGAGACACTCAAGGTCATCTAGTCCAAACTTCAACCCAGCACTGCAAGGTCAATACCATGCTCCTAAGATCCAGGCCCAGAAACCATTTCAACACCTTGAGGATTGGTGATTCCACCACTGCTCTGGGATGACCATTTCGGTGTTAACCCTTTCAGTGAAGAAGAATTTCCCAATATCCAGCCTAAACCTCCCTTGGTGCAGCCTAGAACTGTTTTCTCTAGTCCTGTTGCTTGCCACCAGAGAGAAGAGACTGTAGCCCTCCTCACTCCAATGTCTTTTCAGGTGCTCTAGGCTCCTCACAAGCCTTGTTGCCCTCCACTGGACATGCTTCAGCACCTCAATGTCCTTCCTGTAGTGGAGTTTGGAACTAAATGACCTTTGATGTCCTTTCCAACCCAAACCATTCTATGAGATTCTATGATCCTCAGGCCCAACCAATCCTAAAATAAATAAGCTGATTCAAAAATAAATAGATTAAGCTGAGCAACTAAGAAACTGAAGAAACAGTCATTTACTCCAAATATTTCCACTGAGTGGCCTTTGCAGCACACTTTAAGTAAATGCAAATTTAAGACATAGGATCAGATGTTTGTATAAGTTCATTTTTTTTTAAGATAATCATTGCCACTAGTTTACACTACAACAAATTTCCAAACATTCCTAATTTAATGTTTTGAAGAAGGGGGAATTAATAATCAGAGCTTGCCAGCTGTAGGAACAAATAATCCAAGAGCTTGAATTGTAAATTGTCCAAAACCAGAATGCCTCCTTCAGCCAGGCTTGTAACTGATGCCAGCTATTCAGAGCTGCCTACCACTTCTTTCCCACATGATGTTTTTGGCATTTCAGATCTATAGTGGCTTTAGAATCTTGAAGAGTAAGTGCCACCTAACACTGACTGATAGGGTAGCAGTTACCCCAGCGTTTTGCTATTGTTCCACTTACATAGACAAGAATGGTGCATATATAGACAAGCCTGGAGGAGACTCAGGGGTGACCTCATTGCTGTCTACAACTACCTGAAGGGAGGCTGTAGCCAGCTGGGGGTCAGTCACTTCTCCCAGGCAACCAGCAACAGAACAAGGGGACACAGCCTCAAGTTGTGCTGGGGGAGGTATAGGCTGGATGTTAGGAGGAAGTTCTTCCCAGAGAGAGTGATTGGCATTGGAATGGGCTGCCCAGGGAGGTGGTGGAGTCCCTGGGGGTGTTCAAGAAAAGACTGGATGAGGCACTGAGTGCCATGGCGTAGTTAGAATAGAATAGAATCAACCAGGTTGGAAGAGACCTCCAAGATCAGCCAGGCCAACCTAGCACCCAGCCCTATCCAGTCAACCAGACCATGGCACTAAGTGCCTCATCCAGTCTTCTCCTGAACACCTCCAGGGATGATAGTTGATTGGATAGGGCTGGGTGATATGTTGGACTGGATGATCTTGGAGGTCTATTCCAGCCTGGTTGATTCTATGGTTTGTAACAGGAGTCCTACCAGTTAGCTGAGTTAAGGACATACATCAACCTACCTGCTGAGGACAGTAAGTATGGTGGACAACAAATTATCCGTGGTACAGCAATGTGCCCTTGTGGCCAAGACCACCGATCCTGGCATGCATTAAGCGTCTGGCCAGAAGGCCAAAGGAACTTCCTCTGCCCCTCTACTCTGTCCTGGTGAGGTCTCACTTGATGTATTGTGTCCAGTTTTAGGCTCTGCAGTTCAGGAGAGACAGGGAGATACTGGAGAGAATGTAAAGCAGGCTAAGAGGCCAGTGAAGGAACTGGAATATCTGTCTCATAAGGAAAGGCTGAGAGACCTGAGGCTGCTTAGCCTGGAGAAGAGAAGGCTGAGAGGGGATCTGTCTGTTTGATGTTTACAAACATCTGAAGGGTGGGTGTCAAGAAGATGAGGCCAGTCTCTTTTCACCTCTCAGACAGCAAAAAGCTGTCGCAATTCTGTGTTGCTGATGAAGCCTGCCATAATTGTGAAAATACACAGCTAAGGGCACTGGGAGAGGCTGGGTTATGTTTGGACTTGATGATCTTAAGGGCTTTTCCCAACCAGGTGCTTCTATGATTCTATGACTGTCAAAGCCAGTTGCAAGATCCTCCAACACTGTCACTCCACATGCCAAACCTTTCATTACAGAAAAATTCCAGCTGCCTCACTTGAAAATGAATCATTTCCTGTCACTAAGCAAAGCTGTTGCATGCCAAAAAAAGAACCCAACCCAACAACAAGCATCCAAACAATCAAAACAAAAAAAAAAAAACCCAGGCCAAATAAAATCTGCTGCCTCTCATTAGATCAAAGGTTGGCAGCAGAGATAAACCACTGCACAAAACAACATTTATTCAGAGGAGCAATTGCCTACGGAGTCATTTGTCACTTTTAATAATCCTACAGTTGGAAAATGATGATAATGGAAATCAAGTTACCCTAATGGCAATAAGATGTTTGTAAACTAAACTTGTTCATGTTGACTGTAACAAAAAAATAAAAAAGCATTGCAATAGTTTTACTGCAGAGAATAAAATTGAAATAGGTCTGTAATTACATAGATTTTCAGCATCTTGATGAAAAGAACTAAGTGCTGATGGTTCCCATATTTTCAGCACCTTACCTTGCAAAACAAAGAATTAGAAGTATGTGCCAGATGTACAGAAAAGAGGCCTGCAGCAACGTTTCAAACATGATGCATATGTTTCTTCCTCTTTCTTATCAGGAGCAAGCCAACTGTCATATCTCATTGACTGAGTGAGCCTATAACCTGGGGACACTCCCATGAGCCATGAGAAGGGACAGAGCAGAATTAATGAAGTCACTGGATCTCAGAGGGGCCTTCAATACAAGTCTCATGAGGAACTGGGTTGAAGGAACTAGGATTGTTTAGTCATCAAAAGAGGAGGCTGAGGGGAAATCTCATGTTTTCTACAGCTACCATGCAATAAAGTGACAGGACAAGAGGTCAGGGGAGGTTCAGATTGGATATTAGGAAAAAATTCTTCTTAGAAAGGATTCTCAGGCATTGGAAGAGGCTGCTCACATAGGTGGTAGAGTCACCATCCCTGGAGCTGTTTAGAAGGCACATGGATGTGGTGCTGAGAAACATGGCTTACTGGTAGTAGCTTAGCAGTAGTGGCAGACTTGTGAGCTCCCAGTGAGCAGCTGGACTTGATGTTCTCAAAGGTCTCTTCCAACTTCTACAGTTCTGTGGTTCCATTAGCAAAGGCAGTGTTGCAGCTGGGGTTGTGCACAGCAGAGCCTCACTGTCTATGGTTCCATAAGCAAAGGCAGTGTTGCAGCTGGGGTTGTGCACAGCAGAGCCTCACTGCTGGGCTTTGCTGCAGCACTGCTGGACCAGGCACTCTGAAGCTAGGGCATGTGATTTCTCTTCCTCTGTTCTGACTAAGCATCCAGACACAAGAACATTCAAGGAGAGATCTTCCCAAAAATTAAGGGGTTTGAAGTTTTTAGTTGAACCTAAACATAAACTACATTTCCTCTCAAGGATGTGTGCCTTGAGACCATCAAGTCCAAGTGCTTGCCTTGAGCCTGCAATTCCATCACTACTGCTAAGCTGTTACCACTAAACCACATCCCTCAGAACCACATCTTTGATCCTAAGGATAAAGAAGCCCATTGAGAAAGCATTCAGATGTTATGTTGGCCCTTGAAAGGACAGATCTTTGCAGGCGAAAACTTGTCATCTGCCAGCTGTAGCAGGTAGGACACAATAACCAAGCATGCTATCTGGTGCAGTTAAAGTTTGTTTTTCCAGCTGAAACTGCCTGGCTTTATACCATCTTAAAATGTCATCATGCAACAACCTGAGACTGTGTCCCCTTGCTCTGTTGCTGGTTGCCTAGCAGAAGAGACCAACCCCCACCTGGCTACAGCCTCCCTTCAGGTAGTTGTAGACAGCAATGAGGTCTGCCCTGAGCCTCCTCTTCTGCAGGCTGCACACCCCCAGCTCCCTCAGCCTCTCCTCACAGGGCTGTGCTCCAGGCCTCCCAACAGCTTTGTCGCCCTCCTGTGGACACCTTCCAGTAGCTCAACATCTCTCTTGAAAGGAGGATCTCAGAACCGGACACAGTACTCAAGGTGTGGCCTGACCAGTGCCAAGTACAGGAGAAGAATAACTTCCCTTGTCCTACTGGCCACACTGTTCCTGATCCAAACCAGGATGCCATTGACTTTCCTGGCCATCTGGGCACACTGCTGGCTCATGTTCAGCCTACTATCTATTAGGAGGAAGTTCATGACAGCAAGAGTGATTTGCCATTGGAATGGGCTGCCATTCCAGGGGTGGTGGAGTCACCATCCCTGGAGATGTTCAAAAAGAGACTGCATGAGGCACTTAGTGCCATGGTCTAGTGGATTGGACAGGGCTGGGTGATGGGTTGGACTGGATGATCTTGGAGGTCTCTTCCAACCTGATTGATTCTATGAACATCTGAAAGACAAGCAATTGTATTTGACTGTTTTGGTGGTCCTTTTCTTCCTCCCCCCCCCACCCCCTCCTTTTTTTTTTTGGTAACTGAAAAGAAATCATAGCAATGATTTATTCTAATGCAGTGAATCAAATCTGACCACTCACTGTAGCTTGTGGAGTATACTTAGTTTTAGTGCAAGAGTCATAACTTGGAGACAGTGGAAAAAAAGAAAAAAAAAAGAAGAGGGGAAAAAAAGAAAGCAAAGAAGCTGTCACCAGTAGTAGGGGAAGACACAACATATCATCACCAAAAACAGTACATCCTGATTTTGTCATGGGACTGTCTGAAGCAATGAAGCTCAGATGTGTATACGTGGGCTACAGCCCAGTGATTCTTAACCTGCTGGCTCTCGCACACACATGGTGCTGCCAGGGCCACCCTAAGCCAACAGAAAAAGACCAATTCATTTCAGAGGCATTGGCTCAGTCCCAGAGTTTCTCAACACTGATGTTGGAGGCTTAGTGAATCAGAACATGCCAGGGAAGTGTCTGGCATCCATCAAGAAACAAAATATATGGAATCCAAAACTAAATTACAGTCCAAGAGATTAATTTAGAAGAATGCCTTTTTAAAGATATATATATATAAGTATGAGTGTCCTTATATTTTTTTTATATATATATGAGACACAGAACACTGACATAAACACACCTCAAGCCTGCTGTCAATATCTGAAGATGAAAGACTACTGTGATGGATGGTTTGTTTCCTCTTCTGAAGAGCCAGAAGACCTATGTTCAGTGTTTATCAGTTTGCTTCTCTGCAGTCCTTCAAATAGCATACATATCAAAGAGAAGGCTGAATCGAATGCTTCACAGAGCCTTGTTTCCAGCCATAACCTAAATGAGCTTTGTACATGAGTGGAATCATTTACTGCTTATTTAACTCTGCAAGCGCTTTGGAAGACCTCTTGTAACACTGACACTGTTTTTCTCTGCCTGGCTGCTGCTTTGACTGCCTCGAGCAGTTTCCCTCTGCACAGTCACAAAAAGGATGTGCTCTGCTGTGACTCTGTTATTTTGTGATGGTGGCTGAAAGTCATTGTTCCTTACAATTATCTGAAAGGAGGTTGGAGTGAGCTGGGGTTGGTCTCTTTTCATCAAGTGATAGTACAAGAGCAAGTGGCCTGAAATTGTGCCAGGGAAGGGTTACATTGGAGATTTGGAAACATTTCTTCACTGTAAACATGACCAGGCATTAGAATAGGTTGCCCAAGGAGGTGGTGGAGTCACCAGCCTTAGATATGTTCAAGGAACGTGTGAACATTGCACTTCCAGGCATGGTTTAATGGTCGTGATGGTGTTAGGTTGATGCTCAGAATCAGTGATGATAAAGATAACAGATCTATAATCCTGTGATTCCAAGTCCTGAACTGCTGAAAATCAGGCAAGAAACTCAAACTCTTAACCATATTCAGAAATGCCTAGAAGAAATGGCTTCCAAAAATGCAGCTAAGTCTATAAGAACTTAACCTGTAGATGACATGAAAGGCAATGTCAGTCATGCACTGTAATTAGGAGGTCTTAAAGTGGTGTTGGACAACATTAATCTTGAACTTTTGGGGTTACTTGTGGCTTTTAAGTATATGGTTAACCAAATTCTGAATGGCACTTTGTATAGTCAAGATGCTGACAGCCTACAGGTTTTTTGCTTGAATATGGAATTGTGTAGATTAGGCTGAGTTCATTTGAGGTGTGAACTAAAATGTACTGGATGTACCTCCCTTGAGAGATTTAAGACATGTAGATGTGGTGCTGAGGGACATGGTTTAGTGATGACCTGACAGTGCTGGGTTAACAGTTGGACTTGGTGAGTTTGGAGATCTCTTCACACAGCCCCAGAAGCAACTGTATCCTGGCCTGCATCAAAGGAGTGCATCCAGCAAGTCAAAGGAGCCGATTCTGTCCCTTTGCTCTGCTCTCATTTACCAGTGCTGAGTACAGGGGAAGAATAACCTCCCCCGTCCTACTGGCCACACTGTTCCTGATGCAGGATGCCATTGGCTCTCTTGGCTACCTGGGCACACTGCTGGCTCATGTTCAGCTACTATCTACCAGTATCCTCAGGTCCCTTTCTTCCCGGCTGTTCTCCAGCCACTCTGGCCCCAGCCTGTAGTGCTGCTTGGGGTTGTTGTGGCCAAAGTGCAGAACCCTGCATTTGGCCTTGTTAAATCTCATCCCATTGGCCTCTGCCCACCCATCCAGCCTGTCAAGGTCCTTCTGCAGGGCTCTCCTACCTTCCAACAGATCAGCACCTGCTCCTAGCTTGGTGTCATCTGCAATCTTACTGATGATTGACTCAATCCCCTCATCCAGATAACCAGTAAAGACATTGAACAAGCCCAGGCCCAGCACTGATCCTTGGGGCACACCACTAGTGACTGGCTGCCAACTGGATGTGACACCATTCACCACCACTCCCTGGGCCCAGTCCTCCAGCCAGTTCTTGAACCATATCAGAGTGACTCTGTCCAAGCCACGAGCTGCCAGCTTGGCCAGGAGCTTGTTGTGGCAGACAGTGTTAAAAGATGAAGGTTTAATTCTGGGGTTTATGCCCATTAAGCAAGCATTGTCAATACAGCACAACAGACTTCTCAGTCTGTAAACATTCCCACTATCCTGGTGCTGTCAAGTAGGGATTGCTCAAAGCAGCTCCTGTACACAGCACTCAGTCCTGCCCTAAGATGCTGAAGCACTTTAATCACTGCCCTTAACACTGTGCAGAGCACTGCCTGCTGAGCAGTGTACCAAATATGAGCATGGACACAGAGATTTTTGTCTTTTCCTTCTCTGCAGCCTGGAGTCTGAGACCTGTCACACTCCCACTTGTGGTGCCCAAGGGCTGCAAGCTTTTACATTGCACTCCTGGTAACCATGGTGAAATGTGTGGTCCCATTTCTTATGAATAAAGCCCTTCCCAAACATCTTCTAATGTGACTGCCCATGAGCAAAAACTTATTATTTGAATTCCTTTTCCTCCCTGCTCTCAGCTCTGATGCATCAGAGCCATGTGGAAAAAAAAATTAAAAACTAGTATTGCTCAGGGTCATGATGTGTAAAACTGCAGGCAGTCCAAGGAGGTCAGTCCATACAAAGCATTCTCACACATTCTTAGCTAAAATGGTCCTTTTTTTGTCTGTGTTCATTCTCAGGCATCTAGATTGATTTCTTTTTTAACATCTTTGTGCTCATTGCAACTCTCAAATGTGGGGTTTGCACTTGACTTAACGTTTTCTGTTTACAGGTCAAACACTCAGCTCTACCAGCTTCACCACCAATCTCTTACAGGCACTCTCTGCTTTCCTTTTTATTCTCCCTCATTTCCCTTATTAGCATTCTGCTAATTAGACACCCAAATGTCTTTACTGTCTTCAGGAAAAAAATACATTCCTGCTTAACCCTTGATTTATACATGTACCTCTGCAGGCTGTTTCCATGAGATTAGAGTTTGCTGAGGATTTTTGTTCTTGCTTTGCAGACATCATTTGGAGGAAATGCTATGGTAGAACATCTACACAGGAGCTTTGCCTGGCAGTTTGACTGCTGAGATAATTAATAGTCTTTAGCAACCATGATTTCCTGGCTGTGAACTTCAAAGAAAGCAACAGTTTTATATTTTCCTGTGGCTTGAAATAGAAGATGGTTATTATAATATCATGTGATTTGGAAAGGGAAGGAGGGGAGGGGATATCCAGGTATCATTAATTGAAGCTGGATAGAGGAGCTCTATCAAATCTACCTTGAGCCAAGCTTTCACAGATTCACAGAATGGTTTGGATTGGAAGGGACCTTAAATATCTAGTTTCAACCCCACTGCCATGGATAAAGACACCTTCCACTAGATCATGTTGCTGAACCTGGCCTTGAACATCTCCAGGGAGAGGGTATCCATAACTCCCCTGGGCAACCTGCTGTAGTGTCTCACCACCCCTACTGTAAATAATTTCTTCCTAATATCCATATAGCTCTAGGACATTTGAACCAATTTAAGACCCACACAATCCGTTTGATATTTCTCCAAGGACTGAATAATGCTAAGATGTTTACAAGAGAGCTTTCACAGCAGTGTTTCTTTCAAGCTTGTGCACAACATGATTCTTACTTGACTTACCCACTTTCAGCTCATTGTTCCAGTCAGATCCAGGATATAGATATGCCTGGAATAACGAGTTGGCCTGAAGTCCTGCAAAGGCATGGGACTGCTACTCCATCCTGCAGCTCTCTGCGAGGCAGGGCAACAGCATTTGTTTTGCTGAACTCTGAGCAGCACAAAGTGAGTTTTCTCCATTCTGCCTCTGTGAGGATTTCTAGAGTAGGAAAATGCTCCACATTTATATTATTTCTTTGTGCTAGTTTGAGCCTAGCTAGAATGTTTTGGTGAGAAGGACTAGATCATAGGCTGTGAAATGAAAACAATGCTGATGTCTACTTCCCTCACAGTCTTGATAAGATGTGTAAAAAAGGAAAGGAAAACATAAAGTCACTTGACTCTGGGCTTTGCTCTCAGCTCTTCCCCTGCTGGGGAGCTCAGGCTGCTGGTTGAACTCCATCCTACTCTCTAACCTCACCCTCCATTTTCTTTGGGCTGATCCACTTTTGCTTCTTAATCCCCCTGGCTGAACCTCCATTCTCCCTTGGGACTGCGGTAAGGTTGAGAGGGGTAGGGGGAAGGTGAGGGGTGGTTGAGAGCCCCTCCTGGGGACTCAGATTTCTGGGAGGGGAGTTGTGTTTCTGTATTACCTTTTACCTTTTATATCTCTGTCTATAACTGTATACACTGTAAATATCTGCTTGTATATTGTGCCAGCTGTAAATATAAGCTTCATTCATATTTCCAGAGCCATCTGAGTCTAGTCTGGGTGATTTCTAAAGTGGGGGGGCAGGGGACACCCAAACCATCACATTGTTACATATTTTAGGTATTTAGATGTAGTTATGTTGTTTATTTTTATTTATGTTGTGTTTAGTTTTGGAGATTTGGGGGCTTGGGATTTTTTTGTTGTTGTTGTTTAGTTTAGTTTTCTGTTTTGTTTCGTGGAGTTTTTCTTATTTTGTTTTGCTTTGTTTTTTTTCCCAAACAGGACACCATGGCTAAAGAGGCACATGGTTAATTAATAACTATATGTTTATCTAGCAGTGCACACCACATAGAACTTCCTAAATACACCTCTGATGAAAACATTATCGGGAAGAAAAGGCATCTTGTTGCAAGAAGCTCTCAGTGTTGGTAAAGGAGTCTTAACATTGAGTAACAAAATGGCAAACAGACTGGTTGAGGCTGGAAGGGATGTCTGGAGATTGTCTGGTCCAACTCCCTGCTCAGGCAGGGGCAAGTCATTCATGTGCATTTGTCAGCTCTCACTCCCATTTCCTTCACCAGATAGAGAAACTGCTGTTGCTTATCTGTTTTTCTGACCTATGTACCATTGTGCCTCAAATCAAGAATCTATCTGAAACTTACAGTTAGTTATTCCCAGCTTATAAAGTTTTCCATCCAACCAAAGAAGAGGAATAAAACCACACAACACCATGAACACAGAATCAGGCAGAGTGCCTGATTCAGAGCAATTTCAACAGCTGCAGGTTTTTTTAGACAAATGATTCCCAGCACGATTACAAATAATGAACCAAGGCACAAATACCACAATTTGTGAAGCATTTTGAAGAGACAAAAAAGGCTAAATTCATACAAATGATGCAACCAGCCTTAGATTCAAAGCCTAAACATCCATGTTTGCGACCACAGCAGCTGAACTGCCATTTAATGCAACCTCCATAAGATTCAGCATCCAAGATTTGCTTACCGTTTAACGTGTTTCATGGGGGTTTCTTCATCTGTTAGCCTGTTGCTCCTTATGTTCCCAGTGCATTTGAGAGAATCTAGAAGTTCCTTTCCTCCAAGACATAAAAAAAGAAGGCAACATCATTACTTCATCTGTTTATTGTGAGACCCAAAGGAAATACTTCAAATGTATCATTTATTGAAGCAAAAACATATAAAAAAGTAAAAGCAAAACAAGCAGCATATTATGCTTGTGGAAATAAACTTTCAGCTCTTTTCTCAGATGGATTCATCAAAGACGTATCAAGAAGCTTTGGGAGGAGTTATAGGACATTTTTGGGGTTTATACTATTAAAAGTCATTTTTTTTTCCCGTGTTTGCATTTGATTTAATATAGCCTTTAGGAATTTTGATGCATAATTTTAACTCTCTGGAGAAAGCATGGCCATTTAAATAATCTAAAGAGCACTAATATGTTTCCTTCATCTTATCTGCTTTTTTATTGTTCATAAGAATTCAAATAAAAGGGAAGAGGGGAAAAAAATATCTCAGTCTTTATGGCATTGGTTATTATCTGCAAATCATGACTCCAAACAGCAGTCTAGCATTGAATCACAAAATGATGGAATGGTTTAGGTTGGAAGGGACCTTAAAGATCACCTCATTGCAGACCCCACCACAGGCAGGAATACCTCCCACTAGAACAGGTTGCCCAAGGCCTTATGCAACCTAACCTTGAACACCTGCAGGGAGGGAGCACCCTCAACCTCCCTGGGCAACCTGTTCCAGTGTTTCACCATCCTCACTGTAAAGAACTTCTTTCTAACATCTAGCCTAAATCTCTCCTCTTCCAGTTTAAATCAGGTTGGAAAGGGCTCTAAAAAGTCATCTTGTCCAACTCCCCTTCAGCAGGGACATCTTTAACTAGATCAGGTTGCTCAGAGCCCCACCAAGTTTGACACTGAATGTCTCCAGGTTTGGGGCCTCCAACAACTCTCTGGGCAACCTACTCGAATATCTCACAACCCTCATTGTAAAGAACTTCCTCCTAATGTCCAATCTCACAGTCAGGCATCAGCCATTCTGGTTGAAGGAACCATATAGTGAGTCCCAGAAAAGCCCCTCCTGATTTCCAAAGCAGAAGCTGACTGAGGACTTTTACATCATCTTCTCAGCTTCACGTTTGTTTCAGCTGTTCACAGCTGTGAATAGCTTCATTGTCTGTACACAAGTCTTTTCAAAGTCCTGATGAACAGCTCCCATTCTCTGGCAGGGAAGGTCCACTCCTCTTACTGCTGCAAGCACGTAACAAGTTTAAAAGGTAGGTACTGAGCTGAACCACTTCTCCGTCTCACTGACTACCTCCCCTAGTGAACAAAAAGGGGATCTCTGAAATGGTAAAGTCATTAAGATTTCAGTGTGTGTGTATCCCTTTTTTCCCTACCAGAAGAACCCAGATACTTCAAACTCTTTAAGAGACAGTAAAAAGGTGAATGCCAAAAGCTTGAGCAAAGGGTCAGTGGCAGGCCCCTGGGACTGATTACCTCTTCGAAATCCAGGCAGTAGGGGGTGCAAAGTGTCAAAGGCTGCTCAATCACCTCTGCTGAGTATTTAATCACCAATAGGTCTGATCAGTAGAGAACATATGGTGAGGAACTAGGAGAGGTCACCAAGCAGGAACTACAAAGTGAACCATGCTGCTTTTCACAGAAGGCGAGGGAAAAAACATTCTCCAAACCCTGTAGCCTACAGAAACTGCTGGTAAAGGAAATGTGGAAAACAGAGAGTTAGTAAAGCTCAAAGAAGGGGAGGTAAAGAAACAAAAATGGCAACAAAGAAGATCTAAACATTTTTTTCCAATCTGTGAGAGCTCATTGACTTTAAAGGATGGCTTCTTGTAGAAGTCGTTTCCCCTGATGCCACATAGTCACTGCTGTATGTAAGAAGGGATAGGTCATGGGCCACCATCTGGCTCTGAGAAAGAAGGAAATGGCACAGAAAATGTCAATTTAAAAAGATGTAAATATCTTTTCAAACAAATGGTGAGGATAGATGTGAGACATCTCACTGAAGCACAGGATGTGCAGTCATAGAATCACAGAATCAAAGAATTACTTGAGTTGAAAGGGACCTTAAAGATCATCTAGTTCCAATGCCCCTGCATGGGCAGAACACCTTCCACTCCACCAAGTTACACATGGCCCTGTCCAGCCTGGCCTTGAACACCTCCAGGAAAGGAGTACCCACAACCTCCCTGGACAGCTTCTTCCAGTATCTCACCGCCATCACTGTACACTAATAGCCAGCATAAATCTCACCTCTCCCAGCTTCAATCCACTCCCCCTCATCCTATCACTACAAACCCCTCTAAGAGGTCCTCTCCCACATTTTTTTGTAGGCCCACTTCAGGTACTGAAGGGGCAGAGATGGTTTCACCTGTGTGAACAGCCTTGCCTCTCTGGGAGTGATATGTTCAGAGTTGACTAGGAGTGCTGCAAAAATTGTCTCCCCTGCCAGCTCCTTGGTATACAGCCAAGACACACTGGGAGAAGGGAAAGGTTGCCCACGCTTCAGCAATCTCAGTGGAAATTCATTTCACACTTTAACTGGTTTAAAGGGCCAGTATTGTGGATGCATATTTTCCACCTTGTCTACATAGATTCACAGGATGGTAGGGGTTGGAAGGAACCTCTGGAGATCATGCAGTCCAACCCCATGCCAAAGCAGGATCACCTAGGGCAGGCCACACAGGAACGTGTCCAGGTGGGTTTGAAAAGTCTCCAGAGAAGGAGACACTAGCATCTCTCTGGGAAGCCTTCTCCAGGGCTCCAGCACCTTCAGAGGAAACAAGTTTTTCCTCATGTTGAGGTGGAACTTCCTGTGTTCCAGTTGTGATGAAAGGGTATTACTGGATATAAGTTAGGACTGTTTTCAAAATTCATATTGTTTATTGATTTTGATATTCAGGATTTTCACTACCCACCCAGTAGTTTTTAATAATAATTGGTTCTATGCAACGGTCTTGAAAACATTAGGCAAAGGCATAACTGGCTCTAGAACGAGTAACTAGCAATAATACAACATTAAACTCAATTGAAGTGGAAGAGAAGTTCCTGCAGTTCTATACTGCTTTTGCCCACTAGATGGACTCAAGAGGCTCCTTTCTGTTTAAGACAGAAGGCTAGGATTCAGTTAGATTCCACCACAGAGTTTGCTAAAGAGGCGTTGAGTACTTACTCACAAAATCAGCTCTCAACTTGCGGGGCTAACTACAGTTTCCAGACAGCACCCAAACACTTGCAAGGAAATCTGTTGGTGTCTTGCCAGCCATTGAGGGGCTTCTGATCTTCTCAGGCTCTTAATGGAGGTGCTGGAAGAGAAGCAGACAATCTCTGACATGGTCCTGGTTCCTCTTGGCTCCAGACTCAGAAGGGAGGCTTGGAGAGAGGCAGACAGGATGTCTTGTGGATGGGCAGTTCTAGCACAGCAGCACGCTGGCTAAGCAAGCCTACCACGTAGAGGCATTTAAAGCCTATCCTGGTAAATTCAAAGCAGTTTCCAGGCAGACAAAGCATTAGACTTTGTTGCTATGTAGCAGGGCTAGCTTATAGTTCAGCAGAGCACGGCAGGATACAAGGAGGCAGTAGCATTGCCAGAAGCAGAGAGCACGATAAGGCAGAAAGCAATGGCGGCAGCAGCAAGCACATATACAACACAGACCATGTTGTGCTACCTGCTCACCTCTTTTTATCAATGTAGCCCAAATCTAATGGGCCCTTGGACACAGATTAGCCAAACAGAAAGGCAGTTAGCCAAACTTCACCATATCATGTGATGTCAGGGCTTACTTTAACCTTTTAGAGCAGAACGTAAGTGTATAAACACTCATGGGTACTCTGTAAACAAGTTTGGACAGACATGGAGGTACCAGGCTCTTTTGTCTTCCTTTTCTGCAGTTGCTTCTCCCATCAGCAGAAAGAGGGAGAGCAGAAAACATGTCTGGACAAGCCAGACACGTTCAGACCTATTCTGGCCCATTTTGACCCTCCATGACACCAGTTTGTGTCCATTGCTCCTTGTCTTGCCACTGGGCACCAGTGAAAAGAGACTGATCCCATCTTCTTGATACCCACTCTTAAGGTGTTTGTAAACAGAAAATCTAAGAATCATTCTTGATACCCATTCGTAAGGTATTCATAAACACGCACCAGATTTGCTCTCAGGCTTCTCTTCTAAACTAAACAGGCCCAGGTATCTCAGCCTTTCCTCATAAAACACCATAAAAAGGTGTTCCAGTCCATTCATCATCCCCCTGGTCTCTGTTACACTCTCTTCAGTATTTCCCTGTCTCTCTTGAAGTGAGTAGCCCAGAACTGGATACAATACTCCAGATGTGGACACACCAGGGCAGAATTTATCATGACCTTTCTCATGATCTATGGCAAATTCAGAAACAAATACTCCATGCAATAAGATAGACAGTTACTTGCCTCTGGAGTTCTCTTACATCACCAAGTTTCACCAAACTCACTGGTATGTGAAGGTACCCAGTGACTGGCTGGTTGTTTATCAACACAGTATTTAGGCAGCACTGTTGGTTTCTCCCAGTTACAATTCTACATCTGTTTCCCAATGTTTTCACTGCTTGTTCAACTGCTAAAACTATATATTTAGGATAATGAGGTTTCTGGTGGATTTGAAATGTTATTTAAATGCTGATTCCAGAAGTACAATTTGTAACCTTTGTTAGGTCTGCGGAGAAAGCACAATTTCCAAGAGGTTTATATCAGCAAAAATCTATGGAGCTTTGTTGAGGCATTGCACCAGAAGGAAAAATGTGCCAGTCTTTTGACTAGATACCCATAAACCACTGACCCAGCTAAAAGATAACCTGCAGCACAATAAACTGAGAGGTACAGAAAAGCATCTCATTTAAGCTGCTGGGTGACATCCAGCAAGTCACTCCACCTTTCTCTGCTTTGGCTTCTCACCCGCTTGGAACTCAACTGACCTTAACTCACTTGGAAATTCTCTCATCAAATCCTTGAAACAGATGGGTCTTATTTTCATAAGAAAAATAGCCCTGTGCACACACAGTGGGACCAGAGCAAGGAGTAATGCAGCAGGCTCTACCCTGGCCCTGACACTGCCTTTTTGCTGTGGCTCAGCTCATCTCACTTAGCCTTCATTTCCTAAGTCTAGTGTGTTATCCATTGGGGTTTGGTTTTGGTATTGAGCCCTCTGATGGTTTAGAGCTAACACTTCAGTCTAATTCCTAACTGAGATAGGACACAGAATGATAATAACTGATACATTTATATCACCCCATCCATTTGCTGAAGACTTACTTTTGTCTGTTTCTTCAAGTTGCTCTCTGCAGCTCTGCTTGCTTGCATAACTCCTTATCTCTTTTCTGACCTCCTGCTGGCTCACATATCATGCCTGTGAAGTAAAAGGAAGCAAAAGTTGGGGGGAAGGTTGCCAGCAGTCTCTTTGGATTGTCCAAAGCTGAATTATTGTACAAGGGGGTCCTTGTATTTTTGCTAAATTGTAAATATACCCTGTATAGGTTTACTGCCTTTGATAACTTTGATATTTAGTCCACCTTTGTAAATACAGCATCACTTTTGTTTCTGAGTTCTGAGGTTGTTTGGTAATTCACTCTGGGGGGTAAATTCCAATTTGCTGGGGTCCAAATCCAGCCCACAAGCCCTGGCACACCTTATGCTAGAACACTATGCAAATTCTTGTTCTGTACCACATATAAAAGACTCTGAATCACAGAAGAGTGATTTCTGGAGGTCAATATGCTTTAGGTGGCTGTGCTTGAGCATGATGACCTCCAGAAATTACCAAACTCAAAACTCAGAAGCAAAAATGTTCAGATGGATTTTTAATAGCTCCAAGAAAGATTTCACCCTCTGTTTGGGAAACCTGTGCCAGCACTCTTTAACCCTCACAGGTAAAACAATATATCCTGATGTTCAGAAAGAATCTTCTGCGCTTTGGTTTGTACCCAGTACCTTTTATCCTGTCACTGGGCACCACTGAAATATCCTGGCTCTGTTCTCTTTGCACCTTCCCTTCAGGTATTGTACAGTTTGGTGAGATCCCCTTGAGTCTCCTCTTCTCCACACTGAACAGCCTCAACTCTCTTGGCCTTTCCTCATAGAGGAGATGCTTCAGCACCTTGATCATCTTTGTGGCTCTGTGAGGGACTTCATTCACCAGCTCCAGCTCTCCCCTGCCAGGGAGCCTTGAGTGGATAAACACCTACAAATAGCTGAGAAAAGAAGCCATAATAATAATAAAACACAAAATAACTTCCCTTAGAGTTAGAGATTTCAGGAGTCTACCAGCTCATTTACCAAGTAGAAAGTTAAGGGTGAAGCCTGATCACATTTTTTAGGGATGAAGATGAGGAAAACACAGCGTTATTAAAGTGCTTATCAGTTCATCAGACAAAAGTGTAACAAGGCCAAACGATCCAATTTTAGAGGAGACAGAAGAGACATTAAATGCATTGCAATTATTTGTTTAACAATGGCAGCAATTAGCTGATGGAAATTTTACCAAGTGTTCTGCTTCATTCTCTGTAGCAGATGATTAAATCAAGACCAGATTTTTTTTGTCTTTGAAGTCTCGTTCCAGTTCATATAAAAAGTCCTAGGGCCTGTGTCATGCTGTAAGTCAGACAAAATGATTGCAGTGTTCCCTTCTGGCTCTATCATATACTCCTTTTTTTATGAGATGACATTCACTATTCTAATGATTAGGAAATTAACATTGCAAAATACCAAAATGTCTGCATTTAGCCCATGGGGCTGGACCACAGCAGTTGCTCTATCATCTGATGACTCTTCCCCAGCAGAGCAGGGGAAATGAGAAAAGGTGAGAAGACCCATGGGTTGAAATGAAAATAGACTTAATGACACAGGGAAATTAGCACCAATGCTGGTACAAAGTACATGAAGTTATACTCAGCCCAGAAAATGTACAGCGGTCGCAATAAACAGCAAAGCAGCCCTCAGAAGCAAGAGCCCATCCCTGCCTTAGCAAACATCCCTCTTTATACTGACTCTGACATTTATGGTCTGGAATACAACTGGGAGTAAGCTTGTGCCAGCTGTCCTGGCCAATTCCCAGCTGCTAATAGCCTGCAAACTATAGTTGGCCTGTGAGTCTGTCCCGGCAAAACCAGGACAGGGAAAATTTGGTTGGACTTGATGACCTTTGAAGTCTTTGCCAACAAAAACAATTCTATGATTCTATAAAACTACAATTCATCAGCACTGATATTAGGAAAAAAATCTGTTTTGAAAGAGTGGCCAGGCACTGGAACAGGCTGCCCAGGGAGGTGGTAGAATCACTGTCCCTGGAGGTGTTAATGAAATGTGTAGACATAGAGCCATAGAATGGTTCAGGTTGGAAGGGACCTCAAGGATCATCCAGCTCCAACCCCCTGCCATAGGCAGGGACACCTCCCACTAGAGCAGGTTGCTCAAGGCCTCATCCAGCCTGGCTTTAAATGCCTCCAGGAAGGGAGCATCCACAACCTCCCTGGGCAACCTGTGCCAGTGTCTCACCACCCTCACTGTAATGAACTTCCTCCTAACATCCAGTCTAAATCTCCCCTCTGCCAGCTTAAACCCATTCCCCCTCGTCCTGAAATTACCAGACCATGTAAATAGTCCCTCCCCAGCCTTCCTGTAGGCTCCCTTCAGATACTGGAAAGCCACTCTAAGGTCTCCTCGAAGCCTTCTCTTCTCCAGGCTGCAGAGCCCCAACTCTCTCAGCCTGTCCTCATAGCAGAGCTGCTGCAGCCCTCTGAGCATCTTCGTGGCTCTCCTCTGGACTGGCTCCAGCAGTTCCATGTCCTTCTTGTGCTGGGGGCTCCAGAACTGCACACAGTACTCCAGGTGGGGTCTGAGGAGAGCAGAGTAAAGGGGGAGAATCCCCTCCCTTGCCCTGCTGCCCACACTGCTCTTGCTGCAGCCCAGCACAGGGTTGCTGTCTGGGCTGCATGTGCACACTGCAGGCTCATGTTGAGCTTTTCAACCCCCCGGTCCCTTTCCTCAGGGCTGCTCTCAGCCATTCCCCACCCAGCCTGTATCTGTGCCTGGGATTGCGCCGACCCAGGTGCAGGACCTTATACTTGGCCTTGTTAAATGTCATGAAGTTGGCCTGGTCCCACCTCTCCAGCCTGTCCAGGTCCCTCTGGATGGCATCCCTGCCCTCCAGCAAGTCAACATGGCACTCTGGGACATAGATTAATGGCCCTGTTGGTGTTAGACCTATGGTTGGACTTGGAGGTCAGTGATCTTGGAGGGATCTTCCAAGCAAAAGAGTTGTATGATTCTGTGCCTTGAGTTAGTCTTCACCTCAATCTCAGCACAAGACTCAGACACAAAATCACTGCTGTACCTGTCTCTCAAACAATCCAGAGACAAGAACTTGGTAGCTTAAGTGATGATTTTGTGTATCCAGCCTGCCTCAGTCACATGCTGATCAGCCAAACACAGGCTGACAAAATCTCTGTGCTGCTGACCAACATCGAATATGGCAGCCAGATTTGATTATAAGAAACTGAAACACAAAGTCATATAGTAGGTTGGTTTGCTAGAGACCTTCAAGACCATTTAGTTTGATGCCCCCCCACCATGGGCAGGAACACCTTCCACTAGACCAAGTCAACCAAGGTCCTGTCCAACCTGGCCTTGAGCATCTTCAGGGAGGGGGCGTTCACAACCTTCCTCAGCAACCTGTTCCACTGTCTTACTATCCTCACTGTAAAGAATTTCTTTCTAATACCCACTCTAACTCTACCCTCTTCCAGCTTCACTACATCTTTCCTTGTCCCATCATTACAAGCCCTTTAAAAAAGTCTCTTCCAGCTTTCATGTAGGCCCATTTTGAAAAGAAAAGCGTTATGGGGTTCTTTATTCTATTGCTCAGAGTTTACATTTACCCTGGAGAGAATTCCTTTAAAAAAAAAAAGATTTCTTAGAATATAGCTAGAAGCTGGAATAAATTGACTAGCAGAGGTCAAGTTGCTGCAGCAATGATGTGTTTGGCTTTTAGAGACAGTCTACCAGAGGTACCAAGCAAGAGCAAACTTTTCTGAAATAGCCTTGATAATAGGTTTCTGAGGGAGACATCCTCTTGAAAGGAAAAGTGTTCTGGTGCCTTTTACCAAGGTATACAGCAAAAGGACAGGAAGGCATAAGGAAATACAACATATGTTAATTATCTGCCATTCAATCACTTTTCTGTATAGCTAGGAAATGAATAATTTTGTGTAATGCTCAACCCAAGGCTGTGACTCTTTTTAGACAGTCCTTGAACTAAAGAAAGCAGCATGCTGTTTGTCATTCTATTTTGGTCCTCATGAGAGAGAAAATTAGCTTTAGGAAGGTTCATATCTAATTTTCAGGCTTAGCTGCTATCATGAGATGAAGGAGCCTGAAGAATTTCCCTACTGATGGGTCATCCTTTGTACCTCCATGTAGTTTTCCAAGGCAAATCTAACGTACAGCCAAGATCCAGAACCATAGAATAATAGAATTGTTTTGGTTGAAAAATACCTCTAAGATCATTGAGTCCAACTGCCAAGCTAACACCACCATGTCCTGAAGTGCCATGTCCACACTTTTCAGGTGTAACACTGTGGGGAGGTTTGCACGCCTGGTTATTGTGGATGGAGACCTGCTCATCTGGAATATGCCACCTCCCAAGCTAATGCCATAATAAGCAGTTTCAGAGAGGACATGGATTTATTTTACAGGCATGGAGTAAAATGTTCCTAGAGCCATAGGCAATCCTATGTACAAAGCCTGTGTCTTTCCCACTGTAGCATGGCAGAAGTGAGAGCCAAACACCTACTCGCTTGCAAGCCAAGCTCTATTTACACTCACAGCTGATGCAGGTAAGCTTCCATGACTTTTTAGGAATCATGGCCCATAGAGGTCTCATGAGTTGGTCAGAAGGCCACCATGTAAACCCAGGAACAGGTATTATCTCATTTATTTTGGTGCCTATCACTACCACTGGGGATAGCAGCACTAGTATAAGCAACCACTGCCAAGGACAGTGCTGACCTTGGTGGAGAAATGACTTCTCCATTCCTCCTCACATCCCATTTGGGAAACCATCTGTTTGTACTGCTTCCAGAGGCACAGGACAACAGTGAGCTCATTACTCCCCAAAGCAAGTTTATAGAGCCCCTGTTCTTTTTTTTAAGTGAAAAAGTAGATCTAAACTGAACCTTTTGGAAGATTAGACAGTACCTAA
This sequence comes from Tricholaema leucomelas, assembly GCA_013400475.1. Classification (NCBI taxonomy): domain Eukaryota; kingdom Metazoa; phylum Chordata; class Aves; order Piciformes; family Lybiidae; genus Tricholaema lacrymosa; species Tricholaema leucomelas. The sequence goes on from WAAF01015416.1 coordinate 540,937, forward strand.
GTACATCAAGATAAGGGCCTCAGTAGAACTAGCTCATCCCCAGCTCAGCCAAGGTTGGAATTAAGTCCCCTTGATGACAGACATCATTTTAGTTCTCTTGCTACATCCAAGTGACTGTAAAAGTTCTGTAACAGGGTGAGAAAATATCCTGGAATTAAAATTTAAACTGTCTTTGTTTGCAGTCAAGAAAATAGCTGTATTACTTACTGTGCCCCCAAGCCCCTGCTCATCAGCACACAAACAGCTGAAATTCCACAGCGTGAGATCATCCAGACATGAGAAACTTTTTTTAGGAGGTGAAAATTTGTCTTGAATATTTAGGAATCTGAACATCTGCAACAAATAAAATATATTCAAATTCCCACTCTCCTGCCAGTGAATTATGAAAGGGCCTAAAATCTTTAGATGAAAGCACATAAAATCTTCAGCTGCAGTTTCAACATTCAGAACACCACAAGTCTAAAGTGTACTTGTAGGCACCCCAATATACCCATCAGAACAGCCTGCTCATATTTTCCTTTGAGAAACTGTAAATCTATAGCCCACTGAAAAACAAAACAAAGCACTTCTTCAAAATCCTCAGATACAAAAAAAAAATCAGGTTATTTTTAGAATAAATCAACTCCTGACAATTATTAATGACATCACAAGGCTGAAAGCTTCTTATGGTAGAATCATAGAATCAACCAGGTTAGAAGAGACCTCTAAGATCATCCAGTCTAAGCTATCAGATCATCCAGCCCAACCCACAGCAAAGACAGGGCATGATTCAGCAACCCATGCCTTCCTCTATACACAAGAGTGCTGAGTTTTACTCTCAACTCAAACACTGATGTCAACAACTTTTTGGTGGCTTGTTCCATCTCTATTTTGACTGAAGATCTTGTGAAAAAGATGACAGCAGACACCAAAATGAAGCCTACAGCTCAAGTGATATGTCTAGATATGTCTAGAACTAAAAGCAGCATTAATTTTATCATACTAACCAACTTGCATCTTATTCACTCATCCAGTGCAGTGTCCCATGGGCCAGAATTCTATTATCTGGTCATGACCTAAAACAGAATTTTGGGGTTTTTAGGTAAACCATTATTGAGTTTCATGTTCTATGAGCTCAGAGCTACCCACACGAGCCAGCAGGATCCAGCAAGAGCAGGCAGCTGTAACCTCACATGTCATTGTAAAGGGTTAACCCCTCCTGGGGGTGTCTGAACCTGAGCCCAGGTGCAATGGTTAGCCCACTCCCACTTGTCTGCCCCTCTATAAAAACAGAGGAACTTCCTGTTGCACTCTCTCTGCCCTGTCTGTCTGATAGCATCACCCTTGTTCCTGCTGCTCCCGCTTTGCCATGAGGCCAGCCTACCATGTGGTGGCACAACCACCTCCTGAATCTACCTCCATCAATTGACATCAATTTGGTTTATATATATATATATGTAGTATTTTTTTTCCTTTCCCTATACTTCTATAACTCCCCTTACCTGAAGTACCTTTTATTTATTGCTAAAGTTTTCCTTTTAACTTCCAAATCAAAGCAAGACTATTCTTTGGGTGGTTTACCCCTTTTCACTCTCTACATCTAATTTCTTTCTTTTCCAAAGGGGGAAGGCATCCTCTTATTGTATTGTTCTGTTAGGCTTTTGGGTTCCGAGAAGCTTAAATCAGACCAATGCAGTCATGCAGAACAGCTATATCCAAGTCCTTCCTGCTCACACACACCATCACCTCTTCTGTCTCCTCTTAGCATCACTTGCTTTGCCTTCTCCTGCTGGAATTTATTTAAAAGGAAAGCTTGAAGAAGGCTGACATCAATAACAAACAAACAAGAGCCCCCACTCCAAACAGCTTCACTAACACACCATCCTTAGTCACTAGAATAAAGTCAAGCAGGGAGGGAAGCTCACATGCACACACATCCTACAAACGTACATAGAAGAGGTTCTTCTTTTGGCAGAAGTCCTGTCAGTGAAGCAGCATATCAGTGCAGGGGGTTTGAGACCAGCTTTGTGGGGGTGTGCACATGTACATCTGAGACACATCAACTATGCTTCCCCATGGTTCCAATCAGAGCTGCGCAGCAAAGCTGGTGAAGAGTCTTGAGAATAGGTTGTATGATGAGGGGCTGACGGAGCTGGGGTAGTTTAGTCAGAAGAAAAGGAGGCTGATGTGAGACCTTCTCAATCTCTACAGTTCCCTGAAAGGAGGTTGCAAAGATGAGTTATGGTCTCTTCTCACAAGTCACAGCTGATAGGACAAGAGGAAATGGCATCAAGTCATGCCAGGGGAGGTTTGGGCTGGACATTAGGAAAAAAGTATCTATACCCAAAGGATTCTCAAAGTCTGCCCAGGGAATTCAGTGAATTACCATCCCTGGGTGTACTTAAAAGCCATCTAGATGATGTGCTCAAGGATATGGTGTGGTAGTGGCCCTGGTAGAGTTAGATAATGGTCAGACTTGATAATCTTGAAAGTCTTTTCCAAGCATGCTGATTCTGTGAGTTAGCCCTTGGTGCATGAGCATCACAAGCCTTCCCCAGCAGGGAGCCAGTGCAGCAGAGGAAAGCACAGAATGGTCCTGACAAAAGGGAAGAATGATCCAAAAGGGAAGAATGATCCAAAAGGGAAGAATGATCCAAAAGGGACGAGGATACAACAGGGACAAACACAGAAAGCACAACACAGGCAAGAGCATACTGGCTGGGGAGGACTGTCTGGGTGCCAGTTCAGCAGAGAGTAGGCTGGGGCTCACAAGAAGAGCACCAGTCTGTAATGGCTGGCTGGAATGAGAAAGGGGCACATTATAAAACAGTATAAAGTCAATTCTTCTCTTCTTCAGCTAGTGTCCTATTGCTGCATGCATTGCTGTGAAATGCTGGCCCAAAGGCAAATACAGACCAACTGATCACAACACAGAAGAGCACCACAAGTGCCCTAGACAAGGTATCTTCTGATGGCAGGTTGCTAGCTAAGGGAAATGGGGATGTTTTCACAGAGGAAAACATCACTTTCTGATGGTTTGGATGTTACCCACCCCCTACTCTTATGAAATCACCCAGACTAGACTCAGCTGGCTGGAGATTAAGTAATGAAGCCTTATTTTACAGCTTAGCATAATATACAAGCAGATATTCACAATATATATACAGCTATATACAGAAATATACAAATTAAATAGTAATACCGAAACACAACAGCCCTCCCAGAAACCAGAGTCCCCAGGAGGAGCTCCCAATCATCCTTCCACCTCCTTTCCACTCCTCTACCTTATCCCAGAGTTTGCCTTATATGCAAGGTGAGTTTGGAGGATCAGCCAGTGGGATTAGAAAGCAGAACAATTAGTTACACAGAAAGTAGGCCAGGAAGAAAAAGCATCAGCTGCAGCAGAGAGCCATTGCATTATCTATGTTCTTGGTTTTGTACATCTCAGCAAGCCTATGAGTGCAGTAGACATCAACATTGTTTTCTTTTTCACAGCCTATCATCTAATTTCTCTCACTAAAATATTTCAGACAGCCTCAAACTGGCACACACTTGGTGGTAGTGGAAGGAAGAGTGGTAGTAGTCTTCAAGTTCATAAAGACAGCAAAGAGAAAGGGAAAAATCTGTTCTGTGTGCCCACAGACCATCAGAGGAATTGTGCAATGAAAACTGCTAGAAAAGCAACTGGAAAGCTGAGAGAGAACTCTTTAAGACAAAAAAAAAAAACCAAACACAACCCCCTAAGTATATTCCCATTCTAGGGTTAACTACAAGTGCTGGTTTGAGCCTAGCTGGGATATGTTAGTGAGAGGACTTAGATTATAGGCTGTGAAAAGGAAACCATGGTGATGTCTACTGCACTCATAGGCTTGCTGAGATGTAGAAAAATGAGAATATAAACATAGAGAACAGAGTTGCTCTCTGGTTTCTGCCTGCCTCTCTTCTCTCCCTAACTTGCTGTCTAACTAATCCCTCTGCTTCCTGACTCCCCTGGCCAATTCTCCAAACTCACCTTGAATGTAAGGGAAAGTCTGGGATAAGGTAGAGGGGTGGAAGGGAGGTGGAAGGGTGGTTGGGAGCTCCTCCTGGGGACTCTGGTTTCTGGGAGGGCTGCTGTGTCTCTCTGTTACCTTTTTAAGTTGTATATGTCTATATATAGCTGCATATATTGTAAATATCTGCTTGTATATTGTGCTAAGCTGTAAATATAAAGCTTCATTCTAATTTCCAGGCTTAGCTGAGTCTAGTCTGGCTGATTTCATAAGAGTGGGGGGGGTGGGTAGCACCCAAACCATCACACCACAGTATAGTTCAACAATTGCAACGTTTAGAAAACACAGATGACATAAACCACAGATATATTACACACAGCACTTACAGATAGGTATCAGCAGCCAATAGATATATAAAGCATCAAGTTATGCCTGAAAAAGTCTCTTCACCTAAAGTCTAAATTGCAGCATTATTTTTGTGAGGATCAAAGATCTAATTTTACAAGGTACAAAGGGCCTTCATCTGAATTTAGTTAATTTTCAGGAGGAATTGGATGCCAAACTCTTTTCACTTAAAACCTGACATCCATTGCCCTTCTGTCCTTTTCTCTTCTAACAGATTTTCTCTATGAATGCTGGAAATGTAGAAACAGTGCCTGAAATAATTTGAGGTGCACACACTCCTACTAGACACAGGTAAATGAGGGTGCCCAGCACATTTGCAGAAAGCCTGTCACACACCAGGGAATAGTCATGTCAAACCAAGACAACCTCTCCATTTCTATGTGGACTGCTGGCTCACATCCAGTTCAGACAGAGTAGCTGAAAGTTATTTTTCTCTGATGGCATTTAAAAGCCTAATGCAATGGAACCCCTAGGGTGAGTGCATTTGCCAATGAGCAGAAGTGTCAAAAAACTCACCATCAGAGCCAAATCTAATTGGCAGTCCCAGTAAGCAAGCAAGGAAATATAGAGACTCGGTACCCTGCCTCCTGTGGCACCTGTTACAAAACTTTCTGCAGCAGTGGCTCCAACTTCTTCGGAGGCACTGATTTTCATTTACTTCCAAGCCACATCAAATACCCATGCTCTCTGATACACTGAACCAGACTCTTCACTGAGATGTTCTGCCTCTAAATTAAGTGTGGTCAGAATCAAATAACTGTTTCATTTGCAAAATACTTCTAAAATCATCAAGTCCGAGCATTGTCTTACCACCACGATGGCCGTTATATGTGCTAGTTCTGGGCCCCCCAGTTTAGAAGGGACATTGAAATCCTTGAGTGTGTCCAGAGAAGGGNGAGCTCTGTGGTGAAGGGTTGGACTTGATGATCTGTGAGGTCTCTTCCAACCCTGATGATACTATGATACTATGATATGATGATACTAGTTTGAAGCTAGCTAGAATGTTTTGGCGAGAAGGATTAGATCACAGGCTGTGAAAGAGAAACAATGGTGATGTCTACTTCACTCATAGGTTTGCTGAAATGTACAAGAACAAGAACAAAAACACAGATAAGGGAGTTCAAACACAGCGTAAGCTCTGAGCTGCATTTCTAACCTCACCCTCCGTCTCTCTGATTAATCCACTTTCTTCCTAACCCCCCCCGACTGACCTCCATTCTTCCTTGGGGCACAAGGCAACGTCTGGGGTAAGGTAGAGGGATGGGAGAAGAGGGAGGGTGGTTGAGAGCCCCTCCTGGGGACTCAGGTTTCTGGGAGGGCTGTTGTGTTTCTGTATTACCTTTTACCTTCTCTATTTCTGTCTATAGCTGTATGTACTGTAACTATCTGCTTGTACATTGTGCCAGCTGTAAATATAAGCTTCATTCAGATTTCCAGAGCTGGCTGAGTCTAGTCTGGGTGATTTCCAAAGTGTGTGTGTGGGGGAGGCAGGTAACACCCAAACCACTACATTATATTGAACTATATTCCAGAGTGCTACCTGTTGCTTGAACACCTCCAAGGACAGTGACTCCAACCACCCCCTGAGCAGCCTGGTCCTATGCCAGACCATTCTTGCAGCAAACATTTTTTTTTCCTAATTTACAACCCGAACATCCTCTGGCACAATTTCAGACCATTTCCTCTTCTATCACATGATACTAGGGAAAAGAGACTGACTCCCACCTCACTCCAACCTCCTTTCAGGCAGTTGTAGAGAGCAATGAAGCCTCCCCTCAGCCTTTTCTTCTAACAGAATAAGCAACCCCAGTTCCTTCAGCTGCTCCTCATAAGACTTGTTTTCTAAACCATTTTCCAGATTTGTTGCCCTTCTCTGGGCATGCCCCAGCATCCCAATGTCCTTCATGTAGTGATGGACCCAAACCTGAACCCAGCATTCAAGGTGTGGCTTCACATTGTCCAGTATCTGAAGGGGGCCTACAAAAACGCTGGAGAGGGAACTTTTTAGACCATCAGGTAGTGGCAGGACTAGGGGGAATGGAGCAAAGCTGGTGGTGGAGAGGTTCAGACTGGACGTGAGGAGGAAGTTCCTCACCATGAGAGTGGTGAGACCCTGGAATGGGTTGCCCAGGGAGGTGATTAAGGCCACATCTCTGGAGGTGTTTAAGGCCAGACTGGATGAGGCTGTGGCCAAGGTGATCTAGGGTAGGGTGTCCCTGCCCATGGCAGGGGGATTGGAACTAGATAATCCTTGTGGTCCCTTCCAACCCTGACTGATTCTATGATTCTAAGTACAGCCATACAGTCACTTCCCTACTCCTGCTGTCCATGCTATTGCTGATAGAGGCCAGAATACTGTCATCATATGAAAAGCCACACCATGGATCTATATATTCCTGATGGATTACATGTAACTCCAAATGTCTGACCCCAAGCCAGACTCATGGCCATTCTGGCCTCAAGCCTGCCACAGTTTCACTTCAATATATTTATCCTTTTCACTATATACAGAGGCATAAAACTCAATCGAGCTCAGTTACAGAGTCAAACACCATCAATTCTGCTGCTGAAGAATCCTTACTTCTCCACAACTCACTCCAAAGTCATTCCCTTATTAGAGTGGGGAAAAAAAACCCACACCGAATAGCCACAAAATCAAACCTAAATCCCTGCAAGATTGGCTTGATAACATGACCATAAAATCTGATTACAAGAGCTTTGTGGGGATTTTTGGCACACACAGCATTGAAGACCGCATGTCAAGCTGATCTGAAAGGCATAGGTAAGTACTGCTATAGGTAGTCCTGTAGTCAAGTTGCCAGGAAATCTCAGTTCAAGAATTGCTACATCACAAACTTCCTCTTGGAAAAGGTATAAGTACTGATTACAAGGAGGTAACCATCTCCCATTTTTCCCTTTCTCTACAGGTCTCACTTTGCAGAATTACTCCATTCCAGCTGCTTCAGAGGGTAAATCTGTTTAAAAATGTTGTCTCATACACAACTGATGAGGGAGGATGATTAGGTACCACTAGCAGCTAGAGAAAGCATTACTTTATTCCCAGTGGTTATCTACGGCTCTCCATGAATGTACTCTGTCCTGTATATCCCTGCTAAAACAAGCCGTGCACATTCCCCTTCAAGAGCTTGCAGGAAGATACAGCTCATTTTACAGCATCCATCATTAGAAGGTTTCTGGAGTCTTCCCAGCAGCAGTAACAAAAAAATCACAATAGGGTCATTTTCCTCACTAATTTTCCTCCCAGGTCATTCAGAAATATTCTTCTGCTGGTCTGCACAGTTGAGTTTATTTCCTCATCTCCCTTTCCCCTTGCCTCTATTTCCCTCCCCTCTTTACTTATTTATATGTCCTCAACTCCTTTATATTTTTGTCCTCCTTTTCACCTCCTGCTCTATAATTCATCATGATCTGCAGGGAAACTAAGCCAAAGCAGCAAATTTTATATTTCAACCTGAGCACAGCAAGATTGGTCACCCTTATCCTGGCTGAAAATGAGAGATATTTGAAAACATTGGTCTTGCTGCCAAAGCTGCATCACCAAACATTCCCCTTTACACATTCTTTCCACGCAGAAAGAGACAGACTGCATTTATAAGACCATTTCTAACAAAGAAAGGCTGACAAACTTGTCCAGGAACCTGCTTTGGGAGGGTTGCCTGGAAAGGGTCTGCGTAGACATCCAAAACACTTGATAAAGGAAATGTCAAACTTCCTATCAGAGAGTAGAATCAGCAGCAGATTCTTTTATAGGCAAGCAGCAGTCCAAAACCATGAGGGGTGGTTGAACAGAGAAAAGACTGGACAACCTACAAATCATAGAATGGCTTGAGTTGGAAGGGACCTTAAAGAACATCTAGTTCCAACACCACTGCCATGGGCACAGACATCTCCCACTAAACCAAGCTGCTCAAAGTCCTGCCCAACCTGGCCTTGAACACCTGTAGGGAGGGGACATCCAAAACCCTCTTGGACACCCTGTTCCAGTGTCTCGTCACCCTCACTGCAAAGAATTTCTTTCTAATATCCAGTGTAAATCTAATTTCTCCCAGCTTCAATCCATTCCCCTTTGTCCTATCATTACAAGCCCCTGTAAAAACTTCTCCACAGCTTTCTTATAGGTACCCTTCAGGTACTGGAAAGCTGCTGTATGATCTCCCCACAGCCTTCTCATCTCCAGGATGAACAGTCCCAACACGCAGAGCCTGTTCTCATAGGGTAGGTGTTCCAACCCTGTGATCATATTTGTAGCCCTCTCCTGGACCTGCTCCAACATATCCATGTCCTCCTTGCATTGGACGCCTCTTAAAACTATCCCATTTATAGTCTTTATGGGTTTGACACAGGATTTATGGCAAACAAAGGTAGTTGTATGTTTGACAGCAGAAGTGATAAAGAAGCTGTGGAGCTACAACGAAAATTGATGGGGAGAGAGAGTGATGAACAGCAAAAGTGCCATTATGGTCAAGTGAGGGGATAGAAGGTGGAAAAGAAAGGGAAGTAGGATCTTTGCAGTAATTTGGGTACACCCAAGCCACCTTCTTCAGCTGCCTGCAAATATCTCCTTCCTTTAGTTACTCTTGCATTCTTGGTAATGTCACTGCAGTTGGGCTCAACACTTTACATGTCTGTGCTTGAGCCTTTCTC
>WAAF01015416.1:550182-586009 GCA_013400475.1 Tricholaema leucomelas
CAGCCTGTAGTGCTGCTTGGGGTTGTTGTGGCCAAAGTGTAGAACCCTGCACTTGGCCTTGTTCAATCTCATCCCATTGGCCTCTGCCCACCCATCCAGCCCATCCAGGTCCCTCTGCAGGGATCTCCTACCTTCCAACACCTGCTCCTAACTTGGTGTCATCCGCAAACATACTGATGCTGGACTCAATCCCCTCATCCAGATCATCAATAAAGATGTTGAACAGGACTGGGCCCAGCACTGATCCCTGGGGCACACCACCAGTGACAGCTGCCAACTGGATGTGGCTCCATTCACCACCACTCTCTGGGCTCGGCCTTCCAGATAGTTCTTGACTTAGCACAGAGTGAATCTGTCCAAGCCATGAGCTGCCAGCTTGGCCAGGAGCTTGTTGTGGCAGACGGTGTCAAAGGCTTTGCTGAAGTCCAGGTAGACTCCATCCACAGCCTGCCCCAATACATTAAGTTCTGCATGGAAAGTGGGAAATAATATAAACTGCCATGAGATTCCTCTCCAATTTCCTCTGGTTGCTTTGGTTGTTTTCTTTTTTTTTTTTTTTTTAGGTAAACTATTAGAAAAAAAAATGTGCTTTTTTTTGCCATGTAAAGAAATTCTCTTTTAGTTTTTCTACTTGCTTGTCATTACTGCAGACAGGACCACTTTGCATGACAGCAATGACTCGGGATATGCAATACAGCAGCTGGCTCCAAAAATTTGATTTCTCTGTTTACATCCCTGGCTTTAAAGTCCCAGAGCAACTAGGGATGGGGGGGGGAGAAATAAAGTATAAAATCCTCAACTAAATTACCATGCTGAAAACTGCCACATAATCCTATTCATGCAGAAAGGCTTTTCTTACAGCATCTTGCAAAGTTCCTTCCCAGTTGCTAATATTTAATAAAAATACCTTTATTATCATGGAGTGTGCTGGGAATTACATTTGGAACTTCTCTAGCTGCAGGTTAGCAGGGTGCCAAAAATGCACCACTAAAAACCTCTGCAGCTCAGCTCCTTTTACTGTTTCTTTTCCTTTCAACGTATTTTGGTTAATTTTATACTTTTACCTGCTCCAATTACCCATTTTAATGATTATATTTTCACTACCCTAGATAGAGCAAAGGCTGTCTTTGCTTTATACTCCTCAGTAACAATGCTTCCATTAAGAATACTTTAGCAGATGAACTCCTTCCTTGGCAGCAAAGCAGCAAACCATGATGTGCTTCACACAGAAGGCTGCCTGGGAAATAAATAAATAAGCCATCTCACCTCATTTTTTATCCAGCATCTTCTGAGTCTCATCAGAGGAAATTAAAAAAGAAATTGGCTTCTAGAGAGGATGGATCAGGCACCTTAAGGAACAGCTGCAATTTGTGTTTCTGAGAAATGAAAATTGAAAAGCAGACTAAAGTGGATATTGGGTGATTTATAAACCACCTTTCTCCATTCTTTCTGAGTATCAGTACATTCAGAAGATCATCGATAGACAGACTTTAACATATGATGTTCAAAACTAAATTAAACAGCCAACTCCCTGTTCCACTTCCTTCCAAGCTCACTCAGAGCACAAGAGTGTTCAAGGGACCTTGCAGTCCCTGCTTGCATGGTGGGAGGCACAGTTCATACAAAGACCATCTGTAAATCTTGCATAGTGAAATAGCAACCAACTGCTGCAGCTCAGAATCACAGAGAATCATAGAACAGTAGGAGTCGGAAGAGACCTCTGGAGATCATCAAGTCCAACTCTTGCTAAAGCAAGATTACCTAAGGCAGACCACACAGGAACACACATGTCTAGTCAGCTTTGGAAAGTTTCCAGAGGAGACTTCACCATCTCTTTAGGCAGCCTGGTCCAGGGCTCCATCACTCTCACAGCAAAGAAGCTTCTCCTCATATTGAGGTGGAACTTCTTGTGTTCCAGTTTGTGCCCATCTCTCCTCATCCTTTCACAGGACACCACTGCAAAGCAACTGGCCTCATTGTCATGCCACACAGCCTTCAGATATTTGTAAACACTGATCAGATCCCCTCAGTTTTGTCTCCTCCAGGCAGAACAGCTTCAGGTCTCTCAGCCTTTCTTCCTTACACAGACATTCTAGTCCCTTCATCATCCTCACACACTCAGTTGAAATCTGTCCAGTAGTTCCCTGTCCCTCTTGAACTGGGGGAGCCCAGAATTGGATACAATAGTCCAGATGAGCCCCCTCTAGGGCAAAGTAGAAGGGCAGGAACTATTAGCACTGTTTGTGTCAAATGCTTGAGAGCTTCTCCAAACACATGAGTCTTGCCATGTTAAATGTTACTCCTTGACATTTTGTTGTTTTAGCAACCTAGCCCCTTGGAAGCTACACCAAGATCTATAAAGTCATTCAGCTCTTAATCGTAGCAGATATGAATCACTGTGTCAGTTAACACTAGGTGCATAAATCGCTGGCAACGTGGATTTATGACACCAGGATGTAATTCACCAAGTATCAGCTCTTAAATTCGATTAGAAATATGGGGTTTGAGTAGAACAGGCTTACACAGCTGGTTGTAATTTGAGTTGTGACCTTAACAAAAAAAAAGAAGAAAAAAAAAAACCAAAAAGCTGGGGAAGAAGGCTCCGAAATCTACCAATGTGCTTGAGGAACAGTTTCACGTTCGCTCTGCTTCAGATTAATTGCTTTTTTAATCTGCAGATGCCGACACACATGCGCAGCTGCTCAGGCAAATAGGGAGGTTCCATCAAGTTTCATTATCTCCTGCCTGCTTAATTGTCTTCATTGCTGGAAACAATCATTTTATTTAACGGTTTAAACACAGTGGGGAAAAAGAAAAACCCGCACCATAATCACATTTAAGTATTAGAGACATTTATAAGCAAACAGAAATCATTTTAAGAGGAGCTTGTATTCACAGACTAACAGAATGCATCAGGTTGGAATTGCTCAAAGGTCAGCTTGTCCAACTCCTCTGGAGCAAGCAGAGACATCACCAATTAGATCAGGCTGCCGAGGGCCACATCAACTCTCATTCTGAATGTTTCCAGGGATGGAGCCTTAACCACATTCATGGGCAACCTGTTCCAGCATTTCACCTCTCTCATTATGAGGAATGTCCTCCTTACGTCCAACCTAAACGCACCCTGCTCCAGTTTCAAACTGTTGCCCCTGATCCTACAAGCCCTTCTAAAAAGTCCTTCCCCAGCCTTCCTGTAGGTCCCCTTCAGATATGGAAATGTAGTTATAAGGTCACCCAGGAGCCTTCCCCAGGTTGAACAACCCCAATTCTTTCAGCCTGTCTTCATAGCAGAGGTGTTCCAGCCCTCTGATCATCTTTGTGGCTCTCGATCATACACACACACATATAAATATATATACACACATATATGTAATGGTGCTGCGTGGAGTCAGTTGCCTGGTGCACAGGTAGAAGACTTTTTTTCTACTCATCCCCTGTGTTTGCAGCCAATGCAGGGTCAGAGTCTCTCATAAGAACTTCTTTAATTAATGCAGCTTAGTCCAGTGACACTGACACACTGGGTCAAGTGCAGTGTAGCCAGCTGTAATTGCAGATATTAATGAAGCTTTGAACGGGATTCAAAAAATTACTCTGCATGTCCATGCTGCCTAGAAACTCATTTTGTTCTCATCTAAACATGCCAGATCATGCAAAAAATTAACTCAGCTACTTGGGCCCAAACACACAGATAACACTTGAACTTTTACAGCTCATACTCACACCAGGCTTCTCTCTTCCTGGCTCATTCTCTTATTCTTCTGGAGATGCCTAAAAAATATCATCAGAGTGCCCCATCCTCAAACTGATACTGAGCTTTGTATTACAAAATTCAGTTTGTAGAAGCACACCACAGATGGCAGTGTTGGAAGGGATCAACTGCTCCTAGCTAAAGCCTTGTGAGTCAAACATTAGGTCCTAGCCTCGCAGACGTGGCAGATTTGGATTTCTCTCCTCCACAATCACGTTTGTGTGCAAGTGGATTTTGCCTGCCAGAGATCTGCAGGCCAGTAGAGCACTGGAATAATCTAGTCCTGCTCCCTCTGGGCAGCCCTTCACTTTGTTACTGATGACATCTTTGCTCTTACGGCTGGCCTGAGTGATTCCATGGGTCCCAACCTTCTGTCCAAGTCTCCTTTCAAGATGCTTTGTTTATATACAAAATAGGTAAAATCAACACCAACAGATCATCCTGACAGCAGGCATTGAAGAACCTGGACTAAACTGCAGCTCACCAGAGATACCTCTTGGGTTACAGCAAGTCCTTAACCTGCCTGCATGTCTGTATGGATAATCTACTTTGTTACTGGGATGGCAGCCTGGCTACCCAAGGAGAAGGAAGAGAGAGACAGGCTGGCTGGTCTTGGACGTTTTGGACATTCAAGTATGTTCAGCCTGGAGAACAGAATAGAATCAACCAGGTTGGAAGAGACCTCCAAGATCATCCAGTCCAACCTAGCACCCAGCCCTATCCAGTCAACCAGACCATGGCACTAAGTGCGAGAAGGCTTCAGAGAAATCTTATAGCAGCCTTCTGGTACCTGAAGGGAGCCTACAGAAGATGAAGAAGGTCTTCTAATAAGGGCATATTGTGATAAGATGAGGGGCAATGGTTTTAAACTAGGTCAGGGTAGATCTAGGCTGGACATAAGGAAGGAATTCTTTACCATGAAGGTGGCGAGACACTGGATGGGTTGCCCAGAAAAGTTGCGGATGCCTCATCCCTGGAAGTGTTTAAAAACCAAGCTGAATGAGGCTTTGAGCAACCTAGTCTAGTGGAAGTTGTCCCTACCTATAGCAGGGGGGTTGGAAGTAGATTATCTTTAAGGTCCCCTCCAACTCCAGCCATTCTATGATTTCATAATTCCATGATCTTCTCCCACTCTGGCTCTGGTGGTCACCTGCCACAGGTGTGTGGAGAGCAGAAACTTAGACCGGCTGAAACTCTTCCTGGAGACAGGAGTACTTGCAGCACGGCTCAAAGCTTCATTTGTTAGTGTGAAAGTGTCTCTTTTTAAAAAGAAAACCAGGTCAGTCACTCAGCAAATGCTCTGCAGAAATTCCCTGCAGTGTCATGGTACCACGTGTCAGTCCTTCATCACTTTTTCCCAGTGCCATCCCTTCTCTGCATGAGGACCTTTAGTCAAACTCTGGAGCACCCAACACATACCAGTCTATCAGTCTTACACCTATTTAAAGGCAGTCTGTCATTCCACTATTATGGCAGTCACATTGCAGCAGTTAAAAGACAAGTGAGATTGTGAACACACTGCAGCTGGAGTCAGAGATCTGTTCAGGTCAGTTTGTACTATTAGAGGCTTTCAAATGTGGTTATACAGGCAAAGTCTTCTAGCTGAGACCCAAAATACATCTTCCTATCGTGTGTGGCATAGATATGAGTTCTGTAAGCCAAAGGGACTGACTGAAACTTCAGCTAGCACACCCTTTCCTCTTCAGCAGTACCTGCTGCCTCAGGCTTAGCAAGGGCTTCCCACATGAGGACAGGCTGTAAGCGTGGGAGTTGTTCAGCCTGGAAAAGAGAAGGCTTAGCAGAAGCCTCATAGCCCCCCCTCAGGTACTGCAAAGCCCCTACAGGAAAGCTGGGGAAGGACTTTTTCCAAGGGCTTACCTTGATAGGATGAGAGTGAATGGATTGAAGCTTGAGAAGGGTAGATTTAGACAGGATATTAGGAAGATTATTTTTTTTTTCAGTAAGGGTGGTGAGAAGTTGTAACAGGGTGCCTAGAAAGGTAGTGGACACCTCTTCCCTGGAGGTGTTCAAGGCCAGTTTGGACAGAGCCATGACCAACCTGCTCTGGTGGGAAGTGTCCCTGCCCACGGCAGGGGTGTTGGAACTAGATGATCTTTAAGGTCCCTTCCAAGATTCTATCCATGCCACTTCTGATCATTTCAGAGCTTGAGTCAGAGCATGTTGACATTCATTTTTGGCACATCACACAGGCAATACCACTCTCTCGTTTCCATGGGAAAAATAACCAAAACAATACTCCCTGCAAATACTGTGGATAACTAGCAAAAGGCCAAACAACACTTCCCCAAACTCATGTAAATAACTAGCAGAAAGTCAAACACCACTTCCCAAAAACTCATATAGCTCACTTACAGAAAGTTACGTCTTTGTTGCCCGTATAGCTGCATCTAAACTAGATCCTCATGTCAACATGAAAGGATTACTAAATTAGCTCATCTAACCAATAGCAATTTGCTGTCAGGAACTCCAAATTTAGGTTTGAGCCACTGGGAGAGAATCATCTTCATAAACAGGCACAGAAGAATGTGTCTTTTAAATGTGTCCTCAAAGAAGGGAAACTGAGGCAGAAAGCAATTGAAAGACAAGCCCAAGGTCATATAATGTGTTTATGCAAAACATGATCCCACCTCCATTTTAGTCCATGGCACAGATGCCATGGAGGTAGCAATTTAATAAGCTATGAGCCCCATCTGTTCATTATTGTCTCAACTAGAGATTGCCATCCCCAAAGCTCAGCCACATTAATTGATTATATGAATGCTCCTGGTTTGCCCCAGTGCAAAGGCAGTCAATTTAATTTAAATCCTTGTTGGAAAAGACTTCAATTTCCTGGCTGACTTTATGCTGAAGCGCTTACAGAAGGAGCGCTCACAGAAGCGCCTCTATGTCTGACAGAGCACATCTGCCCACCTCCTATCTCTCTGGTAATTTTTAAGTCAAAACAAATAAAAAGAGAAACCTGCAAAAAGGAAGCTTCTCTCGTGACACTACCCAGAGCTTTGTGCTTAACAGAATTTCAGCTGGTAGAATTTCCCAAACCTAACAGCATTTCTTCAGTCTGAAGTTTACCCTGTTCTGAAGTGCCTGCATCTCGCTTTCTAGTGCTGTCTATAAAATGTGGAGATTTCTCTCCATATTTTAACCTGGGTAAAGAACACAGTTCACATTTTCATCACAACTACCATCACTAGTGACTCACTTGGGGCAATCAACGAGGCAGGAATTAGAAAATACGTAGTTCTTTTATTTCTGGAAAGCCCCAGCCACAAACTATATGCAGACTAGTTAAATGTGGGTTCTAATTCAGTTGGGAAAATCTTCACAAGGATGCTTATGGGCAATTCATCAATTTAGGAGAATCAGAAAATTGGAAAAGTTTAGCCACAAAATGTCTTTGCCCAACTACAAATAAAAGGTACCCCGGGGCCCTAGGGAATGTCTGTGCTACTCACGGCACTGGAGGAGGGATTTCAACACAGTCCCCGGCTCCTTTGTGGCAGTGTTGGAACTGCTCAGTGTCTTGATAGCCGTTGAGAGGATTCTAGATCTTCCCAGGCTCTAACAGGATGCTGGGAAAGAGGCAGACAATCTCTGATCTGATCCTGGTTCCTCTTGGCATAGAGGCTCGCAAAGGCGCAGGCAGGATGTCTTGTAGATGTGCAGAGAGCACAATGCCAGTAACACTTCTCACCACATCACGAGGCACTTAACGCCTTTTCCTGGTAAACTTGAGGCCCTTAAGTTTCAAGGTAGTTCAAGCCCAAAACATGAGGGCTAAACTGGTCTGAAGTTCGAGGCAGAACAGAGTATGTTGTCCAAGTCTAGAGCAGCGAGGCAGAGCATGTTGCCCGAGCAGAGCAGCACACAATGAGGCAGAGCAGTGAGGCAGAGGCAGCACAACTGCTTGCCACTTAGCTCAATTTATATTATTTGCCCAAGTGTAATGGCTCCTTTGGCCACAGATTCACCAATCAGAATGGCATTTGCAAAGCTGACCAGATTAGGTGAAACCAGGGCTTGCTTACCCTTATTTGGGCAAGGCACTAGCAAGTACCTAAACAACAGTGGGTACTTGTTTATCACTTTGGGAGGGGGGGACATAATGGCCCAAGCCTTTGTTTTCCTCCTGCCCTTGCTTCCCCATTAGCAGAAGGGTGGGGCAAGCCAGGACATCTAATAGGCCTATTAGCCCTCCACAACAACTAGACAGCAGTGTCTAACACAGAGCACAGAAGCTACAGTGGAGAGGAAGTTTTTAAAAACTCTCCCTAAATGCTTTGACTCTTTTTTGACATTTTAAGCCACCAATGCCTCACTAGTCATGGGGGAGGCTGCTGAATTTCCCCCTCTCTCCCTTTTCTTTTATTTTTATTAGTGGTTAGGTTTTGATTGCCTTATATCTGACAAAGAGCAGCTGACTCCAGAAGTAATGCCATTATCATCAGAGGCAACAAATAAAAGTGCCAGGCATGTAAAGGGGATGCAATATTTAGTGCTTTGGTTTTTTTCCTGTGTATAAATTCCACGAGAAAACAACTCACCTGCACCTATCTAGTATAAGAACATGAGATTTGCAAGTCTTCCCTGTTAGATTTGCCAACAGTGGATAATCGAAATCCATCAAATAAATCCAAGTACCTTCCAAAAAGACCATCTTCTCTTTTGTCCATAAACACAAGATCCCTTTTTGCACATTCATGGAATCTTAGAACTGCTCTGATTGGAAAAGACCTCTATGATAATGAAGTGCAAGCATTGACCAAAAACCACCATGGCCATTAAACCATGTCACAGAGTGCCATGTCCACATGTTTCATGAACACCTCTGGGGATGGTGACTGCAATGTATCCCTGGGCAGCCTGCTCCAATGCCTGACTACATTCTCACTAATATCCAACCTAAACCTCCTCAGCACAATTTTGAATCATAGAATCAGTCAGGGTTGGAAGGGACCACAAGGATCATCTAGTTCCAAACCCCCTGCCATGGGCAGGGACACCCTACCCTAGAGCAGGCTGCACACAGCCTCAGCCAGCCTGGCCTGAAACACCTCCAGCCATGGGGCCTCAACCACCTCCCTGGGCAACCCAGTCCAGCCTCTCACCACTCTCATGGAGAAGAACTTCCTCCTCATGTCCAGTCTGAACCTACCCATCTCCAGCTTCGCTCCATTCCCCCTAGTCCTGTCACTCCCTAATATCCTGAAAAGTCCTTCTCCAGCTTTTCTGTCGACCCCCTTCAGATACTGGAAGGCTACAATGAGGTCACCTTGGAGCCTCCTGTTCTCCAGACCGAACAGCCCCAATTATTTCAATCTGTCCTCATAAGAGAGGGGGAGAATCACCTCCCTTGACCTCCTGGACACACTTCTCCTGATGCAGCCCAGGATCTGGTTGGCTCTCCAGGCTGCAAGTGCACACTGCTGGCTCATGTTGAGCTTCTTGTCCACCAGCACCCCCAAGTCTCTCTCCTCAGTGCTCCTCTCCAGCCACTCACTGCCCAGCCTGGATTTGTGCTTGGGATTGCCCCGCCCCCGATGCAGGACATTGCACTTGGTCTTGTTGAACCTCATGAGGTTGGCTTGTGCCCACCTCTCCAGCCTGTCCAGGTCCCTCTGGATGGATCCCTGCCCTCCAGCCTGTCTGCTGCACTACACAGCTTGGTGTCATCAGCAAACTTGCTGAGGCTGCACTCAGTGCCTCTGTCCATGTCACCAACAAAGATGTTGAACAAGACTGGTGCCAGGACTGATCTCTGAGGGACTCCACTTGTCCCTGGCCTCCACTTGGCCATGGAGCCATCAACAGCCACTCTTTGGGTGCGGCCATCAAGCCAGTTCTGTATCCATCAGTGCTGCACCCATCAAACCCATGTGTCACCAGCTTGGAGACCAGGATGTGGTGTGGGACAGTGTCAAAGGCCTCGCTCAGCTCCAGGTAAACGACATCAGTTGCTCACCCCTCATCTATTGATGTTGTGACCTGCTCATAGAAGGCCACCAGGTTTGTCAGGCAGGATTTGCCCTTGGTGAAGCCATGCCAATTGTAGCCAATCTGCCAGTTCCCTCACACCCGTGGGTGTATCCTATCAGGTCCCATGGACTTGAACACCTTCAAGTTCTTCAGGTGATCATAAACCTGATTTTCACTTATGATGGGCAGCTCTTCCTTCCAGCCCCTGCCATTAACTTCCATGGCTCTGGCAGTGCGGCTGGAGGCCTTTTCAGTGAAGACTGGGGTAAAGAAGTCATTGAGAACCTCAGCCTTTTCCATGTCACTCCTGACCATTTCACCTGTTTCCTTTCTGAGGGGGCCCACACCTTCCCTAGGCTTCTTTTTACCATTAATATACCTGTAGAAATGTTTAGTGTTCCCTTTGACCTCCCTGGCTACATTCTGGGGCAGCTTCCTTATAACCCCCCCATTCCAGCTGTCCTTTCTTCCACTCCTTGTAGAGTTTCTTTTTGCGTGCCAGCGTGTCCAGCAGCTCCTTGCTCAGCCAGGCAGGCCTCCTAACATTCTTCCCTGCTTCCCTCTTTGTTGGTATGCATTGCTCCTGGACACAGAGGAGGTGATCCTTGAATACTAACCAGCTGTCCTGGGTCCCTCTTCCCTCTAGAACTTCGTCCCATGATACTTTGGCCAGCAGATCCTTGAAGCCATCAGAGTCTGCACACCTAAAGTCTAGGGTGGTAAGCTTGGAATACCTCCTCCTGGTTGCCCTGAGGATCTTCAGTTCAACCGAGTCATGGTCACTGCAACCAAGGCTGTCCCTAGCCTCACATCAGTCACCAGCCCCTCCCTGCTAGTGAGAACAAGGTCCAGTATAGCACCTTTTCTTGTTGGTTCCTCTACCATTTGGAAGAGGAATTTGTCATCTATGCAATCCAGGAACACCCTGGATTGATAATGCCTTGCCGTGTTGTCCTTCCAGCAGATGTCAGGGTAGTTGAAATCCCCCATGAGGACCAGGGCTTGTGACCTGGAAGCTGCTTCTATTTCTCTGTGAAAGACCTCATCTGTTTGGTCCTGCTGGTCAGGTGGCCAAATTTCAGGCCACTTCTTTTCATTCTATCACCTGGTATGAAAGGGGGAAGAGACCAATCCCCACCTCACTCTGACCTCCTTTTAGGCAGCTGTAGAGAGCAGTCAGACTCCTCTCCTAGACAATAAATACTCCCAGTTCCCTCAGCTGCTCTTCATAAGACTTGTTCTTTAAACCCTTCACCAGCTTTGCTGCCCTTCTCTGGACAGGCTCCAGCATCTCAATGTACTTCTTGTAGTAACCCGAAACTGGAACCACTATTTGAGGTGTGGCCTCAACAGTGCTGAGTACAGAGCCACTGCCACTTTCCTACTTCTGATGGCCACACTATTCCTGTTCACTAAATAAACATTCTTTTTTTTCAGTTCTTTATCCTAGTAGTTCCAGTCCTGCTTTCTTTCAATTCAGTTTGTTCTTGGGAAGGGTGAAAAAAAAATTAAACTTCCAATTCCATCTCGCATGGAGAAAGGCTCAAGCACAGACATGTAAAGTGTTGAGCCCAACTGCAGTGACATTACCAAGAATGCAAGAGTAACTAAAGGAAGGAGATATTTGCAGGCAGCTGAAGAAGGTGGCTTGGGTGTACCCAAATTACTGCAAAGATCCTACTTCCCTTTCTCTTCCACCTTCTATCCCCTCACTTGACCATAATGGCACTTTTGCTGTTCATCACTCTCTCTCCCCATCAATTTTCGTTGTAGCTCCACAGCTTCTTTATCACTTCTGCTGTCAAACATACAACTACCTTTGGTTCAGATGTTTGCCATAAATCCTGGCAATAGACATCTAACCTGTGAAGAATATAAATAAATGGGGTAGTTTTAAGAGGCACTAGGTGATAATGCATTTTTTTCATATACACAGCTGTATGTAGTATCTTCACATCTCTACAGAAAAAGTGACACTGCACTAATGCCTTTGCTCTGACTGTTCCTCAGTACCCTCTGTGTTATGCTTCAAAATGAGCACATTCTGCTGCAGCAAATAAAGACCAATCCAACACACAGGATCACTGAAGCACAGAATTGTTTGGGTTGGAAGGGACTGTCATGGAAGGCCAATATAAGCCTAAAGCATGTCCTGGCTTGCTTAGGCATGGTCCCATGATCCCCTTCCTTCTGGAGAAGGGGAGCAGAGTGCAGTAAAGAAGACAAAAGGGTTGGAGACACTCAGTCTGAGGGTCCAAGATTTGCCCAGACTTGTTTTGCTTTGCAGTAGTAAACAAGGGGCATACACTTGTTTATGTATAGCCTGTGTCTTCCCAAATAAGGCTAAAGCAAGCCCTGACTTCACCTAATATGGTCAGTTTTGGCAAAGTGCCATTCTGACTGGTGAACCTTTGTAGCCAAAGGAGCCATTACACTTGAGTGAATAATAAATGGATCAAGTCTGTAAATCCTCATGCTCCTCTCTGCCTCATGCTGTCTGCTATTGTGCTCTGTCTCATGCTCCAGACCAGCTTTGCTTTGATGCTTTACACTTGTCTACCTGGAAATTGCCATGCTTTAGTTTACCAGGAGAAGGGATTCGATGCCTCTATGCTGTAGGCAAGAATAAGCCACCAGCAAGACATGGTGTCTGCCTGCACACCGTCCATCCTGTAAGGAGTCAAGACCAGGTCAGAGACTGTGTTAACCCCCTGTGTCCTGCCAGAGCCTGGGAAGAACTCCAAAAGCCTCTAACAGCTTCAAAACCACCAACAGCAACCCCCTCCATGTGCTTTGGGTACTGTCTGACACTATAATGCAGCCCCAGAAATCCAGAGATACATAGCACATAGCTTGAGAGTAAATACTCTAAAAAGCCTCTTTGTAATTAAAGCTTTGATTTTCTAACTAAATTCTATTGTGCCTTCTGCCTTAGCAGAAAGGAGTCTCTCAAGTCCTCCAGACGCTAAGCGGCGCAGTGACCACAAGATTCTCTTTCTAACTGCTTAAATTGTTAATTTTGCTGATTCTTCTTCATTGTTCTAATTTGCCTATTTTCCCTGTGTGTAAATAGCCAACCATGCAGTCAAACCTTGTGAGTAAGTTTTCTGGCAAGAATTAATATTAATAAAGAATTTCCATAGTTAATAATTTTCACCTCAATATCAATATTGATTTTCTATAATATACCATAAGAGGGATGTTAAGGATCATCTAGTTATAAGCCCTCTGCAATGGGCAGAGACACCTCCCAGTAGACCACATTGCTCAAAACTCCATTCATTCAGGCCTTGAACATGTCCAGACAGTAGGCATCTACAATGTCCCTAGGGAAAAGTGTTCCAATGTCACATCACCCTCACTGTAAAAAATTTCTTCCTAATACCCAGTTTAACTCTCCCCTCTTCCAGCTTAGAGCCATTGCCACTCATCCTCTCACTAAAAAATCCTTTCCCAGCATTCTTATAGGCCTCCTTCAGGTACTGGAAGGCTGCTATAATGTCTCCCCAGAGTCTTCTCTTCTCCAGGTAGGAGATCCAACTCTTGCATCCTGTCTCCACAGGGGAGATGCTCCAGTGTTACGATCACCTTAGTGGCCCTCCTCTAGACATGATCCAATAGACCCACATCCTTCTTATTCTCAGGGCACCAGAACTGGATGCTGTACTCTGGGTGGGTTCTCACTAGAGTGAAGTAGAGGGGCAGAATCACTTCCCTCATCCTGTTGGTCACAATTCTTTTGATGCAACCTATGATTAAAAGC
This sequence comes from Tricholaema leucomelas, assembly GCA_013400475.1. Taxonomy (NCBI): domain Eukaryota; kingdom Metazoa; phylum Chordata; class Aves; order Piciformes; family Lybiidae; genus Tricholaema lacrymosa; species Tricholaema leucomelas. Next base: position 563,688 of record WAAF01015416.1, read on the forward strand.
ATTTGCCAGAAAAACATTTTTTCAGACAGACTCTTTTTGCAAGCCTTACAAGTTGTTTGGCTTTGCTGCAGCACCATGCTGGAAGGGTACATGGCTCTGTTTTGAAACCTTCTGCCAGTCACATTTTGGCTTGAGGAACAGAGATTGATTTTTTTTCCTCTGCTGTAAATACTGGAGTAAATGCCACATATAATCATGGAACAGTTTTGGTTGGAAAAGACCTCTAAGATCATCAAGTACAACTGTCAGTCTAACATCACCATGGCCATTAAACTATGTCCTAAAGTGTCATGCTTACATGTTTCTCAAACACCTCCAGAGGAGGTGACTGCACCACCTCACTGGTTAGTCTGCTCCAATGCCTGACCACTCTTTGGTAAAGTTTTTTTTCCTAATAGCCAACCTAAACCTCCTCTTTAGTTTGAAGGAGACCCTCACTCTGGTCCTGAAAGCCTGCCTGGGGAGAGGATCTGTGTAAGAAGTGACTGCAGTTGATTTACACACAAATGTCTTTATAATCAGCAGGGGCAGCAAAGGAAATAGAATTAGTAGGAAAACAGAATTAGCATTATTTAGATGCTAACTGGAAGAAATGTGATGCTTTTAAACCCTGAGTGCATGCGGTGTTTCCTGGAAAAGGATATTGCATGCTGGCATGCAGCAGCCAAGCTGGGCAAAGCAAGAAAAGGGAGAGCTGAAAAGATGTTTGAGCTCCAGAGGGGAAAATACGGGTAGAGAGAGTATTGCTTTCTGCACAAAGGCTTTTACTTCAAGGAGTAAGGAGGAAAATGAAAGTCCCTCAGCGGATTGAGGTGATTGTGCTTAGTTTGTTTATTCGAGAGAGAGCTGAACTTCACAGACGAGGTCTGCGAGAGTTTCCTCCCTTCTCACAGACCCTCCCTTGTGCCTTGGTGGAAAGGACAGCAGCCTGGGGAGCTGTACCTAGTCTTCATTTTCTGCAGCTTACCCTTTCCCCTTCCACCTCTTGCCCTCCCCCTTTAGAGCAGAATGTCCAAGAAAGAGAGGTGACAGCCATGCTTAGGCATGTGCCCCGTTTCACCTGCCTCTGTCATTCAGGCACTGCCAGGAGGCATTCCAACTGGCATTTTTAGATCTACACCCAGCTGGCATCCATCATTCACAGCTCTCTGCTTCTCCTTTATGACTCCCTTCAGCTCTCACAACACTGCCACTACTGATCACAAGTTCTTGCTTTTGAAGGCAGTTTGGGGTGGATTGCTGCCTTTTGGCTCTCAGGCAATACAAAATTATTACTGACTTCCCCCTCCCCCCTTTTGTGCCTAGGAAGCATTCAAAAGACACAGTGCTCCTGACAGCTCCTGGAGAAATGTGACAAGCATCTTTTTAAAATCTGGTCTCCTCCTGATGCCATTGATGGTCTTTAACATTATGAGATCCTTACAGTCATTTCAGGCTCCTGGTTTTCAGTCCAGAGAAGAAACACAACTGTGCATTGAGAACTATCCTCTGTTTAGGCCGTGCAGGTTGGTTAAAAACAAACTAACAATAAAACCATACTGTCCGATGAAGGAAAATATTCCAGGAGTGTGGAGATGCTTTTGAGTAGCAGCTTCATGATCCCTAGCTTCAAGGGTATTATACCACTAAGTAGAGACAATAACTCTCAGGAAACCATCTAGCATTAGAATTTGGACTAAATATACTGACACAGCTGTGCTAACAGTTATGTTTATGCTTTTCTTTACATAGCCAGTAACACGTAGGATTTGGGGATTCTGCCTTCTTTTCCCCATTCTGCTATGAATTCCATGTGCTACTGCAGATTATCTGCATGTGGCCCACTTATTTCAGAGGTGAGGATAGTACTTTCCTGCCCCACAGACACTGGTGCAGCAGATGTGAAGTTGCTGGTTGAAAAGTGCTGTAGAAGTAATAAACTAGCAGTTCCAGATTCGCAGACTTGCTAAGAATCCTTATCTACAGCCCCCCAGCCTAATTTTGCTTTTTGATATACACAATTTCTGAACTGTGCGACTTGAAACAACTTACAGTGAGTCGATTTTCTGAAAGAACTGCTTCTCCTTCCTCCCTCTGCTGCAGCCAGATCTGTTCCACTAAATCAGTCACCAAACGCTCAGCTCTAGTGAAGGACAGCAGCCTGCTTCCACAGCCACAGCTCCAGGTTACCTGAATCACAGAATCGCTGTGGTTGGAAAAGAGCTTCAAGCTCATCAAGTCCAACCATTATATAACCACCGGGGCCACTTCTACACTATAAGCTTGAGCGTCATATCTAGAGAACATTTAAACACATCCAATGACAGTGATTCAACCGCTTCCCTGACCAGCCTGTTCCAGTCTTTGAGAATCCTTGGAGTACAGATGTTTTACCTAATGTCCAACCTATGTACCCACTGGTATAACTTGATGCTGCTTTGTTGCTGCTTTTATTGTTTTGGTTGGGCTGTTTTCGGGGGGTCGGGTTTGGTTTGGGTTTTTTTATGGAAAGCCTGTATCTTTTTCTAGTCATCTAAGCATCTGGACAGGGCTCTGAGCCACCTGGTCCCTGCCCGCGGCAGGAGGGGTGGAAACGAATGATCTTTAGAGTCCCTTCCAACTCAAATCATTCTCTGCTTCTGCGATGTCCGCAGCTTTCATCCTTTCCAGCCCCAGAAGCACTACAGGAAGGTACAACTTGGATGAGCGGCAGTGGGAAGCAAAGAGTCCCAGTGCGTGCTGACCGCGCTTCTCTGGGGCATTCAGCGAACTTCCAGCACGCCCTACCGAGACTGACCACGCTTTGCAAGGGTAGCAGTCACACGAGAGACGTGTGAGACGGCAGCCGCTTGGCTGAGCCCCGCAGGAGCACTGCCTTCCCTTCCCGCTGCCAACCCCACTACCCTCCCCACCACTTCCAAGTCAACTCCACAGCCAAGAGCCAGGCTCAGAGACTGCCAAGCCATTCAGCAGAGGAAGTTCAGGCTCAATGTCCTCACTGTTTGCCCTGCCTCAACCCAAACAGCCGCACAGGCGCTGCCATGGCAGCCCACAGCCTCCGCCACGAAGGCTGGGCAGGGAGCCGTGCGGCTCGCCCAGCACTAAGTGACTTTCCTGCCATTTAAATGGAAAGGGGCGGCCACGGGGGGAGAAGTGGGGAGGAAAAGCAGCAGGAATTGCAGGGGAAAGAAGAGGGAGAGAGAGGCAGGAAGAGGGCTGCTTAGGCTGAGCCTGCACTGGCACCCAGCGGCGGCGGGGCGCTCAGACCTGAAGGCTGAGCTTCTGAAAGCTGTGGGGAGGCGCTTCTGAAAAAGAGAAGGGCCTGGGAGATAGTAATAATCCTTTCAGAAAAAAAAAATAAATGAATCTAGGAATTAAGAACATTTTAAAATCTCCAAACGAACCAACTAACAACCAAAAGAATAAAACCCCAAAGCACAGCCTTACTCCCACAAAGTTCTCACAGATGCTTGTGCAAGCCACAAACCAGGAAGCTTCCCAGGAAAGACAATGAGCGTTTCAAGCCTTTTAGTGCACTGCACTTCGCGGTGCAGTATTTTCAGAACACTGGAAGAGGCTGCCCAGGGAGGTCTTGGACTCTCTCTAGAGATATTCAAAACCCTCTTGGACGTCATCCTGTGTGACCTACTGTAGGTCATCCTCCTACAGCACAGGGGTTAGACTGGATGATCTTTTGAGGCCCCTTCCATCCCTTAACATTCTGTGTTTCTGTGATTTTCACTGGAGCAGAAAAAGCAATTAAGCCTCACTGCTGAAAACTGGGTATCTGTAGATGTAGCCACCTAAAAGTAACGTTTTCAGATTCACATTCCTATTTCTCAATAGGTTGAGAGGAAATGTGTTGTTTGGGAAGATAAGAAATGTTCCACAATCCATTTTGCTCTTTATGTTGCACTAGACTTCATCATGCAGTATTTTCACCAGAGCTGAAGAAAAAATTAAGACTTACTGGTGAAAACTCGGCACCTGTAGATGTGTCCAGCTAAATGAAATGCTTCTGGATTCACATCCCTGTTTCTCAAGATGTTGAGAGCAAATCTGTCTTTCTGCAAGATAAGAAACGCTTCACGTTTCATCTGAAAGAGACAAAGTTAAATAGTTCTGCACAACAAGGGCAATGTTTCAACCAGAGACCTAGCAGTAGATGCTCTATGCTGAATAGTCTTATGTTGCAATGACAGCACAATCAATTGATGGATGAGTTAAAATCTTTTAGGACTCACTCAAACCTTACTCTATATTGTAGCATAAGCACGTCCACTTTCCAGATAAGCTTCATCCATCAGTAAAAACAAAGGAAGAGATAGGGAAGAGTCTGGAATATTGAAAGGTACTTTGAATGCATCAAGCTTTCCTTTATTTTTCTACCATACTTAATCTTTCCCACCCAATCTAGTACAGCCACCTGCCTTACAAAAGTATTTTGTGATAGGGAGAAAATATGCAGCAGGAATCAAGTCTATGGGAATTAGATTATAACCATACCCAGATCCATCTGAAACTGTCTGTTTTATGAAGCCACAAGAGATCACAAAATCTCTTCACCTTCCCGATATGATTTTTTTTTCCAACTAGTCTTAAAATTCCTCTCTGTTCCACTAAAACTCACCCAGGACTGGAAATGAGAGGGCTACACTAACACAAAGACTGTCCATTCTGGATAAAATCAGAAGTCATTCATCCTAGCAGTTCCCTGATGCATTTGGCATGCTTGTACATTTGAGAATTAGACAAGATAATTTCTGAAGCTCTTTTTTTTCCCCACTCCAAATGAAACATCTGACTTTTACCCACCACTGCCCATTACTACAGTTGGCTATATAATTGCACCCTCCTAATGAGCTGCAGTTCTGCACATCTTGTCATTTGTAGGGTTTTGTGCTATGGATATAAAGATTAGCAAGGATTTAGGTTTTACATCCCGTTTGAAAGATGAATAATTTACTACTCCATGTCTTCCACCAGTAGGAAGGTTAAGCATAATGCCATGTACTACTTCAGCGTCTCGTGAGCGTTCATCACTGCAGAAAGGTCTGAAGAGCAAGTGAGCTTTACCAGCTGACCTCAAAGTCACCGTATGTAGATTTAGTGAATACAGAACTGTGGTGAATCACAGTTTAAGAGGCTGCTATCCAGTTCAGGAGGATATTAGCTGCCACCATTGCATGCTGAGGGAAGAAGGGACTACTGAGGGATAAAGGTGTCTCTGGAGACAGCAAGGTATCTCCTATGTAGGGTGGAAGCATTGCTTCCCACACTGTTTCCCCTCCAATGTTGGGGCAGGGGCAAGGAAAACTCCCTTTTGTGCTTTTGTCAGCTTCATCCAGGCTGAAAGTTAGATGCAGCACTTCCACAAAATCTCTACCAGAGACAGTAATACAAGAAGAGAGTCAATTTCTCAAGTAGGCTGAAATTTCAGCCACTGCCATTCTCCCACACATTTGAACTCCATTCTCCCCATTTAATTTTTCATTCCTCTCTCAAGCACCGTGACAAGTCAGCTCTTTGTTTTTAGCACTTCAATTACTCCCTCACAGCACTTGAACTGCTGAGCCCTCCCACAAAATCAGGATAATGAATAATGTTCATCGCCTGCTTCAGCGTATCTGTTTCCCCCTCCCAAGCTTGCAACACGACTGGAGAGGCACAAGCACTGACAGCTGAACAAATCCCACGCTGTCACAGAGGATAGGCACAGCAGCAGTGAGTCCTGGCAGCCTGCTCAAAACATTTCAGCCTGCTTTTCCATCTCCAAGAGGGTCCTTTCTCCCATCAACTGGCCATGGAGGACCTGGCCCCTCTTGAGAAGCAAGGCTGCAAAGAAGCCCAGACTCATAAGGAAGCCCAACAAGAAATGGGTACACTCCCCTTCTTGGTTAGGGTCTTTCTTCTTACCCCACCCACTTCCAGATACCGTTGCCTTTAGCAACATTAGCAGCTGAAATCAACAGCCAGCTACCCTCCATCTGTCTAGGCTCAAATCGGACTGTTCCTTATCAAAAATCAAGAAACACACACAAATAAGTGTAATGTTACATACAGTATAGAGTGCTGTTACTCAGTCCTACAAAAGCCTGCTTCTCCAGCAGAAGTACCTGTCATTGCTGACTCCTCAGTCAGCCTGACTCCAGCACCAGGAATCACATTTACCTGCAGCCCAGAAGGCATCCGTCACTTTGCCATCAATACCCACACAACAGAGCCTTACAATGGTTGAAACGCTTGCTCAATTAATTGCTGGCTAGTTCCTGCCAAATTGCCTGTGATAGTTCTTTCTTTGGCATGGAAGGAAAGAATACAGCCCTTTAAAATGCTCTGAGGTCACATTAGCCTTGCACACACTCCATTACCCATGACCTTGTCTCTCGAGCAGAAGATGGAAGCACATAACAGATATTGGCAGCCGCCCTCCTCTGCCAGCACCTAGAGGCACCAAGCTTGAGACTACAGAAAGTTCTGTTGCAAGGTGTGGGGCAGCCAGAGACATTAGCTCCAGGTAGGGACTTGTCTTGAGGGACCAGCACAGTCGAACAGAGAAGAGGAGACAATGCTTGAGGAGCAAGAGGAAGCTGTCAATGGGTTGAAGGAAAGTGAGGGTGTCCTTTTTAAGGGGGAGGAAGGTGCCAGATGCAGAGATGGTCACTGACATAGCTCTTTGCTTCTTCATCTGGGTGTTGGAGCCAAGGGGGGAAAAGGCATTGTACTTTACGTGCTGCCACGGTCACATGGATTTTGCTCCACTGTGAGAGTTTCAGGAGGATCAGCAGAAGGAGACAATGTATTTCACACTGGAAATACAGAGGACAATTCTTTCCTTCTTCTCTTCACATTTATGAACTAGGAATATCAGCAGTGTTGAAAAACCTCACAGAAATTCAGTCAATTTCTTGCCGATTCAACAGCATAGGAGGGTGACTACCCTTTCCACCTGGGGAGTGAGAAGCACTCACTCTCCTTGCTGAGAGAACAAAGGAGAAATGCAACTCCACACACCCTGGGAAGCCAAAAAGTATGTCTTAATCTTCTCCAAGCACAAAACTGCATGATCTGGGGTTACCCTGCAGCTTACCCATGAAGGCACGGCACAAGCAAAACCTCTGAAGTTAAACAAGAAGCAAAGAACATGAAGAATCACTGTTGAAATCTATCACAAAAATACTGGATGTCATCGTGGGTTACAGAAGATTTTGGATGGGAAGCTGCCCTGGAAAAGACTTCCAGCATTAATTTGCCTTACTGGGAAATGAAGAACTGACCACAGCAAAACCTTCTGTGAAAATATGGATTTTGCAGAGCTTTCTTTTAAAATGTTTAAAAACAATGATATTATTATTATTTTTTTCCATGAAACATTTGGGTTCTGACTTTGGAATGAAATTTCTCTTTAAAAAAACGAATAAATAAATAAGCCCTGAACTCTGAAAAGGAAATCTTCTGCTATTTCTTACAACTCAACGTGACAAATGAGCCCTTTTTCACATTGACAAATTTCTGGGGGGGACGGGGAGGGAAATATTTTTAACAGATCATCCTAAACGTTTTTATTTCCTAACTACTGACATTCCAACCAACTTTCAAAGGGTTTAATTTTTCAGCTAGTTTAGTGAACTTTGCATATTTTGTGCTTTTTATTGTCTGAGGGGGGATCTGTCATCTAGATACTTCCAGTTCTGGGTCCCTCAATTCAAGAGAGATGTTGAGGTGCTGGAAGGTGTCCGGAGAAGGGTGACAAAGCTGATGAGGGGCCTGGAACACAAACCCCATGAGGAGAGGCTGAGGGAGCTGGGAGTGTTTATCCTGGAGAAGAGGAGGCTCATTGCTGTCTACAACTACCTGAAGGGAGGTTGTAGCCAGGTGGGGGTTGGTCTTTTCTCCCAGACAACCAGCAACAGAACAAGGGGACACAGTCTCAAGTTGTGCCAGGGGAGGTCTAGGCAGGATGTTAGGAGGAAGTTCTTCACAGAGAGAGTGATTGGCACTGGAATGGGCTGCCCAGGGAGGTNGCCACAATGCCATTGGCTCTCTTGACCACCTGGGCACACTGCTGGCTCATCTTCAGCCTACTATCCATCAGTACCCCCAGGTCCCTTTCTGCCTGGCTGCTCTCCAGCCACTCTGGCCCCAGCCTGTAATGCTGCTTGGGGTTGTTGTGGCCAAAGTGTAGAACCCTGCATTTGGCCTTGTTAAATTTCATCCCATTGGCCTCTGCTCACCCATTCAGCCTGTCTAGGTCCCTCTGCAGGGCTCTCCTACCTTCCAACAGTTCAACACCTGCTCCTAGCTTGGTGTCATCTGCAAACTTACTGATGCTGGACTCAATCCCCTCATCCAGATCATCAATAAAGATGTTAAACAGGACTGGGCCCAGCACTGATCTTTGGGGAACACCAATAGTGCCAGCTGCCAACTGGATGTGGCACCATTCACCACCACTCTCTGGGCTCGGCCTTCCAGACAGTTCTTGAGCCATATCAGAGTGAATCTGTCCGAGCCACGAGCTGCCAGCTTGGCCAGGAGCTGCTTGTGGCAGACGGTGTCAAAGGCTTTTTTTTTTTTGGTCCTTCTGATACCTTAGGATCTTAACCTTCAAAATGGAATAAGTCTTATGAGGAGTGGCTGAAGAAGCTGGGGTGGTTTAGTCTGAAGTAAAGGAGGCTGGTGGGAGACCTCATTGCTCTGTACAACTCCCTGGAAGGAGGTTGGAGTGAGGTAGGTGTTGTTCTCTTCTCACAAATGATAGGACAAGAGTAAATACAATCACATTACACCAGGCGAGGCTTACGTTAGACATTAGGAAAAACTCCTACACTCAAAGGGTTCTCAAAGACTCTAACAAGATGCCTAGGGAAGTGGTTGTATCACCATCACTGGATGTATTTAAAAGCTACCTAAGTATGGTGCTCAAGTTACCATGTAGTAGGGGCCCTGGTAGAGTCAGATAGTGGTTGGACTTGATCTTGGAGGTCTTTTCCAATTATGGTGATTCTGTGAAAGAAGAAACCAGAGCAGAGAAGCATCACTCTCATAGCATTGTCTGCTTCAGCCTTCTGAAAACCTGTGTCAATAGCTCTAAGAAAAGCAAGAAAACCAATTTATCCTGAAATAGTAGCTCTCATGGCTATTTACAGCAACTTAGGAAATCAGCATAGCATTCAATTACTTCCCTGCTCTTTCAGAAAGTTAAAGAGGTAAGACAGAAGGTGAGAAACACATAAAGACAAAGCATTACCAGGATCTGCACAATCAGCTGGGAGCAAAGCATCACTCTATGGCCCCATTCACAGCAGCATTATCTGTCTTTTCCTCCCAGCTCACCCACTGTCTTGTAGCAATTTCAATTTTAATGAATGCTTAAACTCAAATATCATTGCAGAGCTATCCAAGGCTATGCATAGAGATACTTGGTTTATGCCTTTTGTGCAAGGTGGCATCCTTTTCATCCTCACTGGAAAGAAGCCCAGCCAGAACTTCGATGGATACCAACAGAGTTTGCATCACCCTATTTTAAACATTCTTATTATGCACACCAGCATCACAGGTCGTTTTGGTGCCTCAGTTAAGCAGAGCTCTGATGATGGTGGAGCTTACAAGCAGGATGTCCTTTCCTTGTTGGGAGTGGACTGAAGCATCCTGTGAACTCCATACACCACTTACAAATTCAAATTTGTTTTCTATTTCAATGCTACTGTTTACTTTTCACAGAACCACAGAACGCCAGACTGGAAGGGACCTCAAGGAGCATCTGGTCCAACCTTTTTAGGTAATAATATAGTTAAAATGAGCTGGCCCAGCACTCTGTCAAGATGAGTTTTCAAACTGTCCAGCATAGGGGAATTCACAACATCCTTTGGGAAATTATTCAGATGTCTAATCGTTCTCATGGGGAAACATTTTCTTCTAGTGTCCAATTGGAATCCTCCCAGGAGTAACTTGTCCCCGTCACCCCTTGCCTTGTCAACAGAATAGAATAGAATAGAATAGAATCAATGAGGCTGGAGGAGACCTCCAAGATCATCCAGTCCAACCTAGCACCCAGCCCTAGTCAGTGAATTAGACCATGGCACTAAGTGCCTCATCCAGGCTTCTCTTGAACACCCCCAGGGATGGTGACTCTACCACCTCCCTGGGCAGCCCATTCCAATGCCAATCACTCTCTCTGGGAAGAACTTCCTCCTAACATCCTGCCTAGACCTCCCCTGGCACAACTTGAGACTGTGTCCCCTTGTTCTGTTGCTGGTTGTCTGGGAGAAAAGACCAACCCCCACCTGGCTACAGCCTTCCTTCAGGTAGTTGTAAACAGCAAAGAGGTCTGCCCTGAGCCTCCTCTTCTCCAGGCTAAACACCCCCAGCTCCCTCAGCCTCTCATCATAGGGTTTGTGTTCCAGGCCCCTCACCAGCTTTGTTGCCCTTCTCTGGACACATTCCAGCACCTCAACATCTCTCTTGAATTGAGGAGCCCAAGGTGTGGCCTGACCAGGGTCAGGGGGGAGAATAACCTCCCTCATCCTACTGGCCACACTGTTCCTGATACAGGCCACGATGCCATTGGCTCTCTTGACCACCTAGGCACACTGCTGGCTCATCTTCAGCCTACTATCCACCAGTGCCCCTAAGTCTCTTTCTTCCTGGCTGCTCTCAGCCACTCTGGCCCCAGCCTGTAGTGCTGCTTGGGGTTGTTGTGGCCAAAGTGTAGAACCCTGCATTTGGCCTTGTTTAATTTCATCCCATTGGCCTCTGCCCACCCATCCAGCCTGTCTAGGTCCCTCTGCAGGGCTCTCCTACCTTCCAACAGTTCAACACCTGCTCCTAGCTTGGTGTCATCTGCAAACAAGTGTAACTCCTAATAAAAAGGGCTTCTCTATCTTCTAGGTAGCCACTCTCAATGTACTGGCTCAGCCTTCTCTTCTCAAGGCTGAACAAACTCAGTTCTCTCAGACTTTCCTTATGTGGCAGGGCTTCTAGTCTGCTAATCATTCTCATTGTCTTACAGGGTTAAAAATAGCCCTCAGGGTTTTTAGGGTCTTTTGTTTGTTTGCTTTTAATTTTATTTTATTTTGGGCATTTGCTACTTCACCTCTCTTCCTCAGCCAGCCTTAATAATCTCCTCTCAAAAAAATTGAAATAGCCTGGAATCCAAAAGCACAGAAGTTTTATATGCCTTGGAATATCTCCCCACCCTGTGGAAAAACAGGGCATGCCACAGAACATTGGCCTGGCTCATGACAAAGCAGAAGTATAACTCATGCTGGTTGAAGACAAGGAGAAAGAGCATAGGAATTACACTGATGGATTCACTCTATAATTGTTCATTAAGATAATGAGAACAAGCTATCAGAAGGGTTTCTGAAAGAAGCATATTTGAAGGAAGGACCCCAGAGAGAAAGTGAAAAAGCTTGAAAGCAAGAAAATTGGAGATTAGCAAAAGAGGAAGAGTAGGACACAGTGCTCAGCGGGCTGCAGGAGCAGGCAGGGAGATGAGCTTCCTGCCTGCAGAGGCAGGAGGAATGCCTCCAAGGGAGTCTTTTCTCGTCTTTTTTCTAATGAAAAGAGCCTGAAGAGGCCTGTTTCATGGGTCAAACACCACACACCATGGTCATGAATGCTCCTCTTCCCTCTGCACAAGAACCTCATCAGTATGCAAGCAGGAGGAGGGAAGAATGAGGGGCACTGTAGGAAGGGGACACAGGTGTCCTCTTAGCACAGACAGCCTTGGCAGTGGGAGCAGGTGGGAAGGCAACTGCAAAATAATAACAGTCCATGCTGGGCAAGTGCCTTTGTCCTCCTCACCACTGCTTCTTCTCATTGCCGCTGGCCCTCACTCTGTTAAAATCCTTCTGCTTGACAGGACTCCAGCAGAGATAAATCAAGGCAGCAGCTGCAGACACAGAGTGGGACTTGCTGGCTGCTGTAGCTTGGCAGAGGAGGGTGCCTACAGTGCCCGGAGACCACAGGAGTTTGCCCCAAGCCCAACACATGCTTGCACAAACCCTCCAGCAGCCACCTGAACCTGGCTACCACAACCCTCTTTCCACCCACGTTCCCTCCCCTGCGTCTTTCCAAATGCCCTATCTTTCAGCCAGAAGCATCTCTCAGCAGCAGGTTGTCCTCTCTGCCCTTGCTTACCCAGCACCCCCAGAGAGACCAGGAAGAGGGTTTCCCCCACCTCCACTTTCCAGCATGGACAAGCAAGCATTTAATGAAACACAATGCAGAATGGTGTGGCTCAGCTCTCATCTCCTCACCTCTCAGGCTCCCCACAGGCAGAGTTCTGCTCTTGCTAAATCTGTTGGCAAGAGCAGGGATGACTGTACAAATCCCTCCCACCTCTTTGAGTGAGACTCCTGTATGAGAGAACCTATTACTGCTGGCAAGGAGGGAAAATGAAGCTCCCTCATCATCCTTGGTGTAGCAGCTACCCAGTGAGTAAGATGGTCCCGGTTCAAGCCTCCTCCGCAGAGTGCAAGTGGAACCTGGCTAAAGTACTTCATTAGCTGAATGAATTCGCCCCGCAGCTGAGCCCCTGGAAGCTGGATGAAGTGACAGCACATCATGAAGAGACCTGTCACAGCAGCAGGGCTGCCTGCCCACAATGTTTCATACAGACAAATGAACAACCAACACCTGATGCATTCCTGCATTATCAGCTCCACCTCGTTTTACTGCATCTCCAATCTGCCTTGAGCTAAAACCCTCTTCAGGGCCTTTTTGGAAATCTAGGCTCAAGCTTTATGACTGAGACATGGAGTGCTACAGTGGTCACAGAATCATAGAGTTGTTTCATTTGGAAAAGACCTCCAAGATTGTTGGGTCCAACCCTCAACTCAGGACCACCACGGCCATTAAACCATGTCCCAGAGTGCCATATCCATGCTCACCTCCTCATCCACCTGAACTGCATAAAGCAATGAAAAGTTTGAGGCTTTGACTACAAGCCAGCAATATTGTTCTTTGAAACTCATCAAACCTGCAGTAAATCCTAAAACTTGACAGCACCCTCAAATTCTCCTGGGAATGAAATATTAAAGGAGGCTCTGGGAAATTCATTTGAAGTTTCCAGTAAAGGAAACCTGAAGAAAAATAGCTGTATGTGGGAGGATGAATGCATCTAGGAAGACTAAAAGGAGTGAAAAATTCAAAGAAGCATGGCAGGAGGATAGTGTGAATGTTGCTGAGAATAGAAGGAGCAAGTAAAAGGAGGGATGAGAGAAAGGAGCAGAAGAGTGTTAAGCCAAGGAAAGCTCTAGAACAAGGCAACCTAACATACACAAAAGAAAAGAGCACAGATCAACAAACACACATTGTAACATACACTGAAGAAGAAAATGAGCAAAAAGCACAATTTAAAGATGAGAGAAGGGAAAACACAGGAAAGGGAAACAAGGTAAATGTGAGTCAAAACTCATGAGGCAAAAGGCAGTGAAAAAAAAAGATAAGTCAAAAGGAAGCCATATTTCTGCTGAAGCTAAAATCATAGAACTGTTTCAGTTGGAAAAGATCTCTGAGATCATCGAGTCCAACTATCAATCTAGCACCACCACGACATTAAACCGTATCATGGAGAGCCATTTCCACATGTTTCTAAACACTTCCAGGAACAGTGGTTCCATCTCCTCCCTGGGTAATGTATTCCAAAGCTCAACCACTCTTTCAGGAAAGAAATGTTTCCTAATATCCAGTCTAAACCTACCCTGGCACAATTTCAGGCCATTTCCTCTTGCTCTATCACTTGATACTAGAGAGAAGAGACTGACTCGTACCTCACTCCAACCTTCTTTCAGGGAGTTTTAGAGGTCAATGAAATGTCCTCTCAGAATCCTCTTCTCCAGATTAAACCACCCCAGTTCCCTAAGCCACACCTCCTAGGGCTTGTGTTCAAGATCCCTCACCAGCCTCAATGCCCTTCTCCAGACATACTCCAGCACCTTAATGTCCGTTCTATAGTGAGTGGCCCAAAACTGAGCCCAGCATTCAAGATGTGGCCTCACCAGTGCACAGTACAGGGCCACGATCACTTCCCTACTCCTGCTGACCACACTATTCCTGATCCAGTCCAGGATGCTCTTGGCCTTCTTGGCTGTCTGAGGACAATGCTGGCTCATGTGCAGCTGGCTGTCAACCAGCACCCCCAGGCTTTTTACTGCTGGGCAACTTTCCAGACACTCTGCCCCAAGCCTGCAGCATTCATGGGGTTATTGTGACCCAAGTGAATGATCCAGCATTTGGCTTTGATAAAGCTCATATAGTCTGGCTCAGCCTATTGACCCAGCTTGTCCAGATCCCTTTTAGAGAGCCCTCCTAGACTCAAGCAGATCAACACTTCCACCCAATTTATTGTCAAAGGAGGAGCCTGTTTCACTGCCAAGTGGTGCACAAGCAACAGAGGCCTTTGGGCTTTGCTATTTCACTTGAGAACACTGGTGAGCCAGGTGGATCGGGGCAGGAGGTACTCTCCCCATGCACTTGCTGAAGAGCATGGCATAAAAGCTGGCAGGCGTGAAACAAGGAACAACCTCAGGACAACGTTCATTCCATCTCTTCTTGCTGCTGTCGTGAGTCTGCCAGGGTTTCTGAGCTAGCAACTAATAAGGCAAAGGGCAAAACCATTTTATCTCTCGTGTGAAACTCCTGGGGTTTGATTTTGAAGCTATAAGCTCGATTCTTACTGATGACTATTATCAGAACCCATGCAAGACTCATTTCAGATGTAATCTTACCTTACGTTGAGGGTCATTATCTTTGCATTGTGGCTTGTGGCAAAACCTTAAACACTCCCATGGTCCCTTTTCTATACTGCTGAGGAAAAAAATACAACTGTGCAGGCATTTTCTGACAAAACTACTTGCTATTATTTTTAAAGAATGTCCACAGTGAAATTCACCAACACTTTATTCCTATTTGCTAGTGCTCAGCTCACGATGACTGAATTCACCACCTGGGGAAAAAATCCAAGACTGGCTTCTCCACCAGCTGGGAGAAGATAATGTCCTGCTTTTCTTCTGGTCATTTGGACGGTTTTAAAGGAAAAATGAAGACACCAACAGAAAGGTAAAGAAGGAAGACCCAGGAACTTAGAGATCAGTCAGTCTCATCTACATCCCTGGAAAAGTGATAGAGCAGCTCTTTCTGGAAGTCATTGGTTTAACCTGAAGACACAGAGAGAGTGATTTGCCATTGGAATGGGCTGCCCAGGGAGGTGGTGGAGTCACCGTCCCTGGGGGTGCTCAGGAAAAGCCTGGATGAGGCCCTCAGTGCCATGGTCTAGTTGAGTGGATAGGGCTGGGTGCTAGGTTGGATTGGATGATCTTGGAGGTCTCTTCCAACCTGGTTGAGTCTATTCTAAGACTGAGAAGGCATCTTAATAATGTTTATACGTATCTGAATGGTGCATGTCAAGAAGAAGGGGGCAGTCTCTTTTCAGTGGTGCCCAGTGATAAGACACTCTGCAATGGACACAAACTGGAAAGTGGGAAGTTCCACCTCAACACAAGGAAAAGGTTTTTCTGCCATGAGGGTGCTGGAGCCCTAAACCAGGCTGTCCAGAGAGATTGTGGAGTCTCCCTTCTCTGGAGGCTTTCAAAACTCACCTGGACACATTCCTGTGTGGCCTGCCCTTAGGTGATCCTGTTTTGGCATTGGGGTTGGACTGGATAACCTTGAGAAGTCCCTTCCAGCTCCTACCATTCTGTGATTCTATTATTCTGTATGACATTACACCACCACTCATGCCTCTGACATCATTACCATACCAGAGAGGACTCATTTCTGATTCATCTTCTCTGAGCAAATGTGCCCCTCACCTAAGCCCAGCTGAAAACCTGGGCAGTAAGACAAAACCACCATTTCTTTCCCATTCTGATCAAAGAGAAAACTCCTACCTCACCATGAAATCCATTCAGAAGCATGGTCCACACCACAAAAAAAAGGACTGAAGAAAGGGAATGATCATCTATGAAGGAGAGGTGCTGGTAAGGTGGAGGTGCTGAAAGGTAAGTTTGAAGGACTCCAGGAAATAATTAAAAGGGAGGAGAAGCACACACCTGGTGGAAAAGGCACGAGAGTAGCTGTGAGTTGCAAACAAAATCCACATCTATAACCATGATTAATTTCAGGAGTAATGGGTTATTTGCCCATCTAGAACGTAGGAGTGAAGTGTTGTGTAGAAATGCCATTAATCTCCTCTGATGGGTACATTATTTCCACTGAATTCTACCTGACATTTCAAGTTACTTTCAATATATTTTATTGTATATTTATTGTATATTTTTTTAACATTTCCAGTGCTCTATTGCCAAAGATTCTGAATCATCAAAATTAATCAGCAGCCTGGAGCCAAGCCAGATACAACAAATAAAGAACCAGGCACTTTTGATATTCTCCCAATCCTAGATGGATGTATAATTCACATTTATTGGTATGGGAAGATCTGGGGCTGCTCAGAGAAAGAAAAGAAAGAGGTTGAGGGAAAGAAGAAAAAAATAACAACACCCATGTGCATTGCTGCAAAAAAACTGATAGGCAGTGTCAAGAAACAAGTGGCTTGCTGTTTGGAGATCAACAGAGAGTGAGAGGAGAGCCCAGGACACAGTCATAGAATCATACAGATTTGTTTTGTTTGGAAAAGGTCTCTCAGGTCTTTGAGTCCAACCACCAGCCTGGGTAAATCACCAGGTACAGATTCAGATGCCATGATGTAACACCAGTGTAACTAAGGGATGTCTCTGAGGAGGACTCCAAACATCTGGAATCCATACATAAAATCTACCCTGAAGGTCTGATAGCAAATTTAAAGCTTCTCCTTTAATGGAGGAGGAGTAAAAAACATATTTGCTTACTTGTCCCTGAAGGACAGCCTGATATGATGGAGAAAAGCTTCTGGGTAATAAAAGTAAATGAAAATCCCTACCCCTGGTGCTCCTTGTAGGGTGCTGTTCCTTACCACACTGGAAACCAGCCTCACAGAGGATTTCATGACAAATGACACTGTTTGTGCTAGCTCCTCATTAATGTTATGAAGCAGGAAGCCAACAGCAATGGGAAAGAGAGAAGGCTTGAAGCAGAGGCACAGTAGTTCCCACAGACCATGAGGCAGTTGGTTGAGAAGCTTCTTTGAAAGGAAAAGCAGCTCTTTATGTAAAGCCAGTATGCTTTCATCCTTTAGGGGCAAGGAGACTGGTGGGGGTTCTTCAACTCAAGACCTGTGAGAAGTGGCTGAGGGAGCTGGGATTATTTAACCTGAAGGAGTCTGAGGGGAAACTTCATTGTCCTCTACAACTCCATGAAAGGAGGTTGGAGTGATGTGAAGGCCAGTCTCTTCTCCTGAGTAACAACAGGAGCAGAGGAAATTGCAAGGCCTCAAGTTACACCAAAGGAGGTTCAGGTTGGATATCAGGAAGCATTACTTGACTGAAAGGGTCATTAGGTGTTGGAATAGGCTGCCCAGGCAGGTAGAGTCACCATCCCTGGAGGTGTTTTTAAAAAGTTTGGAAGAGGAGCATGGTCTAAGAGTTGTGTTCAGGGAGATGTTAGGTTCTGGCTAGACTCAATGGTCTTAAGGTCTTTTACAAACAGGCAATTCTATGACTCCTTCTGCTCCCCTTTTTCCCAATATATAAACACTTCTTGAAAAGTTTGTGTCAGCAGCAGCTGATCCAGCCTGGAATTTAAGCTGGGCTCTCCTCCCCATGCAGGCACCAGTGTGGCTTCTTATCTGCATATCTCTACATTGAGCCAAACCTAAAAATTCTGTTGAGAGAGGAAGTCACCTGCTAGCAAATACACCTAAGCTCAGAGAAACACTGCAATGACAACAGGATGGGAATTCCATGCTGAGCTCCAGCACCAAGGGGATGCTATAATTTTCATAGAATCAACCAGGTTGGAAGAGACCTCCAAGATCATCCAGTCCAACCTAGCACCCAGCCCTGTCCAATCAACCACACCATGGCACTAGTGCCTCAGACAGGCTTTATTTTTTTAACACCTCCAGGGATGGCAACTCCACCACCTCCTTGGGCAGCCCATTCCAATGGCAATTCACTCTCTCTGGGAAGAACTTCCTCCTAACATCCAGCCTATACCTCCCCTGGCACAACTTGATGTAACAATTTTCCCATGCATGAAGTGATATGTACTGTAAGAGTCCTGTGGTGACAGGACAAGGGGCAATTGTTTGAAACTAGAGCAGGGTAGATTTAGATTGGACATTAGAAAGAAATTCTTTACTATGAGGGTAGTGAGATGCTGGAAAGTTGCATAGAGAAGTTGTGACCACCTCACTCCTGGAGGTGTTGAAGACCAGGCTGGATGAGGCTTTGAGCAACCCGGTCTAGTGGGATGTGTCCCTGCCCATGGCATGGCAGCTGGATTTTGATGCTCTTTAAAGGTCCCTTCCAACTGAAGCCATGCTATGATTCTATATCAGAATGGAGGGGACTTAGAGGGCACATTACTGCAAGTCTCTTTGGCAGATTAATAAAATAGCAAAGTAGTTCCTTTTTCAAGGAGAGCAGTGGAGAAGAATAAAGGCAGGGCTAGGAGCAGGAACAATGTCATGGATTTTTGAACATTAAAAAACATTCCTCTGAAGGCAAATTAGTAATTAGCAACAGCTTATGTTTACAAGGGTATTTTTGCACAGCTCCATTGCACTGGCTAATTGATGGACTTTCTCCTTTGCCAGTGAGAAAATCAGGAGTGAGCTTTCTTGCTGACATCCTTCAATGTCCTGGCTACTGTTTATGAGTCGTCTCCACATGCACATGTCTCACAGGGATGTATAAACTTACATAGCAAGCATATTTACAAACATTGGGAATATTTGGCATGTTAGAAAAGGTTTGACAGAAGCCTCTGTTTTCTTAGAGTATTTAGCATAAATGTACTAGCTAGGAAGTAAAGCTGTTTGCTCAAAAAAGAACCGAAACTGTAGCACAATTCAGTTAGTCTGAGGTGGGCTTGCTTCACAGATTATCCTAGACTAACATCTGCACTACCTGTTGCAAGGTTGGACAAATTAAAAGATCATAGAATCACAGGATTGGTTTGGTTGGAAAATAACTCTACAATCATCAAGTCCAACTGGAAACCTAACACCACCAGGGCCATTAAATCATGTTCAAAGTTCCATGTCCACACATTTCTTGAACACCTCCAGGGATGGTGAATCCACTACCTCCCTGGGCAGCCTAGTCCAATCCCTGACCACTCATGCAGGAAAGAAATGTTTTCTCATATCCAGCCTATATCTCCCCTAGCACAATTTCAGGCCATTTCCTCTCATTCTGCCACCTGATATTTGGGAGAAAAGACTGACCTCCAACTCACTCCAATCTCCTTCAGGAAGATTAAGAGAACAAGGTCTCCCCTCAGCCTCCTCTTCCCCTAGATAATGAGATTTTGCTTTCTATGCTGACTCTACCAATATGGGTCCATTTAAATAAAACACTTACAAAAGCAATTGCTCCTGAAACCATCATTGAAAAGCAGAAATCCTGGCATTGGTTAGCAGCAGTGCAGTGGTGCACACTGTGTTCCTCATCTTGAAAACTTTTCCCACTGACTTCTGAGAAAGAACATACAATGGACTGCTGTTTTTTATTATTTCAAAGGGGAAGCCAGAAGGAGTCAATACAATTACTTTTGGCTTCTGCACAGAGTGCAGTGACAGATAAGAACATAGTTGTTTGTGTTCTCCAGGAAAAAAAAAAGGCATTAAAAATTGTCCTGAAGCATTTCTATCAAATGCATGATCTTTATCAGTAGCTAATGCAAGACTAATGCCTAAAATCCAGGAAGAATTCTTAGGTTTACCATTTTTTCCTTCTGGGAATAACATTTTTCAGCATTACAAGTGAGGATACAAGCCAAAAGACCATACTTGGGTAGCAGCATCCATTAAGATCACTAATCATCCCTGCTCAGGGTTCATCAGGGTTGAGTTGAGATCTTTCTGTTGGCTTGAATGGACACTGAATCAACCTTCCTACTGATGTAATTCAGGAAAGCACTTAAGCACGTGCGCTTAACATCAAGACTGAGACTAAACTCCAGGGAGACAGAGGCAGACACCTGCTTCAGAGCTGATCTGATCAGAAATTTGGCAAGAGAAACAGTAGGTGAAAGCATTCATGAAACTGGGGAAGCAAAGCAGCACAACTGCATCTGTGATGGCTGTTTCAAAAACCTTTCCCCTGCATCAGAGCTTCCCTCTGCTCCCTTCTGCTGTCCCATAGAATCACTGTGGTTGGAAAAGACCTTCAGGACCATCAAGACTAACCACTGTTTGACTCTACCATGATCACTACTACACCATATACTTGAGCATCATTTATAGATGGCCTTTGAAGACCTCCAGGAATGGTAGTTCAACCACTTCCCTGGGCAGCCTGTTCCAGTCTTTGAGAGCACTTTGGGTATTGAAAAAGTTTCCTAATGTCTAACCTTAGCCTCCCCTGGTGCAACTTTATTCTATTTAACCTTGTCCTAGAAGTTGTGACTTGTGAGAAGAGCAAGACTGGTATTTCAATTCTTCTTTCCTTCCTGCCAGGCTGTGGACTCCACAGCAAGCTGCAGAAGATGTCAGGTTTTTTTCTTTCACTACAGCATCCTGTGCACTGTTCTATTGCTGAACCTGCATTTTAGCCAACAGAAGAACAGGAAGGCAGACTTCTACATTGCATCAGACTTAGTTCCAGAAGCAAAGGTCTCCAGGTGCTTTCTGAAAATCTCCAGAGAAGGAGACTCCCCAGCATGTTTGGGCAGTCTGCTCCAGTGCTACAGAACCCTCACAGCAAAGATTTTTTTTCCTCAAGTTGAGGTGGAACGTCCTGTGTTCCAGTCCACTTCTGTAAGCCTGCTAGCACAGTCCCACTGAACAGCTGACATGGCTCCAAGTGGCTGAAAAGCCCCCTCAAAAAGCAGGTGCCAGCTCCCCCAGCCTAGGCAAAATCTTAGGAAGAATAGATACTACATGTGGTCTTTTGCTGCCATGCATGTAGGACAAACTATGAGGTCAGACCAGAGAAACAACTGAGCAGGCAGGATTAGACTTTTCTTCCATTCTTCAGCTTCACAGAATCATAGAAATGTTGAGGTTGGAAGAGACCTTTGAGATCATCAAGTTCAACTACTCACCTAGGGCTCACAATCCCACCACTACTTAGCTACTATCACTGAATCATGTCCCTAACTACCACATCCATGCATCCATGTCCCCAGGCAGCCTGTTCCAAAGCTTGATAATCCTTCCTGAGAAGAATTATTTCCTAGTATCCAACCTACACCTTCCCTGGCACAACCTGAGCCTGCTTCAATAACTGGAAAACTGTTCTCAGCTTTCATGCAAGTTTCCAGCTGTCTGAGAGCAAGCATCAGCAATGACTTTCCCTTTGCCTCAACTACAGTGAACTAAACACAGTGTCAGCTTGACTTTGCATTTCTCATAGACTCTTTAGTGCTGCCAGCAACCTGATCTGACTTTGAAGCTAGCCCTGCTTGGAGCCAAGTGGCTGGACCAGGCCAACCTAAACTATTCTGCAAGCATAAGACATAGATGGAGAGGAATCACTGCAGTCACAGGAGAACTGCTGAGTCAGGATTCCTCCCTCAACAGAGGAAAGGAAGCCTGCCTTACTTCAGACTGCTGGTAAATTAAAGGATATGGAATGGAACAGCAGAGAAACTGCAACTAGCAAAATCACAAGCATTCACCTTAAACTCATCACATTGTCAGAACATTCTAACACACAAGGGGGACATGGGTGTGTTGGAGAGGGAGGACATGGGTCTGTTGGAGAGGGTCCAGAGCAGAGCCACAAAGATGATCAGAGGGCTGAAGCACCTCTCCTATGAGAACAGTCTGAAGGAGCTGGGTCTGTTCAGCCTGGAGAAGAGAAGGTTCTGAGGAGGAAATTCTCCTTAGGAATTTCCTGTAGAAAAGCTGGGGAAAGACTTTTTACAAGGGCTTGTAAAGATGGGACAAGGGTCAATGGTTCTAAATTAGAGCAGGGTAGATTTAGATTGAACACAAAGAAGAAGTTCTTTACTGAGAGGTTGATGAGACATTGAAACATGTTGCCCAGAGAGGTTGTGGATGCCTCATCCCTGGAAGTGTTGAAGACCCTTCCAGCTCAAGCCATTCTCTGATTCCATGACTCTGATCTCTCAGTTTTGCTGTGTAAGTGGTAACACTGTGCCTCTGCTGCGTGGCACAACTCTCTCTCTTACAGTCAACAAGAAGCTGTCTTGGTTCTAGTTTAAATTTCCCAGAAACTCAAAATATAGCTAACAGAACCAATACAATACTGGGATGCCTTCCCCTCTCC